>OX276335.1:5430000-5767500 GCA_946251815.1 Dasysyrphus albostriatus | reverse complement strand
ATCTCATTTCAAGGTATTCCCTGCGATGTAAATGGTAACTATTTAATGAGAAAGAAGAAATACTGCAATCAGTCTTCATGAATCAACTTACCTAAATAGCACTTTCTTATGCGAATATAAAATTTCATTTGAAACTCTTACTATTGAATAATAACACTCCAGAGAAGCTACATTCAATTTGGATTAAAATAAAAATTGTGTATATAAATCTTTCAACGTGATGCCCGAATAAAATCTTAATGAAATCTCCTTTCATGTATTTTATATGTCTGATTCGCTAGAGATCACTAAGGCACTTCATCCTTGATTGTCTCTAAGAAATAAAATAGAATGTAAAAGAAAGTACACAGGATGAACTATAAATAATAATGGCGGCGCGTTCTTTCACTATACGACCATCCCTTAGATACACTTAAAACTTACACAGTAATGGTTGATAGGGATGCAATAAAAATACAACAACACAAAAAATCAAGTCATAGATAATTAATATTTTAAAAGGACATAATTGTAATTATGCTTCCTCCATTTCGCTTCATTTTCCATCATCAAACTTTTATTCCCAAGGATATTATATCCACTTTTACTCAGCACAGTCTACACTTGCTTTTAAAGTGTGTGTGCTTAGTGCACTATCAAACTTTTTGGACTCATTGCTTATATTAAAAATGCTTAAACACAGGGAGCTTGGGATGCCCTGGATGGACGAACGAGACGTATCCTTCTTGGTATGCATTATTTAAGTGAAAAAAAAGAAGAAAGAGAACAACAACAACCAAATTATTTGATGTAAGGTTCAGTGCATGAACAAGGAAATCTACTTGGGACTTGTTTTCTTTACACTTTGCATTAATACTTTCTCTTCTTTATATGGATGTACCTTTTCGGCACACAGAGTATAGACTTTAGATGTACCTATATACATTTCACAGAGGCCCCATGAATATAAAGAGAAAGTAAAACCATGTCCTATCCTATACCCAAAAAATTTCCATTGAGAAATCTTTTCATCCATTCTATTGGCTCAGGCCTATAGATTGGATGGAAAAAGCAAAAACAAACATTTGGCAACATTCCAAACCTAAATCATGAGTAAAGAGTTTTTTAATATTCTGCAATGAGTCAAGACCAATTCAACCATTCAAAAGAGGAACGAAAATAGAACAATTTCTGTTCAACTATAAAACCCTCATCGTGGGTAAGGAATGAATGAAAAGGTTCACACTTTGACATGAAAGAGCCCTGAGGCAATGTAAATAGTTTAGAACTCATCAAGCTCACTTTTCCTTTATTTTCAGGTTGATTTTTGAAATAAAGGTTGCACAAAGAATTTTCTTAAAGTAAAAATACGTAGATCAGCAAGTTGTTCTCTAGGAAACATTATATTCATTTTTCGATTGGATGAGGAATATTTGGAGTGTTCCAACAAGAGGTTTTGTACATTTTGTTTTTAGAGGTTTTGGTTTAAATCATTAAGAACAAAAAATTGTTTTTAAATTCAGGATATTTTTGATGGTTTTTAACATGATCCTGATATTGGAAATCATTAGTAAGTAACAGATTTTGCTGAAAAAATAGCGTGATTTTTGTCAGCTATTCTGTTACTACCTTGTGGTTTTCCATATGAGCCTTTTAGCAAGTAAAAAAATAGCTGAAAAAAATTGCAAACATTTGCTATTCTGTTACTTATCTTTTGATGCTCTTTAGTATAGGCTCTATGAGCAGAATAGAAGAGAGAAACACTGCCCCTTTGGAGGGAATTAGAGCGATGCCATTGCAGCAATTAAAGTTCCGAAGTTTTAAAAATAAATAAATTTGGTGGCGCAAAACCTCGTGGAGAACCAGGGCCCAGTGACTTACAATTCTCAATCATTCCTGTATGCGTGTTGTTGGCTGGAATGGAGAAACCTACAATTTTTTGCCAAGTCTGAACGGTTAGATGAGAAGCACTTATTCATGACAAGTATACTCTTGGAGGTTTTGTCAGTTCCTCGCAAGATGTAGTACCTCGGGAAAAACATTTCTGTTTTTATTTGTCGGCGGCTGGGAATCGAACCCAGACCTTCGGCATGATAGTCCAACGCACTAACCATCATGCCACGAGGTACTACATTTCCAAAGTTTACCAAAAGGTAAAAGGAATCTGCCACGGTTACAAGGCCCGAACGGAAGCCTGTAAAGACGATCTGGGGAGCATCGTGGCAAAAATCGCCAGAAGGTGCTGAGGATATGGAAAAATTATTTCTTCAAATTCTATAACGACAATGGCAAACCGAATATAGCTGCCATTCAGATTGAACCATTCAACCTTAAAGGCGTAGGCCAACAATTCTGTCCCACTGATCTCGATGAAGTGAAGAAAACTGTATCTAAACGAAAGTCCAATAAAGCAGCTGAAGTTGATGGCCTTGTGGCCGAGCTTTTCAAAGCGTGTTGTGATTAATTGGTTAGCACTTTCCACCAGCTCATCGGTAAGATATAGACGGAGGAAAGCATGCCCGATTAATGGAACCTCAGAATTGTTATCATCGCGTTCAAGATCTTCTCTGCCGTAGTTTGTGAATGCCTAAGGCCATTCGTCAACAACCTGATAGGTCCATATCAGTATAACTTTAGGCCGGGAAAGTCCACCATCAATTAAATATTCACACTACGACAGATCTTAGAAAAAAAACCCAAGAGTTTTAAATCGATACCCTTCACCTTTTGGTCGATTTCAAGGCTGCGTATGACTGTATCGATAGAAACGAGATAAGCAATGTCTAGTTTTGGCATCCCTCCCAAACTCGTCCGTTTTTGCACGATGATGATGGAGAATGCACGCTGCTCCACCAAGGTCAGCAAAAACCACACAGTTACCTTTGATGTCAAAAAAGGTTTTCGACAAGACGACGCGCTGTCGTGAGACTTCTTCAACATCTTTTTTGAAAGAATTGTTCAAAGCTTTCACGTCAACAGTAGAGACTCCATCTTTCAAAATTCCGTCTTACTACTCGCTTAACAAAGCGTAATGTCAGTGGAACTTTAGTGAGTATTGGGAAGGAAGCCAAGAAAATGAGTTTAACGGTGAATGAAAGCAAGATCAAATATATGTATGCTGTCAACAAAAAAGGACACCAAAAACCCGAGGTTTTGGACAAAACGTCACTATAGACAGCTTTAATTTTGAGGTGGTCAGAAACTTTGTCTACTTAGGCTCCACTATAAACTCAGTGAACGACACCAGTGGTGAAATCGGACTAAGAATTGCTCTTGCCAAACGCTATTTCTTTGGACTAAGAAGGCAATTGAGAAGCAAAGCTCTCCTGAACAACTAAAGTGTCCTTGAATAAGGCACTTCTTTTGCTGGTCCTGATGTATGGTGCAGGGGCATGGACACTTTTTACTGTAGATGAAAACGCTTTAAGCTGTTTTGAGAGGAAAACTCTCCGGGTGATTTTTGGTCCTGTCTGCATAGACGGGGAATGAAAACAAGGATACAACTATGAATTGTACGGGCTGTACAGTAGGGTGGAGTGAAATTTTAGTTTTAAAATTTTTTTTCTCCCTGTATTATTTATTGTTGACCCATGGTCTAAAATGAAGAAATACAAAATTTCAACCCGTTATGTCAACATCTTCAGGTGGCGCACTAGACTTAAACTTCGTTCTATAAAAGAAAAATGAATCTCAAAATCGTCGAAAAAAATGCATCTTAAATTTATGTTTCAAGATTATTTTTATTGAATATTTATATCAATAGGTAGAAAATGAATTAATACACTCAGCAATAGGTTTAAGTGTCTCTATCAGAATTTTCTGGTCCCTCTTTTCGGTGAAAATATTGATATTTTGTTTCAAAAAATGGTAACTCTTGCCTGGATTTGATTTTAGTTCTTATGTAGCCATCTCTAGCCTCTGGGCCACATACGGATATTGCAGCCTCGGTAACAAGCTTAACACAACGTTCTACAGCCTGAGTGTGGCAAGGGAACTTCTCAAAATGCAGTAAATTTTCCTTTGAAGAAATCATATTTGTTATTTCTGCGTCACTGTATTTCATTGTCATTGGTGGTTCGGTTATTTTTTCCTTCGACCAATCTATCATATCATAATAATAAGATGCATCTATTTGTAGTTGAGGAAGTTTAAACTCACGAACTTGATTTGATTTAGTCTGTTGCCTTGCCTTGATTATTCTTCGAAGAGCCAGTTCCCTAATATGTGACTTGTCTTGCAACATAGCTAGCAACAAATTTTCTGGGTGCATGAAGAAGGAATTTCTTTGGATAGTTCTTAACACGATGCTCTTGAGGTCATCTCGCAAGTACAAAGATCTTTTAAGCATATTAAAAATATGAGTGAGACCGTGTTTGCATGAAGGCTTAGTTTTGATGTCGAACCAGGTTGGAGCGTAAACTTTCACAATGAAACTGACTATTTCCTTGAGGTCGGCCGAAGGATTTGTGGTTCCAACATATAAACGCAGTATTCTATTTGCACAAGTTAACCATCGGGAATGTGCTAACTTTCCTGGATCTTTACAAGCTAAATCAGGCAAGATTGAACCACGAGAAATAGCTGAGCATATTTGGTGTAAATACTTTTGGTCTGTGCTTAACAAGTCAGCATTCACATCTGGAAGTTCTGCGTTTATAGCGTCAAAATCCACCACTTTGAAGTTAAGGCACTTTTCAAGCCCTTTTCCAATACTTCCGGAAAAACTATTAGGCCCGGTTGTAGTTCCATCTATGCTGGCGAACAGATGACGAAGTGGTAACTCATTTGCGTGCAGTAAGCACACAAACCATTGTAAAGGTCGACCAAAATGTTTTTCCAACAATGCAATTACGCCATTTTTATGTCCTGTGTTAACAGCAGTGCCATCGCATCCTATTGCAATTAAAGATGTACGAAATTCAAAACTTTTTCCAAGAAAATCAACTATACCCTTTTCAATTGTAGCTGCTTTTCCAGAATCAATTGAAAGATGTCCGATGTACTCTGAATCTGGCTCCGAAATTAATGAGATATGTTCTTCACTGACAGTCTTTCTATGTGATGTACTTTTAGTCTTAGTGATGAATAAAGTTTTATCTTTACGGCCGTCAAAATAAAGTGCCGATATTGGTTTTTTAAAACCTGCAGCTTCACATTGTAAATCCTTACGTACTTTTTGACGCTCTCGTCGCAATTTACTACGATCTATTACCTGTGATGAGTTTTGAATACTGATGACATTTAAATCCAGCATGGCAGCGTTCACTATAATAGCCGCTGATCTATCAGAAACCCCAGTTCTATCACAAGCTGCAGCCAAATTTCGTAGATTACTTCTCATTTGAAGAGTTTCCTTTTGTTTCTTGAATCGCTTAGAGGGTTTTACGAGGCAAAACTCATTCACTTCAGTATCTGGTATTCCACTAGAAGAGCTATCAGAAAAATATTCCTCGACTGGGGCAGCGGTTGAAATACTTGGAGAATCAGCTGTAGTTTTCAAAAATTGCTCGTGTTTTTGTTTCCTTAGATCCTTACGATGTAAAGATTTGGTCGCCACTTGATCTACAGATCCAATATACATTTTACGATGCACTCGTTGGTCTTTCAAAAAGGGTTCTTCTGAAATAGGTACTTTAATCACACATTTACACGATTCTCTTGCAGTACATTTACATGTAGCAATATCAAATAATTTTTCCAAAGAATCTTTGTAAAACTCTTGCTTTTTTGGTTCAGTGCGTAGTTTTTTCATATTCTTATACTTATTGTAATAGGAAATCAACCTAGCAACAATTTGTTGATGACTAATAGTAGGGATTGATGCTTTATTCCAAATTTTTTCGACGTCAACAGAAACTATTTCACTTACCTCCTTGATGGAAGGGTCTTTTCCATTATTTGTTACAATTAAATCGTTTCTTATCCATAAATAATGTTTAATTATATCAAAATACGTTGGTAACATATTTTCACTAAATTTTTGTGGGTCACCAAAAACAAGGCAACGTGAAATTTTCCGTGTTTTAGGCATTTTAGAAAAAAATAAATCAATAGCAACAGGAACAGGAACTGAGAACTTTACCTATTTTTTAAACAAAACTGATATTTATTTCGAGGTCAGTATTTAGAAGAATTCGGAATTAGTAAATAACTGCACGACTAGTTTTTACAACCGCGATATTAACATAAAACTGCCCGAAATCGATTATAAACGACTCTGAATGGAAGAATAAAGTATAAGTAGTAGGCATTGAATTTATTTTAAATCAAGTAGTCTATGCCGCTCAAAGAAAATAAAAATAGTTTAATTTAAATTTAAGTCATAGGTTGCTGATTGTAAATCTCCGTGAATTGAGGGAAAAAGTAAAATGTAGGCTTTGATTTTCTTTTAATTCAAGAAGTCTGCGCCACCTGAAGATAAAGTCATACGTTCCTAATTTTTTGCATAGATGACGTGTTAATATATGGTCACCATTTAATAACACAGGAACAAAAAAATTTTGAAAAAAAATTATAAATGCGATTTTCACTCCACCCTACTGTACAGTGACACTGACCAAGCCAATACAGAAAAGCCAATTACTGAGATAACTGGGGTCAACTCTAGAGCGGATGAACATCAATGCCCTGGCACCGAAAGTCTTAAAATCTAATCCCATGGGGAGGCAGAGTAGAGAAAGACAGCGCAATAGGCGGCACACGCAAGTGGAAGGGGACCTCAACCAACTTGGGTGCGAAACTTGAGACAGATAGCTAGAAACCCAGCTGACTCTAAGAAGCTTGGTGGTTGAGGCCCTGGTCGATCCCGGCCTGTAGCACCACCTTAAGTAAGTATTCCTGAATTTGAAAGTTTTAGTTGTTGTTGTCTTTTTTGCATTGCTCTTTTTTGTCATTGGGGCTTTATTTCTTCGATCAAAATTTCAATTAGAAATATGTAAGATATTGTTCTCTATACAAATACATACATATAAATTAGTTTCTCACGAATGAACTTTCAACCAGTTTTTAAAATAAGAAATTGATAATTGCGAAAAATAAAGAGACTTTGCAAGACTGACTTAGGAAAAGTTTATACTGTTCGCTGCAAAAGACATACCATTTAAAAACGTACTTTTTTCACGGAAGTAAAAACATATTCAAAAAAATATGTTAGGTAAGATTAGAAGGGATGATGATGTGGTTGTCCATATCATCTCACTCGGATCACCAAAAATGTATTGAACTCAACAGGATGTATGTAGGTAAAGGTAAAGGAAAGGGAGATAGTGGAAGCCAAGTGGGGGGCCTACTTGAACCATCCTGTGCTGAATGAATTGGCTAAGCTGGGACATTCACACAGAAAGTGATACGAGACCGCCTCCATCTCTTCATCCTGGCACCTTCTATAAAGATCAGATGAGCTTATGCCCATTCTGGTCATGTGGATTCGCATTGAATTGTGACCCGTTAGGGTTCCAATCAAGAGATACAGTTGAGGTCTGCTTAGCATAAGTAAGTAGTTTGTTTTATCTTTAGAGAATTCTGGACATAGATTCCTTGAAACCCGACACGTGTTAATTGATCTGTTCTAAGGTGGATTAACTGAGAAGGTCAGGTAAACCGTACCTAAACTTACATTTAAGAACCGTCTGTAAAGACCAAGACATGTTTTACGCTCGAAACTCAGTTTTCCTTCCAAAAATCCCTCCTTGGGAAGTCTGTTAGCATGACTGGGCTAAAATCTGAATCTGGTGGACCCCAGCGGCCCAGTTGCCAATTTTTAAACTCTGTAAGTCATAGAGCAGTTTCTCCCGGCATCTCTTTTGTAAATAAATCGAGTGGGGCTAGTGAAAGGAATGTTTCTAGGACTGCTGTTGTATTCGTCCTCATGGCACTAGTTGTACAAATGCACACCAATCTCTGAATTTTAGACAAAGTTTTAAAATTGGTCGCCTTTTTCAAGGCTGGCCACCAAACCAAACATGCGTACGTAAGGATAGGTCTTATAACTATGACTTTATACATCCGCTGAATGGTTTTGGGGCTTGGACCCCTTCTCTTGCCGAAAATTTTTTCTCTCTCTTTGATGTTTTTCCCCAGTTTAGATTCCGATCAATTACCAGACCAAGATATTTAGCCATACAAGTAATATAGAATGGTGTCCCGTTTATGGAGCAAGGGTTTATATTCGGGATATTACGCTTCCTTGTAAACAATACCAGTTCTACCTTGACCGTCCGCAGCATTTACTGAGCTTATCTAGTACGGTTTGTACGAGTTCGCCCAGTGTGAAAACGAATTTTTCTGAGACCATTAACACGATGTCATCAGCGTACGCTGCGACTCTTACTCCGTTTAGACCAAGTTTAACTAAGATCCGACTAAAGACCAGAAGCCAAAAAAGAGGAGATAAGACTCCTTCCTGTGGTGTGTCCCTACACATCCTAGCTTTTAGATTGCGGTCACCGATTTCTCGAATTACAATCTAGTTTGAAGCATGGAATCAATCCAGTTTGACAGTATTGGATCGATGTTAATAGAGTCTAAAGCTTCTTGAAAAGAATAATTTTCAACAATATTGAAGGACCCTTCTAAATCAATGGATGGGTAGATTGATTTCTCAATCTTGCCCACCACTTCATGCAGTGGTGGGCAAAGTAAACCCATTTCTATTCTCGATTTTAGTTCACCAAATAAGGGTTCAATGTAAAATCAGCAGGTACTATCTTTAACCTATCTAAGAAAGGAAGTATGCTTTTTGTAGTAAGAAGTTCTCATTTTGAAAAATTTCACTAAATTGACTTCAATATGTTAAGTTAGCAGGTCACATAGATAGATAGAGATACATTCAAGAACTAAGCATTCTAGGAATTTGCAGTTTGGTTATATTGAAGTGAAGTAAGCTGCTCGCATATCGTTTATCTCTGGAATCTTACATGCTAAAAACTGGTAATAAGACTCCAATTTTTTTTTTTTCATTTCACCACGATAAGCTAGGTTCAAAATTTGAAGTTAAACATTTCATAAAATTGATTCCAATATGAAAATAGCAAATCACATTGAAAATCTCAAGAACCAAGCACCAGGAAATTGCAGTCTAGCTTCAAAGAACTGCCAATTCCTGTCAAGGTCCCATTGGCGTGAGAGAAAATTTGGCTCTGGATCTTTAGCACTTTATATATGGGATATTGAAAAAAAGAAAATGCCATCTTATTGGTCAATAATTGGCCCAAAGAGTCAACTAGTCCTAAAAATAACTTGAAGTCAAGGCTTAACATTTTCCAAGGTCACGCGTGATTTTTGACACCCTATTTATGGGAATTTAAAAGAAATGTAAACCATCCGAAAGATTTCTGAATCGTGAAAAAAGGTCAACTATTATCAGTTTTTTTTCTTAATGACCCAAATAAGGTACCAAAAGTTTTTTTTTGTGATCCAGAAACGAATTTTGAAAATTCATAGAAAAAATAAACTATGGCTGAACAATTACTGAAAATAGTTGACGTTTTATTACGAGAGATCTTTGGGATCGTATACCTTTTTTTTGTAAATTTCCCAAAGATCTTGACTTTGATCTTGATTACAAGTTACCTAGGGCCGACATGTTTCTAAGACTAATTGAACTTTTCAGACCAATTACTCACCAATCCTCCTGTCATAGTGAAAATTATATTTTATTTTTTTATAAAGCATGAAAAGTGAAAAAGTAGAGTAGACATTTTTGTAAAACAAATATTGTGACTTCGTCTTTAAAAGCCAACAACATATATTATTATATTAATCTGTTAAGCAGTTGACGAGATATTGTTTTTTTTTTCTAATTTCGAAATAAACCAAAAATAAAATTACTTATCGTTTTTGTGAGAAATTTGTTCTTCCTCAACCACACCGCTTTATTACTAGATAAAAATTTCTTCGAGACATAAACAATAAGGTTTGTGAAAATCACTTTACTGAAGGCCTTTAGTGTGAAGTACACTGCACGCGTCAAAATAAAAGGAAGCACATTATTTGTGAGAATGTTCAATCTGTCCATTGTCTATACAATATTATATGGCCAAGTAAAAAGAAAACAAATTAAAACAACAAGTAGCCACTGCTTCATGAGAGCTTTGAAAGTTTTAACAATATATCTGCGTTGGTGGTAGCCCAAAGGTTTTCTGTGATGACATTAATGGATGAATTTATTAATTAATTATTTTCATCTCCATGGATGTGTTATAAAGTATTTATGAAAATATTTTAAAGCTATTATTTTGTTATTTTCATTCCAAAAAATTATTTACTATGGTAAGAAGAGAAAAGATGAAATAAAAGGTTCCGAAATTATTTAAGCTAAATAAATCATTTATGCGGTGTCATGTCGATAAAATATAAATATACAGGGTGTCCCATAAGATTTTGTACTCAAAATTTTCTCATGGCTTTCGTCTGATGCGGTGGTGACCGATATGGAAGACTCTGATGTATATTCCATCTTTTGTATCAGACGAATAACGAAGTTCGAGTAGTTTGGTCTCAGCTTGATTTCAATCTCTGTTGAATTTAGTTAACAGAGCCCTAAAAAGACACTGGTTTCTGATAAAATCCTGCACTGGAAACAAACGTGAACTTTCTGAAACACACAAAACTATAAACTTAGTCACAAGCAAAGGGCAGGGGACACACGTTTTGGAACAAATCCAAAATCAATATCAGCCACATGAATTGAATGGTATAGCCTTTCTTTGCTTCTTATTCCTCGTCCTTGCTAGCTCCGATTTTTGTCTCTCTATATCCTCGGAGAATATGTATAGGCAACAAAAGAAATGCAATCAAGTTCTTGAAGGATTTTACCGAGCTCCTTCAAGGCAAATCCCAACTTTTGTATTCACGTCGAGTGCAAGGAAGTTAATTACGAAAATCCATTCTTCTAAGTTTTCTTCCCCCTCCCTCAATCCGATCCCCTTTTATTTTGTGATAGGTCCTGAATCAATGGGGTATCTACATTTTTTATGCCTCAGACTATCTTTGCGAATAGTAGATATAAGTAAAACCCAAAAAAGGATATACCCAAATTTTGTTGCAGACCAAAATAAAAGTGACAACCATTCGAGATTTAATACTGACCACTCTATTATCCTGTTGACTTAGCAAGTTTTTGGCGCTCCCTCATTCAATTTCAATCAGTGTGTCATTGATTTTTGCTGCCCCTTGGGCCACCACCGGCCGATTTAAGTGCCTCATTCAGTCACAAGAATAATGAAATGAAAACCCAAATCCTTGTTGTCTCACCACCTGCCAGTCACAATCTGTGTATGGCTAATTAGGCCCAGACAGGCTGGGCGGAACGGAAATCTATTTTTCGTTTTAATTGAAATCCAAACTAACACCAACACATACACACACATATGTATATGTAGGATATTTGAGTGACGATTTGTTCACGTAAAGGAATCGGATACGTGCTGAGAAATGGAATACAAAAGCAGCCCAAAAGCCCGAACCTTCTTCTCGTACAAAAGAGGAGATATATCCAGATCCTATCTCGCGCGCGTGCACAGCGCTCCTCAATATAGGCACAACCTTATAATGCTACGTCCTGTGAGCAAAACTACCTAATGGAGCTGGTGTGGTAGTGGATATGGAAAGGTCTTCCATAAACATTTACATTTACAAACTTGAATGGGATTTTTCTGTTGCTGGCTGTTGGTTGTTATGTTTTCAGCTAGCACAGAGGTCCTGTCTGCTTATTTTGGTCCGTCGACTTTTGCTGTAAAATAAATTTCAATATAATAATAAATTTAAGCTTACTGTGAAGGAGAAACAAATCGAATATATATGTAGGTACACTCGTTTAAAGTTAAGTGTACGTAGATATAGATCCTTTGGGTATAATTCCATAAATTCCAAAATCCGATTTGAAATTCTCCATAATAAGCGAAATCCTTTCGTTTTTACGTAACCCACCACTTAACCCATTGAAGTTGCGAATATAAATTGAAATATATACACAGGGAAGGTTATATTAGAAGACTCGATATAAAGGTACACTTGGACGAATGTGTCCTTTCTGTCAATCGTTTTTCTTTTTGTTTTTTAAAATTTTTTTTTTCTTTATTGGAATTATAATCAATTGAAACACGACCTTATGTCCTTTTTTTTAGAATTAAATTTACTGCTTTTCTAATGGGGACCGCACTGCTAGACAAACACACACACACAAAAACACTCAAAATAGATTCTTACTTTTAAAAATTGAAAACTCTTGGCATATCCTTTTTTTTGCTGTTGAATAATTGTTTTAGCTGTGCCAGTGCTTCAAGGATATGAAACAATGGTGATTAACACTGAACTTGTATTAAATCGATTAAAAATTCAAGCAAATATAATGGAGTAGCAGAAATCCTTCGGAATGTTAGGACTTTTGATATTAAATCGAACCGACCGTCTTAAAGTCCTGGAGATAACTGATACTCTCGTTTGTGTCAATATGTTGCTCTAGTGGCGCTCACGATGGACATGCTTGTAGGTGGAAGCGTGTATGCGTTTCGCAATGCGCAGGTATTCTATTCGCATGAGATATTTAGATTGTCCAATCGCCCTCCTATCCCCCATACATCCAGGACGAGAGGGTTTCTTTTGACAGGACTTTGGAAAAGCAGCACTATTTACTAAATAAGCGCGAGAAACTTGTGCAATCAACGGCGACCTACGTTGCATTGCCATAAAGAGTATTTGTATTGATGACAAAAGTCGTCATGGGGTAGGTTACTTTTGTGTAAGGGTTAAAAATTTATTGAAAATATGTCGTGAAAGGTCATGGAAAAGTAAACAAGGTTATCAAATATTGGCTGTTTTAATATTCGTAGGTGTAAAAGTGTGCCAGTGCATTCTCTCTAAGCATTTTGAGAGTGTGATGGTTTTCACCCATGGGGGTATGAATGCATTTCCTATATTGGACGTCATGTGCTTAGCAAATGTTTAAACCATCTGGTGAATGGAAGAAAAGCTTTTTGATGGTTGTTTGCCAAAATAAGCATTGGTTGGTTGAAGGAAAAAATTATAGGATTTTTAAAACATAAGTTACCATAAAGGCTGTTAGTCAAGTTACTTGAAATCAATACTCACCACAGTTTATACCAAAAGCTATGATATGGTAGAATATGGTAGAATCTAGTCTTGGAAGGACATTTCTCTAAAATTTTGAATGTGTAATGCTGGTTGGAGTCTGCTTGACCTTGTGGCTCACTTGATTATTGTTCTGCTAATCAACTTGGAATAAGGCTCTGTTTTGAACCAACATATGTTCCACAACTCTCTAGCCAAGTAAAAAGGCAAGGCTTATTTAAGTTGTTAAAATGAGAAGTGTCATGTAAGCTCACATAGTAGTTCAAGTTGTATTTAGAGGTGATTTTTAATTTATAAAATCTGAAGCAGTGAACCGATTAAGATGAAATTTCAACGCATTATGAAAAATATTATAAGAATATCATCAAATTTCCGCCTAATTACAATTTGTAAATGAGAGGTGTGTTCCTTAGATAAGTTGTAGACAGTGTAATTTGGCATAATTCCTCTACACAAAACTTTTTTCCACGCCCATTTTGACAAAAAAATTTGTTTTTTGACTAATTTATATGAAAACGAAGCGATTTGACCTGATTTTTTCTAGCTTATGGTAAAAAAATATACAGTTAACATTTACAGACATAACACAGATGATAATCTAATAATATTGCATTATGGAAGTTCTTATTCCATAATAGAATGTCAAGATTTTGTAGCCGACCGGTAACAGCAGGAGATGCTTTAATAAAATCGCCTGGGTCGTGCTGCATTAAGAGCACACTCAATAGTCACGCGTTCGATATTCTGCTCATAGTTTCCGCATTCACAAAATGGTTTTCAGCTCTTCCAACTTGTAGAGCGTTGCGGCACATCTTGCGTGGTTAGTTCTTGGGTTTGTCTAAGCTGTGGGCATCTAGATTTAAGCCGGGAAAGGGCGCTACGTTCAATATATTCATGAATGGGGAGAAGGTTGTTGGCATTTGTTTTTCCATTTCGACAGCTTAACTTTGCAGGCTGTATATTCCTGAGTACAGGGTTGGTGCTGAGCTGACTGTTCCTAGGATAATGCGCAATGCGGTATTTAATTGACAGGTTATCGCAGCGTAGAAAACTAACCCCAGCCTGGCAGAACGAAGTGTTTTCACCGTGTATAGTGGACGCTTAACTATGGATAATGTTATTTAACGTTTGGTGTTTTACTGCAGAGTATGTAAGGGGCCCATTAAATGCCAGCGTTCCGTCCAGAGTGACTTCTAGGTATTTTGGTGTGGGGTTTGTGATAACCTCCAATTTTTGAATTATTTATTCAGTTTTAAGAGACTCGCAGTAAGAGAGCAGAGAAGAAACTATGCTTTGGTGTTGGGTAACTTTCGCGAGGTCGTCAAAATAATGCGAACTTCTTTGATGTCGTGTCCGGAAGATCATAAGTGTAGAGGTCGAACAGAAGTGGTGCCAACGCTTGCCCTTATAACAGGTTAAGAACAAAATATGATGCAAAATGTTTGCCCTTCCTTCTTTTAAGGGCATTATGAAAAAATCGAATAATACACTTGCCAAAACTTCTGACGTTGTGAGCTTTGTATGCACCTAGGCTTATTTTGACACGATCCAAGGAGAACACAACAACCAACCACGCACAGAAAACGTACCAACAACAACGCATCGCTACATATTAAGAAATAGAGTAACAAACAATCATAGATACCGAGTTTTTTTTTTGTAAATTCTTCTCGGTAAAAAATAAAACCGACATGGATTTAGTATTTAAATAGTTCTCAGGCCGAAAGGCATTAGGATTAAGGTATTATAGTTTAACTTAAGCGCCTGATTGGGGCCAGTAAGTTAGTTTTAAGATATTGATAAGTAGGCTAGTTTTTATGAATTTTTGTCAAGCTTTAAGAAAATTGAAAAATAAAAAAGAATTTAAAAAAAAAAAAAAAAAAGAGTAACAAACAACAGCCATCAAACATCAGTCTTATCCCGTGACCACGAAGAGTGAAATTTCTTCGAAACGTCGGGAAAAAGAATTTATAAATAACTCTTATTAATTAACGCTGTAAGTTCCGAAAAGTTTAATAACTTTAAAATAATTCTTACTAAAATTAACTAACTATTTTATAAACGATAGTCTAGGGCGCTCAAAAAGTCATTGGATGTTTTATGGCTCCTAAAAATATTGCTTGTGAAAGTGGGCTTAAAATAATATACTAATGCAATAGCTTTCAAATTAGCTCTAATATTACTTTTTCTATAATTTAGGACAAGAATTTGAAATCCCATACAAAAAAACTCAATAAGAAAACCAAGATTTTTTACGTTAAAGCAGGGAAATGAAAAATCATCATAAGGTGATTTCGCCACAAGATTTGTTCCCTTCTTCAACTTATTTACCAATTTCACAGATAAGATGGTGAAATTTAAATTTTCATAGCCTAAGCATTTAACATCATCGTGACCTACAGGATATGCGCATTAATCGATTGAAAAGCATTTTCCTTGAAATGCAAGCAAAAGGTGATCCAAAATTTCATAAACAGCCAGCTTAACATTCGAAAATTGCAGCAAGGTATTGGAGAGTGGAGAGATTTTTAATTATTAAACTTATTCTTCCCATATAAGCTCCGCATTAGTTAAAAGAAGGGAACAAATCCATTGTATTTTTGTTTATTATTTCACATTTGCATTTACTTTTTTGATAAAAACCGAAGGTCCACAGTGAAATCGCAAGTGCTGTCCTAGCCTTATTGTCGATCACACTTTATTGATTTATACATATCTATAATGACATGTGACTCGCAACAAAGACTTATCGAATGCGACTATCTATTTATTAAATTTAAAATGACACTTAAGTCTTCCAAATTCACTTGGGCGTATACGTAACAAAACTAATTGTTTGGATAATAGGAAATGGAACTGAAATGATTATTCGAACTTATTATTTATTTAATAGGGAAAAGCGAACAACACGAGCAAACGCAATACATAGTTAGATGCTTCATACTTTTAGCTATAAATATAGCTTTTGATCAAGAACTATGACAAAATACCATACGAAGGAACCAAAATGAGACCAAGTTATACGAAAGAATGAACCGAATCCGATACTAAGACGATATTAGAATTCTACAATTTTCTATTTCCTCTTTCTTGCCTTACTATTTAATACAAATCATCGTGTTTCCTTTATCTTCAAAAGTAGAATACATAGGTGAGGGCTCTAGGGCAGAACATGAAATAAAGACTTCAACAGAAATAGATTTTATTTTTGAGAAACAAAAATGAAAAAGCTTTGCAGGTGTGTGCGTAGTGTAAAAGACACTTAAAATTTTGCAAGTAAAAAGCAGCAACATAAAATGTGCCATAGTATACATTTTTAAGCTAAGATGCAGTTTCCGTACAATAGCTAAAATATTGGTAGCATTAGAAATGATAGTAAAATGTTCACATAAAGCGTTTGTGTTTCAATACACTTTTGTGGGCTAAGGCAATTCGTGGCTTTAAGCAATACAAATGAATGAAAAAATAGGTTTTCTGTTTTTGCTTTGAAAAAAATAAAAGTTTGGTAAGAACTGGGAGGACCAAGGAGTCAAAAGTGCTAGGTTTCTTTTTTTTCATTTTGAACACGGAAAGAATTCTTGGATCAGATCACGAAAAATGAGCTGCAAATTACGAAAAATAAATTCTGATTTATACCTTGGCTTGGGATTTCGTAACTAACGACTATTGAGCAAAATGAAGATATTGATACTCAATTAATTAATCGAGAGAAAACAAAAATTGCGAACAACAAATCGAAATTTGATCCAAACAATCCTCAATTGCACAATTTGTAAATTTGCAAAAAACATTTGTGATCACCATTTTTTGATTTCGTGATACAATTTGAAAGATCAATCTTGCTCAACTCTTTATTTTGCAGGTATACTCATTTGATTTTATTTATTTGAAATAAATACTTTGCACTTGACTCTACTTGGATTTGAACTCGCAAGCCTCCAGTTGTGGCACAATTTTGTCTGTTTGTCAGCCTAAATGCATAAATCAATTTTCTTAAAACTTCTTACATAATGGTTTTTCGTCATTCTATCCACAAGT
Source organism: Dasysyrphus albostriatus (assembly GCA_946251815.1). Lineage (NCBI taxonomy): Eukaryota > Metazoa > Arthropoda > Insecta > Diptera > Syrphidae > Dasysyrphus > Dasysyrphus albostriatus. The sequence goes on along the minus strand of OX276335.1, from coordinate 5,750,394 downwards.
TTTTTAAAATTTTTTTAGAACTTAAAATAACGATAGCTGTAATACAATTTTTTTTAGCTATTTACAAAATATAATTTTTCTCAAAATGGCTCTTCAACTTTTCTTAAAGGATATTCAATAAATTTCGTTTGGTGAAAGCTACATTTGCATGGGAAACCATTTTTCAAAAAATGGTTATTAATGGTACCTCCCCAAAAAAACCATTTTTTAGTCTCGATTTTCTTCAAAACGGTTATTTCGACTTTAATTATTTTTCCTATACAGAAGCTTCTAAGCAATGCAAATAGTTTTTCTTACTAAAACTTTCAAAAAAATATTTGTTCGGAGTTTTTGTTTGAAAATCAAATATAATGAAAACTAGAAGTTTGATTTTTATAAAACTTGGTCATAATGAGTTTTTTTGTTTACTTTGTATGGTATTTGAAGAAAAAGAAAACAATTTACTTTTATGATAAAATAACGGTACCTTCATACAAATGTTAAAAACCCCTTTAAAAAAATGTTTTTTCTTAAAAATGGCTTTTTCTGTATACCAAATTAGTATACATTACCAAAAATTATAAAAATTTACAAATAGCAGCTATAAATAGAACTTCTTATAGAATGTTTTTTAATTTTATTTTTGAATTTTCTCACTACCGCCCGAATAGATTAACATTTTTTATAAAAAATTTTGAATACGATTAAAAAATAGTGCAAATCAAAAAATAAAAAAACTTTTTTTGAATATTTTTAGAAAAAACTTCAATTTTTTTTTTGGAAAATTCGGTATCTCAAAAGCGGGTTAACAATTTTTTTTTGAAATTTTATTTTAATATGCACTTACAACTTACAAGTTGCATACCAAAAATGTTCCTTAAGAATGATTTAAGAAACCCCGCGGCCGGTTTTTGTTAAAAAACCACAATTTGGAAAAGTGGTCAGAAAAACTATTTCCGACATCCTTCTTTTCGATCCTTTTTCTCATTTCAAATCGGGTGTTTTTTAAAGAGGTATGGAACTTTAAGTTGGTAACACTATTTTAACTGGAAGCCATTTTGTCAGCTTCCAAGTGATTTATTTTTAGTTTGGTTTCGCATTTTAACATAAATAGACTGACGCCTGAAATTTGACTCTTCTAAATTGTGCAAATTTATTTTGAAAATCATGGTTCTGTACCGTGAGAATTTTATTTAGCAATGAAGCTCACTTTTGGTTAAATGTATACGGCAGTCAACAAAACTGCTGTATTATTTGGAGTGATCGAGTGTGTTGAGCCACAAAAACTTACTGTTTGGAGTGCTTTATAGTTGGTGGAAAAATTAGTCCGTATTTCTTTAAAAACGAAGCCAGAACGTTACAGTTAATGGTGACTGCTACAAGAGCCATGATTTTCTTTGTTTTATTCCATTTCAAAGTTCTATACCACAAAAAAAAACACCTTTTATACAGATTTAACATCTTACTTAAAAATTTATTATTTCACAACTGGTAATGATTTCTTTTTCTCAAGGTTTATTTAAAAGAAGATTCTCTATCGTTCGCCCGTTTAAAAAAAAAAGATAAAACATATTCCTAGAACACCCCATTTAAAATCGACTTTGAAATTGTAAGAGATTATAAAAACAGAATTTTTGATTGAAAAACTTAATCTTCCATTACTTTTTCCTACGAGCAGCTATATAATTTATATTTTTAATATTCTCTAAAAGAAAAGTTTTCTTGTCAAAGTGTTAAAAGGAAAACACTTTACTTTATACCAAATCCTTACTTTAAGTTTTATATCTTAATGGATGATTTATCAATACTGAGAAAAAAAAAACCTTTATTGTGTCCTTATTTTCTTAAAGTGAACAAAACAATAAAAACCACAGTTTAAACAAGAATCGATTTAATACCCCAATCAAGTTTTTGGCCTAACTTTCAACTTGACTTAATTTGTTCCATATTTTTACTAGATATTTTAGTAAACCAAGTAGCTTAATCATCTAGGTAGATATCTAACAAAGAAATAGCAATTCCATTTTACCAAGCTATACCAAGGCATAAAAACACTCGTTTGTCTGCCTAGTATTGAAATTATTTTAAAATTGATGAAATAATGTTTGCGGAATTCAAAACCTTATTTTAAAAAAAATGTTCCCAAAACAGATTAAGGATGCACCCATATTATGTATGTCTAATTGAAAATGTGTTTAGTAAATGCGGTGCTTGATCAGAGTATGAAAAGATTCCACTTAAAATCCAAATAAGCATGCCTTTTTTAAGATAAAATTAACTTGTTAACTTCCTTCCACCTAAAATTTTGTTGATTGTAATTTATCATAAGCGGAGCAGGGTGATAGTTTTATTAAATGTTTACCAAAAGCCCTCTCACCAGCCATTAATAAAGATTTGTTATTTTCTTACTTTAATATTTAAGTTAACACTGCTTAACTTATTTCATAATAGACTTGATATGTTCTCTTAAGTATTCAAAATTAATCAATTAATAGGCCTAAAGTAAAATTTGTTAGTTTTCAGAATTCTGAGGGAAAAACCTATGCACTCAGCACAAAGATTTTTATGTAAAAATTATGTACCGAAGTTTGAATCGGACTGCCATAAAAGTTGTATTTACTGAGTGGATTCAACATGCACTGGTTACATTTGAAATTATGTGTCAAAAGAAATCACCAAAATATATGTATTCATTTTAAAAACTTGCATTGAATATAGATCACTTTGACTCAATATATAATACTGTATTAAATACACACTATCTTAAAATCTATCAATCTCAAATTACAGCAAATAATGCAATGAGTATAAGCAACGTGTATTCATTTAATATGAAGAAGTAATATTTAAAACCTTTCAGCTATCAAAATAAAACAAAAGTTGGTCTCACAGTCGATCATGCGATGAGTAGAAGCAACGTGTATTGATTCAATATTTATGTAAGGATATTTACTCAGTACATCAAGTTATGCGTTGAGTATAAAGGTACATTTGATCAGTCAATATTATATGTTAAAGTATCTTAAACTCCAAACAAAAACTATAACCACTACATAAAGATATGCGATGAGTATAGGCTGTATGTAATGACTGAGTCTATGACTACATTTATCCAGTTCAGATGGTATATACTCAACACATATCAAGTGCAAGCCATCCAACTGAAACAGATATTTGTTACATTAAGTTATATGGTGAATAAATACGACGTGTACTGAGTCTCATCATGTATTTAATACAGATGGTTCATACTCAGCACACATGAAGCGAAAGCCTTCCAACTGAAATAGGTACTCATCATTACATTATGCTATGTGGTGAGTAAATACCACTTGCACTGAGTCCATGCTATCATATATTCAATACAGACGGTATAAACCAAAACCAAATGAGTTTCAACTCATTGAAATTTGGCGCCAGTTTTTTGTGCCATGAATGAGCCTAGTGGATGCATGCCATTTCCGTGTGTCGAAGGTTTCCAGTTGAAATCTCAGTAAGTATCACAAAGTATTTTTTAAACAAAACAAATAAATAATGAATTTCTATACTTTCAGAATAATGCGAAATGGGTTGGGCGATAAGCAGTGCTGAAGACGGCTGTAGGACGTAGACTTAATATGATATGCAATAAATACAAACATAAATAAATAAATTACAAAGATATGGAGTCATTAAATATACAATTATGTATTCAATACATAATAATATAATGAGTCCATAAAATAATTGTTTTTGTGTTTTTAATTCAATAAATCTGCACTCACTTTTATGTACTCATTAAAGGTAATTGATATTAGTTTATGTAATGATTAAATAGACTCTTTATATTTATGTAATGATAGCATATTAACTGTACTCAGTAAAAAACATCATGTTTTCATGAACAATAACCAACACTTTTTTTATGAAATGAGTACATAAAATATTTATATCAATGCAATGGTGCATATAACCTATACTCACTAAATAGTGTCATGAACACTTTGCCTATAACTTTCACTTTATTATGTGGTGAGTACATAGCATATTAATATATATGTAATAACAGTATAACAACTTTACTCACTAAATAGTGCTATTGCTTTGTTATAACTTTCATGTTTTTATGTGATGAGTGCATAGTATGCAAAAACATATGTAATAACAGTATATTATACTCACTAAATAGTAACATTTATACTTTACTTTACTTTACTATTGCAGTATTATATTTATGTAATGGCTGTTCATAAACTGTACTCACTGAATAGGAATACGTATGCATTGCCGATAATTTACACGTTTTCATGTAATATCGCATACAATATGCAAGGAAGCGGTACCCACTACATAATAATATCAAAATCAGAGTTTCTTTACACATATTTATATTATGAGTGCATTTAATATTATTCTTAATGTAATGAATGCACAAAGTATTACATAGAAACTTTAATCACTACATGTTCATGAATTTATAACCGAAAAGCTTCACATACTTTTGTAGTAAGTTAACAGAATTATATACTAGCTACATGCGGTCTTATGTAGCTAGTAAAATTGCTCTATTTAATGGGTACAAGAAAGTATGTGTGCAGAAAAATATGGGATGAGCACAAACATTTATTTGCTGAGCGCATTAATTGTTCCCTCAGTGTGGAATAATGGTAAGTGCTATTACCAATTTCACAGATAAATTTATAGTTTTTAAAGTTTCATAGTCTAAACATAATAACACCTACATTACCAACAGGATTATATTAATAGGATTGAATACCATTTTCCTTCTAATGCATACAGTGGTGTTCCTAAATTTCATACGTAGCCAGCTTAACATTCAAAAATTGCAATAAGGTATTCAGAAGTATTTTTTTCAGACGTGTGGGTTTTCAATCATGCAATACCTTTTTCGGAATTGGTCTTTTTGAAAGCAGCTGTCACTTAATTTGTGCTCAGTTTGGTTTGTCATTTCATAATGAATTGACTTGCTCCTCACAAAAAAAATAAGCTTAAGCTTGCAAATAAAAGAAGTGTTGTTCTAGTAATATGAAGCTATTTTAAAATAGCCAGAGCCAATTTGTGTAATTTAAAATAGCTTAAGCTAGAATATTATAGTTTCAAGTTTCTTGGACCTCTAACTAGAAAGCTTTGACTAGTTCTCATATTTTTGAATTCTCTTCAGCTGTAGTGCGTTCAAGGCTGTAATGTGGGAAGGAACCGAATAATGCATTAATAAAATAAAAATGTTAATGGATAAGAGTATTATAATTAGCCAGTTTATATTTCTGAGATCTCAGAGGACTCAGAGCGCTCAGAATTATAAACAGGATTCCTCTCAAAAATTCCTCATTTTTCCCCTTAAAAACTGAGACTGAAATTTTTTTTATTCGTTTGCTTACTGAGCGCTCAATAAATATAAACTGGCCAAATGTCTAAACAAACATTTTTGTTTCTTATAAATACTGCTGATGACAACGCATTTCCCGGGTTGCGTGAACAGCAACCCTGAAACGCCTAGTAATACGAACACCAATTTAGCTCATAGGGAGCAAATCAATTCCGTTATAACTGGAGATGGTATTTCATGGGCCATTAATACTTTCTCCTCTTATAAATCACCAGGCCTTGATGGCATAATACCTATTATGCTACAGAAACTGCAAGATTTGGCAGTGCCATGGCTAGAAATGATTTTCAAAGGTTGCCTCTATCTCAATCATGTACCTGAGTCATGGAGACATGTAAGAGTGGTCTTCATTCCGAAAGTCGGTAAGAGAGGTCATGAATCCGCGAAGGACTTCAGACCAATTAGCCTGACATCTTTTGTACTAAAGACACTAGAGCGCATTCTTGACACTCATATTAGAGTTATACTAGTTGGTCGTCCTCTTGATGAATCACAACATGCATACCTCAAAGGCAAGTCTACGGAGACTGCCCTGCATGAAGTGGTTCGTACAATCGAGAAAACAATTCACTATAAAGAATATACCCTCGCAACCTTCCTAGACGTGGAAGGTGCCTTCAATAATGTCCTAACTGAATCCATTCGCGAATCACTTGCTCACTTCGGGATAGAAGGCTTCATATCTGAATGGATTGTTTCTATGCTCAGTGACAGAAGGATTCAAGCATCGTTGGGAAACACTACAGCTACTAAATATGTTAGTAGAGGAACACCCCAAGGTGGGGTCCTCTCCCCTCTTCTATGGCTTTTAGTCATGGACAAAATTCTTGTCAAGCTAAGATGTAGTGGTGTGAAAGCAGTAGCGTATGCTGATGATTTGGTTTTATTGGTCTCAGGAAAGTTTACCACAGTGATTAGCGAAATCACTGAGTCGGCTCTGAAAAAAGTTAATAACTGGGCCACAAGTAGTGGACTAGGGGTTAATCAGAGTAAAACGGAACTGATGCTCTTTACTACCAGGACTAAAATACCTACCTTCACCCCACCTCGACTTAACGGACAAACTCTATCCTTATCTTCTAAGGCAAAATACCTCGGAGTTATTCTTGACCCCAAATTGAATTGGAAGGTAAATATTGAAGAACGGGTTAAGAAAGCCTGCATAGCTTTCTATGCCTGCAGAAAAACATTTGGTAAGATGTGGGGCCTACAGTTGCTTTAGCCAATTCTAGATTGTCATCTTTTGGAAAGGCCTTCCTCGATGACCCAAAAGAGCTTTCTGAGAAGAAAATCAAAGATCTGATTATCTTTCTGAATGCGACTAAATGGCTCTAACAATAGTCCGTTAAAGTCTATAAAGCCATATAATTCCGTATTAAATCCCTACTAGGTTAACACAAGTAATTGGTATCAAAACGGCGCACTCCAGCGCTAATTGAGTCGCGAGGCCAGGGCTAGCGACTGCCATCTCTACCTACCTACCATAAATACAAACAATTATTAGTAAAACTTTGGAATTAAAAATTATTTTATAGTTCTTATAAATATTAATGCCAAAATTGCATCAAAATAATCCAAATATTATCAAAAAAACTTAAACGCTCTATTTTCGTTTTGTGATTTTTTACCAATAACTTACAGATACAAAGTTTAATAATAAAAATCCTAGCAGACAGTTTGTATTGGAGGAACTTGTCTTAGATGGGCTAGCATACAAATATGTAAGAAGTTTTCCTCTAGGAAGTGACATAAAAATGCTCTGTACCAGATTTGAGAAAAATCTGACTATCCATGATATACAGTGGACGTACAGACGCTAAGACTGACGGACGGTAGGTATAATACAAAATATTTTTTTGACTTATACATGCATCAGCTATCAGCATCGTTGTGTTAAGTTTGATTAAAATCTCATTTTTACATGAAAACAATACTGGTAAATCAAAATACCAAATCCAATTGTTTTGCTTTTTGGTTCTAAAAATAATAGTTTTAAGCTAAAGCTTATAAGCGAAAACATGCGAATAAACAAACAAAACCTAAAAATATTAGGCTTAAGCTGGAGTTTTCTAGCTAAAACTTTTTAGCATAATCTCTTTTTTATTGACATAAAACAAAGCTTAAGCTAGAACTATCTAGATTTTGCTACTAGTGACTAGCTAGCTTTAGCTACTTCCAAAAATAGCTTTGACTTCCTTTTTATACACAAGGCCCAATGTGTAGTACGAGTATCCATTGAAACTTAATCGCATCTTTCTTTTCGGGCTTTGGAGCTCAGCCGACGTTTGACCTTAGATAACTGTTTTCAGCACAGCAAATAAAGCATAAGAAATTATTTACTTATATCTTATTCTTAATTATAGATGAAAACTCTAAACTTATTACCGTTTATTCTAAAATAAAATTATTGAAACAATTTTTTTTTTCTATAGATCTTTTATTTGATTTATTCTCAGATTTTTATTATTTTTTTCTTTTTGAATTTGCATTGTCAACAAGTACCATTTACTTATTTCTGTTTCTTTTTTTTAAATTTAAATAACAAAGTTTTATAGATTAGCTTACATAGAATTTTCTACCGAAAACGTATTGAAAAATAAGTTAACATTTCTTTAGTTGTATTTTTTAATTTTTTTTATTTTTATTTTTCTTTTTTTTAATAAATAAACATTTTTTTCTTTGCTTCATTGTTATTTTTTAAGTCTAAATTTAAAAATAAATAAAGTTTTTATATTTACTTTTAATAGTTTTATTTGGTTTTTATTAAATGTTTTTTTTTTTTTTTGTTCAAATTAATTAGTTGTAGTCACACACACATTTTCGAATACAAAAAAATATTCAATAAGACTAGCTTCAGTATAGTATAGAACGAAGATACTTATTTCTTGTTTTTTTTTTCTTATATATTGTGTCTAGAAAAATTACTATTACTGCAAATTATATTTCTATAATTTTTGTTTGTTATTTTTTCTAACATTTACATTTTTTTCTTTGCTTTTTTTTCTATATAGTTCTTACTAGAATATCAATGTAATGATTTTAATATAGTTTTTGTTTATTTTTATACAAGAAAATATACAGACAGTTTTTGTTATTTAACAGGATTTTATACAGGTTTTTTATGAAATGAAAGGATTAAGATTATGATTTCAATTTTACTACATGTCTGTTTGTTAGTTTTTCTTATACAATTTTCATTTTTCTTTCAATTTTTATAAAAGTTAATAAAAATAGGAAAACAAAAACAAAATGGAAGCATTGGGATCGTGGTGAATATACTCGTAAATAATAATTTATTATTGTTCACTTTTCATTTTTTCACTATGAAAGAGATGCGACTTACGGGAATCACGTTGAATAGATCTGAAGCCATTGCTGGAATCAAGTTGCTGACTTATGAAAAACACATAAAGCTCACAGGATGGCCACCCAGTCAACTTAATTCCAGGAACTGCAACGGACCGTTAATTAATTTTTTGTATTAAGATTCACCGTTGTCGTCTCATGTTATCGCTGCTAGATTCACTATTTCAAAAATGCACTTCGATTTTTTTATTCGATTAAACACAAAATAAAAATAAAATGTTGTTTATTTTTTTTGTTTTCTTATATAAATATACAAAATCTCACATAATCGGATGGAGTTATATTTTATTGCTTTTGGGTTATTTTTAAATTTAAATTTATATATTTTTTTCTTATTTAATATAAAGTTTTCGCTTTGGATTGTCTAATCAAATTGTTTTCTTTTTTTTGTATGAAAACAATTGCATACACATTGGCACTTAAATAAAAAAACAAAAATAAAAATATTAATAGAATTTGAAATAAAAGAAAAAGACAAACATTCACTCAGATTTTTTTAGTTTTATTTTTTTTTTTAATTTTTATTATTTTTTCCCTAAAAATGCATATTTTCATATTTTATTCTATTTTGATCCTTTCATAAATATTTATTGAACAAACGTTATATGCACTGATGTAATGTGTATGTGGTGGTTATTTTGGCTTATAGTAACTTTATGGTTATAGACCTACATAGTCTAGTGTTGTTTTTTGTTTATTTTTATTTTCAATTTAAAATGTTAACAGGTTAATATATTTACAGGTATGAAAGACGAACTTAGACTACTTATCAATCGCTGTTATTGCTTAAGAATTTTTTTCTTTTGTTTGTTTTTTTTTTTATTTAAAATTTTAGACTTTATTTAAACATTATTTTAAAACTAGAAAAAAAAAATACTTTGTACATAAATATTAACAATAAACAATTATTTTTTAACATAGTTTAAAATTTACAAAAATAAAATCTTTATGAGAGTGTGTTAAATATATCTGTTTCTTTTTTCTTTTGTTGTTGTTTAATTAAAAACAAGAAAAACTAAATAAATTTATGATTTTCTGTTTGTTTTTATAAATATGATTAAAATTACATTTTACATTATTATAAACTCTCGACTAGTTGACTGGTTCTTCTTTGGGCGTGCGTTGAATTAAGATAGCTCTCGGAGTAAACGCTTTTTGCACGATTGTCATAGCGCAAGCTAGATCGCCTGATGTCAATGTCCAATGGAAGACGCTGGTTTCGCCACCATGAGCAGAATAAACAATTTAGCGTGTTGCGGAATGCCTCCCGGAAATCACGATTGAAGTATGCATAGATGAGGGGATTTAGCGTGGAATTGAAATAGCCAATCCAAAAGACGATGGCTACAAAAGTGTCGGGAAATTCACAGGAATGACACAGTGATGTTAAAACGTACCTAAAAATATAGAAAAAATTATTTTAAAAAATTAATAAATATTTAACTGTCATAAATAAAATAGAAAGTTGTTGAACATTGCACATCGGTGAATATCCCTACTTATTTTAAAGCTTATAAAAACATATCTGGAAACAACTATTAGTCAAATCGAAGATATTTGCTTAAAAAGTCTTATTTTAAAGAAAACAAACAGATTTTCAACAGTGACTCGAATTTGCATTTTCTTCCTGGAAATATTCATTTAATTTAGATTGGTACACATCAAATATAATTTTATTTACTAAATTTTCCATTGAGTTATTTTTTGTGATTCTTATCTTTTCAGTGGACACAAAATCGAGTGTTTCTAATTATCTTTCTATACCACGGATCTCAATAGTTTGGCGTGTCTCTAATAAATATAAGATCTTTAATTTTTTAAGAGGCAACTTTTAAAATCTAATTAGAGAAACAATAAAAGCATTTCCTGCTTATATCGGGACTGTCGTCAATTGTTTGGCGCCACTTAAAAGTCTATCATTTACATTTTCATTTAAGTGGAGTAAAGACCCTTTATTAAAATATTTTTCAAGTGTCATTAAAAAATATACCAATTTTTTAAGTCTTCCAGAAGTGCATGTGTCTATGTATGTATAAACGAGTATAATACAGGGTGACCCACAATCAACACCATAGACAAAAACCAAGAGTTCCTGAGGTAATATTAAAGCCGGCCAATCAGGACACAAAATAACCACGCAAATTGAAATTTCACCCTTCTTTTTTTTTGCAAAACTCACTTTTTTAAAAATCTGTTGAAAAAAGGAGTTTCTATTTTTTTTGGCAGAATCTCATGAGCATTGAAAAAAAATTATATTTGCTGAGATATTAACAAATTAAATGCACGACTGAGTCGGACGTACTTGATCTTATGTCCAAGGCGCTAAGGGTTTATTAAAAATATCTAAAATACATGGAAATTATAAGCGACAAATTTTTAAAAGCATAAAAAACGATATTTTGATTAGGCCAAAAAAACTTCGAGAGAGAGAGTTTGAGATGAAAAAAAGAACGCTATCTTAATTCTTTTCTTAAAAAATAATTTTGTATATATAAAATTCTTAAAATATTTTTAAGAAAACCTTTTGATATGCAAATCATATTAAAGTAAAATTTGAAAAAAACAAACTTTTTTAAAAATTCAAAAACTTTTTTTTTTGAAAATTTTAATATGCAATATTATTTAATCTTATCTGAAATTTGTATATAAAATAATTTATCTTAGTCCGTTCAGACGATAATGAGAAAATTCAAAATAAAAAAGCACGCTCTGACAGGCACTATTAATAGTTGCTGTGTGCAAAATTGCATAATTTTTTGTAGTAGATCGTTTTAATTTTAGTGTATGGAAAAAAGTTTAATCAAAATCGTAGAAGTCGTTTTTGAGACAAAATATTTTCATTTCCGTATCTTTAACTTTTGTATGGTACCGTTACTTTTTTATATGTAAAATTTTTTCTAAAAACATTTTAGCGAGAACTAAAAAATTTTTGCGTATCGAGTTTCAAAAAAATCGATCATATCGTTTTCGAAATATTTGATTTTCCAAAAAAAAATTTTTTTTTTTTAAATTCAAAAAATATATTTTTTTTTTAATTTAAGTACACAAAAATATTTATAGTTCTTGGAAGCCTTTTAATAAAAAAATTATTGAAATCAGTCATACAGTTTTGAAGAAAATAGAAAAATAAGAAAATGGTTCCTTGGGAAGTAACATTAATAGAAAAATGGTTTTCACACACAAAGGAATCCTTTACTAATAGTTATTTATTGAATTTTACTAAGAAAAGTTGTAGAGCCGTTTTTGAGAAAAATACGATTATGTAAAATTGCTTAGAAAAAAATTGTATGGCAGGTACCGTTACTTTTGGTTCTAAGAAAAATAAAAAAATGTGCGAGCATAATCACCAAACACCATGTACCAAGTTTGGAGAAAATCGATCTGGTCGTTTGGGCTGTAGACGAACAGACAGATAGACAGAATTGTGTCTCCCACTTTTTTGGTGTTCTCTATAATCGTAATACCATGTTTGATTTTTATCTCAATTTTTTTTGCACGAATCCAAAACTTGCCTTAGGCGCCAGTTAGAGGTATCATTGAAACTCATCATTAAAAATTTTGTTTATAAATTTTAAGGCATTTGGAAAGAAAAAAAATTTATTATTATTTTTATGGACACATAAAGCTCTAGACTATGTTAATATTTCTAGTAAAAAAAAAATCAAATGAGCCCAACTTTCCACATAAAATGACTTTTAAGATTTCAGTGATCATTGGTATGGTAGCTCAATCATTGAAATATGAAAAGTATTGTTATGTGAAAAGTTGGGCTTATTTAAAATTTTTTTGAAATATTAACTAATTCCTTAGTTTTTTTTTTTGTCCATCAAAATAATAAATGAAAAATAAAAATCAATCATTAAAATTTTCAATGATGAGTTTCAACGATAGCTACAACTGGCGCCTTATAATAGTACACCTATATCAAAAGTAAACAGGATAACAATCAAACATGACATTACGATGATAGAGAACATCAAAAAAGTGGGTGACACAATTCTGTCTGCCTGTGTGTCTCTGTTTTTCTGTCTGTTCGTCTACACCCTAGACGCCCAGATCGATTTTCTTCAAACTTGGAACAAAGTGGTTTTTGATGGTTATGTCCACATATTTTTTTCATTTTTCATGGAACTAAAATAACGGTACCTGCCATGTTACATAATTGTATTTTTCTCAAAAAAAAATTCAATAAATTACCTTAAGTTAAGGCTTCCTTTAAGTGGAAAACAATTTTTAAATGGTTAATTAACGGTTAAATGGTTATTAACGGTATCCAGAAGGGACCATTTTTTAAATTTAAGAGACTTTCAGAAACTGTAAATATTTTTATAAGAATATAACATATAACTGAAATAAATCAGCCAAGTAGAAGACTTAGCATTGAGGATTGGACCTGTTGAACTATGGATGCAATACAATTTTTTGTATGGCCTTTAGATTTACAAATGATTAGTAATTCTTATCTTGTTGAATATAGTTAACAGTGGATTTTTGTAAAAGAATTCGTAATTAAACTGAACTTAACACAGATTGCGTATAACAAGAGCCTCACAATGTCACTGATGAGTGCAAGTGAGTAAGCCGGACGAAACGCCAATTTGTTGGACTCACGGCCATAAATAGCTATTTTGAGTAAATAAATTAAATTTAAATTTAAACTAAAAAAATATTTTTTGATTTTTTAAAAATGTTTCAAAATTTTTTTATGAAAATCAAATATTTCGAAAACGATCGATGTTTTTGAAACTCGATACTGAAAAGTTTTTAGTACTTTCCAAAATATTTTACGAAAAAATTTTACATATACATATGAAAAAATAACAGTACCTTCCATACAAAAATTTAAAACCAAACGGATTTTGATTAAACTTTTTCCATACTAAAATTAATACGATCTACTATAAAGAATTATACAATTTTGCACTAAGTAAATAGTACCTGTCATAGAACGCGTTTTTATTTTTAATTTTCTCATAACTGGCTGAACGGATTTAGTCAAATTATTTTATAAACAAATTTTAAATAAAATTAAATTATATTGCATTTCGAAATTTTCCAAAAAAATTGTATTAAGTTTTTAAAAAAAGTTTCAAAATTTTTTGATGAAAATTCGATATTTTAAAAACAGGTTAACACTTTTTTTTTTAATTTTATTTTCATATGATACATACATATGAAAATGCTTAAGAATTGCATACCTAAAGTTTTCCTTAAAAATGTTTGAAGAATTGTATATATACAAAATTAATTTTTATGAAAACCCCTCCAAAGATTTGAACACGTGTAAGATATGAAGTAAACTTTTTACATCGATTTATTTCAATGCCTATTGGCTGGGGGAAAAAAGTGTTCACACACGAAATATTTAGCTTGTAATATTAAAATATTGTTATCATAAGTCAAACTCTCTGTATTAGTAGGGTCCATAAGGACACAAAAACATCTTAGGCGTAAAATGCTTAGTTCAAACTTGGATTTGTTGTTCTTCTTTTTAGGGCTGGCCTGGCCATACCAAACCAAACGATACTTTTGTAAGTATTGACAAAATCGAAAAATGTTAGTATCGGCTCGGTATCGGTCTCGTAAAACTCAGTCTCGTTTGGTCTTGTATAACGAAGTCTGGTCTCGATATCGGTATCGGTCTCGTTTGGTTTTGATGTGGTCTAAGTCATAAATGAAAATAAAATGAACAACTTGGTTACATGTTCGGGATCTTAAAGTTGAACTCGCTTGGTGTTTTTAAAATTTAATAAAAAGATCATTATATAAAATAAGAATAGTAAATGAACGACACCCTATTGTTTGTAAGGTTTTCGAATTGTATAAGAAGGTTTTTTTATAATACAAATTCTAAATACTACTGGAATAAATCAGCCAAGTAGAAGGCTTAGCATTGGATTGGACTTACTTCAGTAAGTGTTGTTGATTCAAAATAGCTTTTTATGGCCTTTAATCCTACAAATTGGCGTTTTGTCCGTTTTGTTTCAAAAGAGGACACACACTGACAGTCGGTGACGTCAGCAAATAAATTTCGTTCGTGGTTTTTATAATACACATTTGGTTCGGGCTGTAAAGTCAACAAGTAAGAGTGAAAAAAATCACCGAAAATCAGATTCTTCTTGCCACCGTACCCAAAAGTACGGTTTGGTCCCGGTATCGTCATGCTTTGGATATAGTCTCGGAAACAGGTAAGTTTCTGACACCGATACCAAACGATACCGAGACTTTTCTGGTATCGTGGCCAGCCCTACTTCTTTTAGGGCTTGGGATTCGTATATTCAAATTGCTAAGACTAATCTTCGTTTTTTCATCCAATACCCTTGGGGCTTAGAAAAAACATGCTTGCATGAAAATTGTTCAGCCATCAGCTTCAATCTTGGATTTCTAGTATAATTTCATAAGACCTTGATAAAACACAATTGAAATGTACCAATACACCAATCTTGTTTTGTTTTTGTTCGACTTTCTTCCGAATTTACAAAGATAACACATCTTAAATGAATGATTTTTAGGACCATTCTATTTTAGGATTGAAAATTAAAATGAAACCTCTTATTAGAACATCTGATATATACTACTCATTGAATACACAAGTCAATAATCTACTCCCGAGAATATATACATATTTAATTCACAAGATATTATTGCCTTTGCAAGCTTTTTATTATTTCAAGAATTATATATAAAAAGTAATTAACAAGCTCTCTAATTAAAAATTCATTATCTAAAGAAGAGGTTGTTTAAAAAGTTTCGATTAAGTATAAATTTCTCAGAATTTCAATTTCAAAAAGTCAATATAATTCTAAAAATATCTTTAAATTCTTGTTTGGTATAAAAATATTTTTTTTTTATTTTCCTCCAAAGCCTACAAATGGTCTTTTTTTTGCATTGTTTGGCTTTTGCAAATATGTATGTTCCTAGCAAATAATATAAACTCACTTCATTAAGTCACCGTATTAAGCTGACAAACAGCAATAATTTCTCTGTCAACAACTACTGTGCCTTATCATATTACAAATTGAAATCACCTCACCCCTCTGGCCCTTTAGAAAACCCACGCGCTCGAATCTCAGCACTTTTAAACCAAAATGTGTTGTAGTTGAAACTGCGAGTCTCCGCCACAGAAGCATTTAGCACCAGCCCGGATATGGGGTAATTAAAACTTTTAGGTAGCCCGCTTCGAGCACAATTTTGTTTTAAATTGATGGCTGTGTTATAAATTTTCATTGTGAATCTGTGGTCTTATGCCCACAAACTTCCATTCAGGATTCAGGAGAATTGGTATGGTATATGTATAGAGAGAGGTTCGAAACTACCCTTCGGTAATAAGCTTATTTGAGTAATCTCCTAGAATTTTTTTTGTGCACAAATTACCATCATCAGAGTGCAGCTGCTGCGGTGAAAAGTTTAGTAGCTGAAGTCTGGAAGTTCTGCTATAAGACCTACTTCTCGAGCACGCATCTAAATTAAGTTCTAAGAAACACAAAGATAAGAACCATTAACCACACACTCTGCGGCATATGAAGTAGATAGGTAAATATCGACGAAATTCAACAGAGTTCTCCCATAATTTTACACGTTCCCTATAAACAGCAACACATCTTCTTGATGAAGCTATAGGCACTTCCATGATGTTGATTCAATAGTTCATTATACTCGTCGAAACAACGACAGCGACAATGTCGTCATCGTCATCGTAGTCATCGTCGTTACACACTCACTGATGAAGTGGGAGCAATAGAATGCCGAGTGCTCCTTGAGGAAGCTTATAGTACTTTGCCGTATGCTTGACTTTGTGTTTAGTTACAGAAAAGCAAAACTTTTTGAACATAAATATTTTAGCTTGGGAAAGTTTGAGATTTATTCTCCCTTCCATCTGTTTTTGGCAAAAGTGGTGGCTAAAACTTATTGCTTATCTATGAGTGAAGTTAACCCCTCAGCGCAGATTTATGTGCGTGTGTTGCAGTAAGGGAAACGGATTACCTGGGCTTCTTTAGCTTTCGATTTAAATGCATAAAGCTTTTAAGATTTGTAAGGAAATGATAATCAAAAATGTATGATTCCTTCTCGGATGAATAGACAACCTCAGGTGGGGCAGCTGTAAAAACTTTTCAACGAAAATCCTTTTCCCATCACTACTTGTACATCGAGGCTCGGAAGATTCCCGGGTAGATTTATCTTTACATTAAGTAAGACAAGCTGAAGAATCCCAAGAATGTATTATAACCCAGTGGGCCGTGTAAGGTATTTAACAGGATACTCTTGTTCAAATTATCGAGAGATTTAAAGTCCTGGAGATGAGTCCTTCCTCGGGTGTTGTTATTAATTTATTTGTTTTTGCAAAACATCAGAACTTAAGATGTTGAACTACCGAAAATTTCTTTGCTGCTTCATTGGACGTAATTTGTCCGCAAGTAGATGGTGTGTATAGGTATGCAGAGCCAAATTAACTTAAGCAGCAGCACCTGTTAAGAAGAGCTCCTCAAATCAAGGGTGGCAGTGAGAATTCGGTTTTATTATCCTTTCGTTTTGAAGGCAGTGTGGGTGCTGAAGAAAGCTTATTTACATTTGCAAGATTAATTTCGTAATTCAATGGGTGCCGGAGGAAAGTAACGATTAAGATAAAATAAATTGTAACACATTATATCTTGAACTCAGTGGCGGATCGCTAATAAACAGATAATTTTGTGTTTGAGGGGCGTTAAATGGTCCTGATAGATATTCAAAATATAGCCTTATTTCGCTATATTTGAGTATGAAATAACGCAAATTGTGGCATTCGGTTTTATTTCTACTTCTTTAGAACTTTAGAAGAAGAATTTCCGTCTTAACTTGGATTTCGATAGTTGAAACGGGTGTGATATTCTTGTTATTCGTGACATTGAAGTTTGTGTTTAATGCAGTACCATATTGAGGTCAAGGTGAGTGAGATGGGCTTCACAATTTAGGTCAGAACATGGTCCAAATTTCAAAATTTTTAATTAGTACTGTCAAAGCCTGGAACTGAGTGATGTTTATGTTTGAAATGTCTTAAAATATGCGCTTGAGTGTATACTTTCATATAAAAATGATTCCAATACTGATTTGTACCTAAATTTAAAAAAGATGCTTCAAAATTTTCAGAAATGTTCGCAAGGGATTAGAACCAATTCTAAAAATGTTTGGATTGAAACTTATTTTTAGACCTGATCTTTTTGAATCTTAACAAAATTTGTCAAATTTGACGGCTGGAAGTAGCAAATCAAATTTTGAGTCAACTGCTCAAAACCTAAAAATAAATCAAAAATGATGTAAAGTAAAAGTTTAAATAATGCTGGCTAAGAATTCTGATTGTTGAAATTTGAAAAAAAAACCGTATAACTGCCATTATTCACGAAGTAACTAAAATATTCGTATATAAAAAAAAATGGTAGTTTAACGATTTTAAAGTGTCAGTATTCTTAGCCTGATGTCAGATTAAAATAATGCAACCAGAAAAAGTATTAATATCATTTAAACTTTTACTTTAGATTATTTTTAATTTTTTCTTTCCAGTTTTTGAGCAGTTGACCTAAAATTTGATTCACTACTTCCAGCCGTCAAATCTGTCGAATTTCGTTAAGATTCAATAAGATCAGGTCTAAAAATAATTTCCAATCCAAACATTTTTAAAAATAAGCACTTAAATTAGATATAATCCCTTGGAAACATTTCTGAACAATTTGGACCATCTTCTTTAAATTTGGTACAAAGCAGTATAGGAGTAATTTTTATAAAAAGTATACACTCAAGCGCATAATTTAGGAAACGTAATCTTCACTTAGATTTTCTAGACTTCGACAACACTTTATTTAAAATTTTGAAATTTGGAACCATGTTCTGACCTAAATTGTGAGGCACTTTTTTACTGTAGACAAAAATAAGCCGTACCACTGAACTTAGCGTCCTCAAATCATCAAGTGTACTGAATTTTTGTTAATTTATATTAATTTATATTAAGAAATTATTTTTGTCGCCAAATTTCTATAAACGGACCACTGTGCGGCGAGGCGCTGCATAGAAAGACCAGCTCTGCTTGCAGGTCCTACGAGGCAGAAGAGGAGAAAAAACCCTGGCTTCTCAAATGGGAAAAGAAGGAAATTGAGAAGTGCGTGATCAAAGAAATATGTAGAAGGGATGTCACTGTAGGAAAGAAGTTCAGAAGTATTACTAACAAGAAAAAAGAAGCTACCAGGGTTACAAAGTCCGAACCGTAGCCTGGAAGGACGATCAGGGGAACATTGTGATAGAATTCTAGCCAGTGCTAAGGATATGGAAAAATCATTTCTGCAAATTGCATAATGAAGATGACGAACTGCATTCTGCTGCCATGTAGATTGCACCATTCAATCTGGACGAAGAGGTAGACCAAAAATTGCGTCCATCCGATCTCGACGAAAAAAAAAAATTAATCTGATGGGGCTGGCACAAAACAGCTCTTGGAAATCCAGGGCCTAGTCACTTTCAACTCTCAACCATTCCTGTGTGAATGTTGTTGGCAGGAATGGAGAGGACCTACAATTTTTTAATGAGTCTGAACGGCTGGCTGAGAAGTAGTATACTCTTGGATGATTTGATTTATCAGTTCCTTGCAAGAGTCGGTTCAGTACCTCGGAAAATACATTTTACTTTTTGGGTTTCTCGACGAAGGCTATATTTTAACTTAAGGCCCTAGTTAAAGCTTCATTGAAAATTTTAATGATTGAATTTGAGACTATGGACAAATAGTGTTTTGATGGCCTTGCGGCCGAGCTATTCAAAACGACTAGGAATAAATCGAATAGGAGTATGTGCCATTTCATCTAAAAAATATGGTCAGAGGAATGTAAGCCCGATGAATGGAACCTCAGCATTGGTTGCCTGATTCTCAAGTGAGGCACAAACTACTATAGAGGCATCAGTCTCCTTAATATTGCAAACAAGATCTGCTCTGCCGTACGCACGTTGTGATCGCTTGAAGCCATTCGTTAACAACCTGACAAGTCCATATCAGTGTGACATTAGACTAGGAAAGTTCGCCATTGGCCAAGTATTCGCACTACGGCACATCTTGAAATAATCCCAGGAGTTTCAATCGATACTCACCACCGATTTAATCGATTTCAAGGCCGCGTATGACATCATCTATAAAGACGACCTATATAGAGCAATGTCTATTTTGGCATCTCTGGGAAGGAAGCCAAGAAGATGGGATTGACGGTGAATGAAGGCAAGACGGTGAATGGAGAAAAAGATACAACTACGAACTGTACGGGCTGTACAGCGACCCTGACTTAGCCACAAAAGTGAAAGCCAACAACTACTGTAGCTGGTCATAGGTGCCGAAGTGGGGCATGGTGATGTTCGGTACTCTTTGGACCTTCTTCGGAAGGTCCATTTGAGCCTGATCATCAAAAAGCGTTTCAAAAGTGCCAAACTGTTAACCTCCTCGTGGTGGTACCTGGGCAACGCATCTGTGATATAGGGACGAGTAGCTAGATGATGTCGATGAGGTGATTCACCAGATCATGATTAACTTGTTGATTTGACTGGTACTTTACCTATCCGCCTGAGATTCTCACTGGCAAAAGGTCTTATTGGGACAGAGGCGGTGAAGCACAGTGAACTGTTATCAACGACCCAAGTAGCCGTTCAAAATATAATGGGTTATCGTTCCTGCTTTTTGCAGGTTCTAAGGAACAAAGCGAAGACTAATAAATCTGCAATCGTTGTTCGTAGTGAAGAAAATTGCGCATGGGGAGTTAGTGGTTATCTAATATTTCCATAACTTGAGATATTGTCTACCTTTACACAGCAGAGCTGATATGAGTGAATAAAAGGTACTACGGGATCACAAGATGACCCCGCTTTTCCAGCACAGCCCTCTTGTGATGTGGGTTGGCTTCTTCGGGAAGTGTCGTAGTGTTGTACCGTATTCGGGTCCTTCCGGTGTGGTAGGCCATACCAAGGGCTTAGGGCTTAATTGCTAGGCTCCCTCGTAAAATCTATTCTCGATCTGTAGCAGGGTCATCTAGAGCGAATAGACATCAATGCTTATGCCCCGAAAGTCTTTGAATCCAACCCCATGGGAAGGCGATGTAGAGGGGGATAGTGTAATAGGTGGCACACGCAAGTGGAAGAGGACCCCAACAAACTTGGCGTATGAAACTGGAGACAGCTAATCAGAGACCAACCCGGCTGGAGAAGCTTTTGTTGGTTGAGGTCCTGGTCCACCCCGGTCCGCAGCACCTTGAGTCATAAAAATCAATGAATTATTGACTGTTGAGTTTTATTATTATTAATAAAAATGCACCTGAACACCCGTTCTCAGTGAGTGAAAAGCAGACAGTTATCTCACTTTTGAATGTGCAATGTACGATGTATGTACCTACTAAACAATCGAAAACAGAATTTTGTTAACTTGTTTCCCTTATTGGCAACTTTTCGATTAATCGTAATTCATTCACTAAACAGAGTTTTTGTGAAAAATAATTGCTGAGAAGCCTTTGCTTCATTTGATTCTAGAACCTACTCTTCAGGCTCTTCATTTTTCTGTTCGGGAAGGCCTTTATAACTATTTCGCTATTGTCTGAATCTTTGAGTCTACATAAAGGAAAAAAATCTCTTTCCAATCTTATTTAACTCCCAAAACACACAGGATTATCCCTTAGTCTTGTTCAGTAAAATTAATTTGTCTTGCGTGAAAAATACACTGACACCTAAACTATAGCAAGAAGGTATATGCAATATTTTTTAAATTTAATCTATCAAGCGTGAATGACACGACGAAAATGTGTTGCTTTCATTTTATGTGCAAATTTGTATATTTTCTGGTTAATAGCACTTGAAAAGTGTCGATTTTTTTTTATATCGTTTTTCGTTTTCTTTTCTATGTAAGAAAAAATAAAAGACTTTATTAAGTTGCCTGAGGTTGTTGGATTGGAAATGCAAACGATAAAAGAAAAATAGCTTGAGGGTAATTTTACGTTTTCATCGTGAAGTGCTTCAATCAATGAAGAAAGTAAGAGCAAAATGTAATTGGATTCTTTGGAATAAAATCCGTTTTTAATTGGATCTCTGGAATGTGTTAGAAGAAGAGTAGGTATATTTTTTTTTTCTTATTTGCCTAAGGATATAGAATTCAAACGGATCCAAAGAGATGCAAGTGACAAATTATATATTTTCTATTGATAAATGCAATAGGAATGGTGGTTTAATTATATATATATATTTTTACTTGCGATATTTTTTTTAAGTGCAGGTCCTTGAAGGGATTTGTAGTTTAAATAATATTTTTCAAAGGGTCGCATGTACGTACGTTCTTGCCATAGGTTCTTATAAATTAAATGACTGATGCCATAGTAGAATTATTTTTGTTGATTAATACGATATTTAAAACACACTAGGGGGATGCTTATTTAGTTCAACCTGAAAATAAGACTTGACAGCGGGGAAAGAATCCAACTACTCATTTTTGGAAAACTATAAGAACAACAAAAAAACCAAAGCTTCCAGCGCCCACGATTAACATCAGTTCGGATTTAGAAGCAAGCATTCGAGTTAATCAAGTGCATAATTTAGAGAACACATGAAGAAAAGAAAATCTGTCGACGGTCTTTTTGGACGTGTCACAGGCGTGTGACAAGGTTTAGCACGAAATCCTCAAATTGAAATTAAGAAAAGTTCTGCTTGAAGGACTTTATAACAAATTCTTAATGGATATTTAGATAAGAGACTTTTTCGTGTAAGACACGGAAATTATTATTCTAATTTCAAAGAAATATTGGCTGGGGTACCACAAGGAAGTATATTAAGTCCAGTTCTGTACCTTTTATTCTCTTTATATATTCTCTTATTCTCTTATTCTTATTTATATATCTCAAACAGAAGACACTAACGTAGCCACGTTTGCTGATGATATTGCAATACTAGCAGCAGGCAAAACAATTAGCGAAGCTACAATTAAATTACAAATGTTAATAAGTGGAACAGAACATGGCAAATAGCGCTCAATGAACAAAAGTCAGTCCACGAGGACTTTACGTATATAAAAATAAATAAATCAATTAAAGTTTTGCGGGAAAATATGGAAATCGGCTATAAGAACACGCTTAGTCAACGATTATTGACATTCTTGACAAGTCGAATTTAGTAGGCCGCCTGCGAAGAACAAAACTTTCCGACTTGGTGCGGTGTACAGAAAACCGCTTTAAAATCCCGGGATAAGCAGGATATTTCACCGAAAAGTAACCTGCAACACGTTACTTCGTTAAAAATAAATTGCTAGATAAGTTTCAAAATAGTTGCAATCGGGAAGTGGGGGTGGTATGAGTATAGAAGCGAAATTGTTAGCTGGGATGGGATATGAATGAAATTGGAGTTAGCTTAAACTGAGAAACATTTTTTCTGAAGTCAAATCAGGTTTAATTCCAAGAATAAGATGGTCTCGTACTGAAAAAAACCTGGCCTTTAGGGAAATACACGTGTGTGTCCTTATCTGGAAAATGTGACTTTTTGATTTCAAAAAGTTAATTGCGATTTCCATCAAAAATGTTTTTAAACCAATTTATAATTTTATGTCTCAACTAAGTTAAATTGTACTAGTTTATAGGTCAAATCTTATTTAGACAGAGTTACAGATCCGACCCTTATTGTATAGTCAAGGAAACTTGGTACTTGTTCCTTTGCCATTAAAGTCTCGTTTTTCAATGTCTGTTTTTCATTTTCCTGGGAAGAATAAAACAATGTATGTAGTCAATCTCTTTTCACCGGAAATACATTTCGCTTTCAAAACTTAAAGCTAACTAATTTTTCAGTTCAAAAATCAGCCCTTGTACTAGCTAAGATACACACTCAGGGTATTTTAATTTTATATATACTCAGTCGTATCTATCAAAAATGTTTAAAAAAAAACTTCTTTGTTGATATAACTACGAGTATGTTCTTTTTTTCGGTTTTACAACATGTAAAATATATTATTCCACTCAAAAACGAAACAATTGTGTTGTAGGTAGGTAGATACGTCCTTGTATACAAAGTGCTACACAAAAATGGTGCAACCATTATTCCTCTTGGAACAAAATTACTAAACATTACATACTACACACACCTACAGGGAATTGCTGGTATTTTCAATTTGGAAATAAGGTAATGTAAGTGAATTCCCAGTCAAAAAGGAGCAAAAATAAATCAAGCAAACATTTTCCTTAATTAACAACAAAAACTTTTCCATCATCACAAAAATGTGCTTGGCTTGATGTCTAAAATTATACATACAATAGGTACCTTATAGGTAAGGAAGGTATCCATGTATATGTATTGGAGGCAAAGTGAAGTGAATATACTGAATACCAAATAAGCCTGCACGACCCCGCATGGAAAATTTTGTTAGTTCGTTCGTTTAACGTTGTTTTCATCATTCTTGTCGTCATAGTCGTCGTCGTTGTTGTCGCATTATTCCGCACTGATGCGAAAGAAAAGACAAAAATGCGTGAACTTTCCAATTACATGAGTTTTGCCTTGAACAATGAGCAGTCAGGTGAGATGACATTGCACCAGATTTCCTGTTCCATCGCCCTTCATAGCTGAAGTAAGTACATGAACCCTTTTTTCGATGATGTGTTGCATAGACTTTAGTTTTTAAATTTACTTAGTTTCGCAACTTTACCTTTTATGAAACCTCCAATAACCATTCTCGGAGATGACCCAATTTTATAAACAAAAAAAATATGAATCTTCTTTCACTTACCATATAAAGAATGGAAGCCAGCACAGGATGAAAGTGCCCATGATTATACCTAAAGTTCTTGCAGCCTTGTGTTCTCGTTTCATTTTGATTAAGTGCTTGTCCTTGGTTGGAGTGTGATCTTGTTCGACTTCGTTCAAAGTGAGAGTTTTCGATGAACCGGAGCCACTTAGTGCTTCTCCTGGAAATATGGAATTTAATTTAAAGAAAAAAATATGTCATCATAAACAAAGGATAACATTATTAAGAGAAGAGTCATTGAATTATTTGAATTTTAAGCTTAAGTAAATATTTTCACATAAAATGTTTGTTATTTTTTCAAGGGACTTTTGGTTTAAGGTTTTATGCACAAAAACAATGGTGGCTTTTGAAAAAATTACTGGAAATTTTTTGGTCATTGAATGCGATAATGTGGAAAAATTTCCCCGGCTATTTCCAGATACAAATATAGTTACAAAACAAGTTTAAAATTTAAATACAAAATAAAATCAGGATATGAAATATAAAGGTCAAATTTTTCCACACAGCAGGGCGGCAACTTTTATTTCCGTCCATTTCTGGTGCCAAAAGTTATTTTATTCATGCATCATTTATAATACTTTATCATGAACAAGTCACTTGCAAACATTTAAGGTCTCCGCAAATACCAACTAGCTATATCAAAAAAATAATAAAATCTGTGTCTGGATGGCATTTTCTAACCATAGAGGATTTTTTTATTGTTGTTGATGTAGGTATTTCTTACCGTTCGTTCCTCCACCGCCAGGACCTCCAATATTCGAATGCCGGTGCATCAGCATGGCATTGCCATGTCGCATTAACATTTGTTTCTCCTGGTGATTGGCCTCCCGGAATATGGCGGCGTATGTGAATATCATGATGGTGCAGGGAATCCAGAAGGATATTGAGCTTGACACAATGGCGTACACTTCGTTCACAATGAATTTGCACTCTTCAGGATGTGTGTGGACATACTGTAGGTGCTCTTTCGTGGTGTACCAGCCGGCAAATATGGGCAGAAATGATAACAGCGCCGGTGATATCCAGGTATTAAGTATCATAATGGCGACAAGCCGCTTTGTCATGCTTATGGGATATTTAAGTGGTTTCACAATGGCATAATATCTGGGGATTATAAAAAAAAAATTAAAAAAAGAAACCAAAAAGTCAGAGTACCAGTTATGAGATGAGATATTATTTTGGTATACAAACCTGTCTACGGATATGCAGCACAAGTGTAATATACTAGCGGTGGAGAAGTACACGTCTAAACTGTTCCATAAATCGCAAAGGAAGGGGCTAAAGTTCCATCTGTTGATTAAATTTAGAAAAAAATATATCACAAAATTAGCTTTTAGATCTCCTTGTAGTATGTACATATGTGTACATATTTCATATTTCTAAAAATTAAAATATTTTAAATAGTTTTTAGTGTGTGCTTAAATTTTGCGTTTCGACCTTTTTGGAATAAATGAAGATTGTTTAATCTTCGGCTCTGGGGAAGGTGTCATATGGCCCTAAGTTATTAAGAAGCGGAAATATTGATAAAATACAAGATGGCCGACCGCCACAATGGGCCCTAAATCGAATGCTAAGGACCTACAGTAGTCGCTGAACAAAATTTGGTACTTTTGTTCGCCAAAAACCATCATCTCGAAATTTGACACTTAGCAATAGAGCTTTAAAGAATCGTATGTATTCGTTACTAAGATGAGGGTATTCACTTCAATACTGAGTACTGAAATGTTACTACCAAAATAATGCCGTTACTCGTACGAGTTTGTCCCTTGATATTATACCGTACAAACAATTCCATATAGCACATTATGCATGCCACATTTTTCGCATCAAATGAAAAATATTTCTCGAATCGATACCAAAGGTACCAACCAAAGTAACGCTTCTCTTGTGAACCAGGTTTGCCATGTCTTGAATAGGGTCGATAACCCAATTTACAAATTTTTGAAGCCCAAAATCGCAGCCGAGAAAGTAGCCCAAAACAATAAAAATGTGTTCTCATAACTTCAAATTTATTTTAATTTTAAAAAAACAACTGAAAATAAAATACATTTTTCGGGACTATTCAATGAATTAAAGTGGTGCCAAATTATTTAATTCTTAAAGAGACGGGTCAATACAAGATTTTTAGTGATACAAAATCCAACAAAAGGTTTTTTGATGGTGTTTTGTTCTAATGGGTGTTGTATGCATGGGAAAAAACGTTTACCAAAATCGAACCATCGTGAGTCACTTTTTTCAAGATGGCACTTGTTTACACTGGAAATCATAAAAAAATTGTAATTTCGTTAATTTTTGTATAAAAAAAATAATTTCTGTATCTAATCTAGGGTTTTAAGGGTCGAAGAATTCATTTCAAAAAATAAATTTTGTCTATGGTGCCAAAAAGTGGCATATTTTCAAGTATATTCTTTTTTGTGAGGTTTTCATCTAAAAAAAGGTGTTTCAAACAGTAAAAACTGCAAAAAAGCAGTAAATCAAATATTATAAGTAATGCGCAGTTTTTTTGCTATATCAAGCATAACTTATATCAAGCATTACAGTAAAACCTGTTTAAATGCCCCCCATTTAATTTATTTTCTCAGTTGCCCGGTTGGAAAAATACAACTACTACATTTAATTTTTAGTTAAAAGTGAGTTTTTTTGGTCATAATTTATAACAAAAAAAGTGTATGCAGCTAATTGGGCATGACTGTATATACAGCGACTCAAGTTTTTGATAAAACGGTTAGCAGAATGTTAAACTTTTTGCTATAACTTTTTTATTTGTTAAGATATTTCAACGAAATATAAAACTTAATAATAAAATAATATTCTAATCTAGTAACAACGGTAAGGAGATCAAAATTATACCGTTAAGTTAATTTGATTCAATGAAAGACAGTGGTAGTATTTGATCTACCAAAATAAAAAATTAAATATGCATTAATAGTATTTGTCTATTTTTCAATAACAAGCAACCGAGAAAATCAACTAAGTGGTTGGGAAATTAACCGGTTTTACTGTAAATATTACCTAATTTGTTACAATTTATACTTTATATAAAACAACTATGCATTCCTTGTAATATTTGGTTGACTGGCTTTGTTTGGAGTCTATGCACGTGCATTTTACTGTTCGGAACACTTTTTTTCAGAAGAAAAAAAGCATAGAAAAAAGGATAATATACTTAAAAATATGCCACTTTTCGGCACCATAGACAAAATTTATTTTTTGAAATGAGTTTTTCGACCCTTAAAGTCCTAGATTTAATACATAAAACATTGTTCTACGACAAAAATTACCAAAGTTACAGATTTTTTCCTGATTTTCAGAGTAACCGGTCGCCATTCTGAAAAAAAGTGACTTTCGATGGTCCGATTTTGGTTAACTTTTTTTCTTATGCAAACAACACCTATTAGAGCAAAACACCATCAAAAAACCTTTTGTTGGAATTTGTCCCACTAAAAGCTACTTTGGGACTTATATTGACCCGTCTATATGCTTAGGGGGAGAAAAGTGTTTTAGAATGAAGAATAAAAACGTAAATAATAGAAAATTTATTATTTTAGTTTTTAGTGGACTTTTGAATATAAATTCAATTTAAAGTTTTTGCAACCTTTAGTCCAAATGCGTTTCGCCCAGGTACAACAATTGGGCTCATCAGTTAGATGTTGTTGTACCCTTCTAAGACGCATAATTTACAGTGCATTTGTGCTGTTTATTTAATACATGTCGGTAACCATCGACTAAAATTATGCGTCTTAGAAGGGTACAACAACATCTAACTGATGAGCCCAATTTTTGTACCTGGGCGAAACGCATTTGGACTAAAGGTCGCAAAAACTTTAAATTGAAAAGTGTTTTATTTAGAATTTATTTATACGAAGAAAGAATATTGCCCAAGATAATATTTGAGCTATTAATAGCCAATTATGATTGGGCTGTCATACTGAAATTGTTGTTGGCAATTTTGGAAAATAAAGTATGCGAATTTCCGATAAATAGCTCAATCTGGCAAGCCTGGTATGAACTGAAAACGAATCGGACCTTTCTTCTGGAAAAGTGAAAAACCCGTAAAAGGTTCTGATTTTTGAGATGAATTTTAATCTATCTACAATGTAGCCATCCTTTAATGGAATTTGACAGTTGATAGCTTGACAGATAGGCAATAAACTATATTTTAGGAAAAAAAATGTTATTTCGTTCTGTCTCATTAAAGCCTTAAAATCGCAATGTTGCAGTACATAAAATTAATTATTTCGAAATTTCGAATTTTTAGAGTTTTTTTTTTAATCCAATTACATTGCAGGCATCTTTAAACAGAATTTGACAATTAATGGCTTGACAGATGCACAGAAAACTATATTTAAGGGGAAAAAATAATATTTCGTTTTAAATGCCACTCTAAGGCCCTAAAATAAGGTAGGTACATCAAATTAATTCAGAAAAATTTCGATTCAGACATAAATGTTTTAATTAATCGACAGCGTGAATATCTCTGAATTAAATCTGACAAATCAAATTAAGCAGATATGTGTCGATCTAAATGTCACCCCATTGCCCTTAAATCACCTTTTTTCAGAGCAAGCGCCAAAATTTCAGTCTCAGTTTTTAAGGGGAAGTTAAGAATTTTTGATAGGAATTCTATTTATATTTCTGAAAAAATTCATATATACATATCTTAGATTTTTATACTACATACGTTTGTAATGAAAGTCAACTATTTTCAGTAATTGGTCAGCCATAGCTTTTTTTCTATGCATTTTTAAAATTCATTTCCATTCTCAAAAAAAAAACCTTTCGGCGGCTCATATGGATAATTTTAAAAAAAGATGCTACTAGATCATCATTAAAGGTCAGTTAGTTTCAGTAATTGGTCAGCCATGGATTTTTTGTTATGAATTTTTATCCTTAGGTATGACAAAAAACTTTTGTGACCTTGAATTTTTTTTTTAAATCGTAAAAATAACTGAAACTAGCAGACCACTTAATTCGATCTTAGGATCTTTTAGGTGGTATAATTTTTAACAAATTACCCATTAATGAGAGGTGCCAAAAATTGCAATGACCTTGAACAGAAATTTAAAAATTAATTTAAAAAAAATCTCTGGCTGACCAATTACTGAAGCTAGCTTTTCAGATGATATACATTAAACGTAAATTTCTCTTACATGAGAGGCTTTAAGCTTTTATTACAAGTTATCTAGGGCTGACCAAATTCAAGGACTCGTTGACCTTTTCTGACTAATTACTAACCAATAAGGTTGCATTTTCTTTTTTAAATTTCTCATATATCAGGTGCTAAGTGTCCAGAGCCATCCAAAGCTCCTTAATTGGAATTTTGTAGACTCTTTTAAAGAGGGATAATGGAAGGATAAAGCAAGTTATAAGTTTATTAAATTGAAATGTTTGATTTTGGACAATCTTAACATATCAAACAGGCAAATTTTTAGTATGTAAAAAAAAATCTACAGTCCTTTTTATGATTTGATTTTTTCTTAAGGAACAATGGATTATTACTGGAAGGCCCTTTAAAAACTATGTCCCGAAATTTCGGGTTGATGGAGATCATAGGAGTCTGATGGCTACGCTCTTGAAATTAGAGGATAGTGTTGTCAAAAACTTTCATGCAAGTCGCCTTAAGTGGTTTAAGTTTATTCATTTCTAATCAACAAACACATTTAACTTTTACATATTTATGGTTATTAATATAATTTTCCTTATCACGATATCCAGAACTTCTGTGCTTCTAGCGAACTTGTTCATTTTGAAAAAGGTAAATATACTCGAACATATACGTATATCACGATAAATAATTATACATTTTTTTCATTAAATAACTCAACCTAATAACTCGAGTATCATGATAACAACATTCATTCAGTAGCTGCAGTAACCTACAACTTTTGCTTTGATTGCTTCACAATTGATTTCATTTTCTCTTATTTTGTGTTTGCTCGTAAACTGAATATGGACACAGTTATGACATGAGTCAGCTATATTATTGTCACTTAGTGCCAATAAAAAATCTAAATTCCATATCAGATGTCACTGGTGCAATTTCACATATAATATGAGCATGGCTGTCAGTTTTATACTTTGATTGAATTACATTGCGAGCGATAGGTTAAGGGGTGCTTCATTCATCAGTTTCTGTAATATTCAATTTCTGTTTTTTTTTTTTCTATCCAGAATAAAGTTTTATATGTAGGTAGATTCTTTAATTTATTGAAGCAAAGCAATATGAAAAAAAAAATAAACACTCACTTTTGAATTTGTTTTGAAAATTGCAATTAAAAGTAATTGATTACTTCAATTCAGTTAACATTTACGAGAGAAATTCAATACATAGTTTGATTTGATGGCCCTCAACAAAAATAAGTACATCATGTAATTTGTATACCTTACCTATAACATTTTTTATACTGGTTGATATACTATCTATGCAAAAAAAACAGATGAGTTGGCTGATTCCCTGAAGTCAATGAAATCGTTTCCTCTGTTAACTTGTTTATGTGCTCGAAAGCGACGTAAATATCATATTCCTGCTATTTGATAGAGATTCTATAGGCATAAATAAAATAAATTCATGGAACCTCAAACATAAAAAAAATTAGTTTCATGAGTGAATTGAAAACATTTAAAAACTCAGTTGAATCAATTAACAAAAAGTTATTTCAAATTCCTGTTGAAAGGATCCCTCTGGTGAGAGAGATATGGTCAAAAAGCATAAAATGAAATCAGAATTTTTAAAAATTTTAAAGTTTTTGTATACGTTCATTGTCTAACATTTTAAAACCCTCAGAGATTTAAAATGAAATCAATTTCATATCAAAAATGTAAATTGTAACTGTAATAACTCACCAAAAAATTTAGCAACAAAAATAACTAACGGAAGTCTTTTGTTCTGAATAATATTTAGGTTTTGTCTTATGCTTGCCAGTCTCTATATAATTGAATTTTAGCAGTTATTTATTTTATTTTTTTATCATTGTAGTTTTTTATATGAATTTTTTTTATTCTATATTTTAATAAGTGTTTGTTTAAAGTGAAAGCTTTTTCTCCTTTTTTTATAAACATGGGACATTCCATGCCAACTCACCGAGTTTTTGACCCGACCCTTTTGTATTTCGCTCATTTTTTGATATGTTGTGGTATGTATTAAAAATAACTTGAATACCAAATTTCAACTGTATATTTCCAACCGGTATTGAGTAATTGATTTTTTAGGTTTTTGAGAATATGTTTTTCAAATAATAACTTGCCTACTTTATTTCTGAAAAATTAACTTTAAATGCAAAAATAATATTAAAAATCGACGAAAGCACATAAAATTATGTGCTTTATTTTTTTTTTCGAAGCCAATGCTCCAATTTGTTTTCGAAATCAAGTTTTGTATGAACACTTTTAAGAAATTAAATTTCCAAAGCAAAATTAATGCAAGATATTGTGATTTCGTTTTTAAAGTTGATATTTTTCAAAATTTTACTTTACTCAGTGCTATTTTTGTGTTCGTTATCAATGTCTATATTAATTTTTAGTCAAATACCGAAAACAAAATGCAAAAATCTTTCTTAAATTTTAACAAGCATTAAGCATTTAGAATCAATTTTTCTGAAATTGCCCCCACCCCCTTGATTTAGGGAGTGGAGAAAGAGTTTCCACACGATTTTTTTCTAAGAATATACCGAAAATTGTGTCCTTAAATATTACTAAAGAATTACTGTATTCAAAAAAGTGAAATTAAATATTTAAAAAAACAGAAAAAAAACATTTTCAAGAATAAAAAAAAAAAATTAAAATATTGTGGCCACAAATTGATTTTTGCCTTGAAAGTTGTGTAATAAAGAGGAAAATATTCTTAATTTTTCTTTATAAAAAATCGAAGGAGTAAAACTTTTATAAAATAACTAAGTATTTAAATTTTCAAACGTTAATTACCTCGAATTTTTTTTTCCTGAAACTATTATTTAGAGATGAAAAAATTATACCCTACTTTTTAAGATATCGATATTAGTTACGAAACGCAATATGGAGTTGATCTCATTTGAACCTTTAACTTGAATCATAATTCAGTCGTCAGTATTAATACATATGTAAGTCACCCAATACATGTACACACCGGTGTCCACACTCCAGATGGACACAAAAAATCGAAATATTTTGATTTTGCCACATCGTGTGCCACACCGAAAAACTAGCACACACCAACACGAATACACTACACACTTTAGTACACCGATACAAGTGTGGTGTGTTTTGGTCACTAAAGGGCCGCTAGGCCACTATTTTTTTTCTCTAAAGTGGCACACTCAAATGTGTGGTATATGTGTGGGCCGCTTTCGGTGTGGCACACAGTTTGGCAAAAATCAAAATATTTTGCTTCCGGGAATTGATTCTATTATTGCTTCCTTGCCAAACCACCTGGGATTTCTTGCCACTCTTTAATTTAAATTGAATTTTGTGCCCCTTTTGGGAATATGTTTCTCTTTTGGATATTTAATTCAGATAATTTCACAATTGCTCGATTATGTCTAGGTCTTGGGATCGTGGAAGGTCTTCTAATTGCTTAGAGATTGTCTCATTAAATATCAAGGTAATCTTCATTCCTCATCTTACCGTCAATAGAGACGAAATTTCCAACTTCATATGTCGCCATACATCCCCAGACCATTACCGAAACACCTCCGTAGCATTGCCAAACATTTCCCGAAAATGAAAACTTTTTAATGCTTAGAAATATAAAAATTAAGTTTCATCATTCTGGGAAACGATCTTGTCAGTGGATGAGCGAGCGAATTTGAGATTTTTTGTTCAAGACAGCCACCAAAAATATGGCAACTGAAAAACATAGAATTTTTTAGGTTTATTGGAAAAAGCACTGAGGAAGTTTGGTAATGATCTGGGGGTGAATGGCGTCTGGAGATAAAAGCCTCGTCTTTATTGACGGTAGGATGAGAAATAAAGATTACGTAAATACTTAAAAGGCAATTAGCAGTTTAGTGTTGCGAAATTGGAAGTTAACTGATCAATGGGTCTTCCAACAAGACAATGACCTCAAGCACACTACAAAATTTGCAAGGAATGGTACCTCCACGGTACTTCTAAGCGATTAGAAAACTTTTCACGATCCCCAGACCTAAACCTAATTGAGTATTTGTGAGATTATCTGGATAAATTGATCCAAAAGAGAAACAGAATCACCAAACAGGCACAAAATTAATTTAAATTGAAGATTGGCAAAAAATCACAGCCGAATTGACAAAAGAGCTGGAACTGTAAGTCCTCAGACGCATAACTGTTCTCATAAGGGTAAGAGCAGACGAAGCATTGGTTTTAAGTTTTTTGCAACAATTCAATAGTGTACTTTTTTTTAACGCTATAAAAATGAAGTATTTTGTTTTTGCTATTTTTTCATTGAATTTTGTCTACTATATTTTTTGCTACGTTTTAAATGGAAATTCATTGTTGATTAACCGCTTTAAAAATAAGATAAGTTTTTTACTAAAAGATCGAATATATCTATATATGCTTTAACAGTGTTAGAAAAATGAAGTTCACATTTTTTTTGACGCCCACAATATGACATTATACTTTTAATATACTCCTCAGTGCCAGATCCATTGCCTTAATACGGATTTATGTTTACTTATTTTATGAGGTGAGGTAGAAGGTCAGCAATGTTAGATTTTCATTGTAAATGACTTTGAATTTATACTACATAATGACTCATCATTCCATACATGTAGATGGTTTTGATTTTGTTCCAAAAAGTGTTTCCAAAGCTATATGATCAGTAATCAAGTCGAAATGTCATTCAAACAAAAAGATGTGGAAGCGTTCAACAGCCCAAACTTATGCTAAATTTTCTTTTTCAGTTTGGACACAGTTCTGTTCGGGTGCTGTCAAGTTTGTTTAAGGTACTTGAATCATTGTTTTTTGTTTGGTTTGCCCACAAACCAAATGGGCTCGCATCAACTGTAAGTTGTGTTTGCGACTTCACCTGATACCCATGTGTCAATTCATTTGACAAGCTCAGCTTTAATTTATTGAACGCAATTTTTTGATCAGGTCCCCATTCAAACCTTTTATCTTTCCTAGTAAGCCGACGAAGTGATTAACATATCATCGCTTAGTTAAGAGTCTTTGCACTTATTCAGCATCGTTAGGCTCACGAAATTGCTTCTCTGTCTCTAATTTATCATCCATTGGTTTGACTCCTGAGACGAACAATCGGTGACCATTGAAAGTTATTTCGGAAACTCTTTTTTGATATATTGAATTCTCGAATGCGGTTAACACTTTTCTGAAACGAGAGTCTAGAAGTTCTCTAGTGGGTGCAAAAACAACAATGTCATCAATGTAAACTATGACACTATTTTTTATTTACTGTTATGATGGTAAAAGTAAAAAAACTAAACCTTTGTATTCATCGTTGTAAAAAAAAATTATGATGAAAAAAGTATAAGTATTAAAAAATTTTTGTTCTGCACTTCTTACATTTTTGATAAGTTTTTTTTCTATTACGATAAATTGTAGAATAAAATATAAAAGTCGGGATTTTGTCATGAAAAATCGATTGCCGTTTCATTTTTCAAATTCGAATAATCTTAAAGGCGCTGGTAACAGTCCACAAATTTTCAAAGTTTTTGACCTTTTAATTCTTACTTTTACAGTACGTAAATAAAAATTACGTATTGAGATTTCGTAGTGACAAATCGATTTCTGTTCCTCTTTTTTTCGAAATGAAATTGTTCAAAAATGTTGAGAATTTTTTTTGACACTTTTAACCATTTTTGTCGTAATTTTTCTACTGCGGTAAATTAAAAAAATAAAAATTTGTGCCAAAATTTTGTCATGACAAAATGTTTGTCATTACATTTTTCAAAATTGAATCATTCTTATGACGGCAAGGCATTTTTTTATATACAATTTTAAAAATTCTAAGATACTTGAACCTAAGAGCAAGTAGTATACGTGTGATCCACTATTATTTTTTTTTAAACTTTTGACGTGTATACTCGTACAAATGTAATCACATACAATCTGTATAATAGTCGAAGTCTACACCTATCTTCCAAGGCTTTTATTGATTATAGTCGATAACTCGTTTAATATTCTAGGTCTAGACATAAACGATTCGATAAATTTCCCAGAACTTATACAATATCACTTAAAAAAGATACATAAAATAAAAGTTTTACTTTAGTTCCAAAAAGATTAGATGTGCATAAATACATATAATCAACACCTCACCCATCCAGACAACACCGCATAATCAATTAATCTTTCCATGAAACTAAAAAATAAAGATTTTGTATCGAACAAAAATAATATTTCGAGCAACGAATTATGCAACAAACTACCAATAAAGATAGCATCAAAAAATCCAGCAGGATTCGCGACGGATTGCTTCCATCTATTATTTTATTGAATAAAAGTTCTTAGCAATAAATTGAAGTGCTCTCCGATGAACTACACCATCAGCTTCCATATTCCATTGCTTAGACCAACTATAAGCAACTATGCTAACGATTTCAATTTCTTCTGCAAAATTGAAATGCTGAGAGAAGAAAAAAGAAACAAGTTGACTTTGAACAACTTTGTCTTCGTTTCGAAGATGAAGACCTCCCGCAAGATAGGAAGATATTTTTTTTTTTCACTAAACTCTAAAAGACAGACTTTTATATTTCGTATTTTATGAGAGAATTACATATTCCTCCTATGTTGGAATATATATATCCCAACAGGGTTATCACGTAGCATTGATAAACGGATTCATCTGTAGTAGTCGACGAATTACTTTTTTTTCTCTTCAAATTCAATGAACACAAAATAACGAATAAAAGTTTACTCAAAGAGTTAAAGGCAAGTCTTTGACTAGTGTCATAAAATGAATGGAATCTATATAATCAATAGAGCATTTCTTGCAGTTTTTATGGTTGGTCTTCCCTAACTACCTATATACTGCTCTAAAGGGGTGTTAAGAAAAGAATATAGTACGAACGTGCTTGGAAGATTTTATTTAACAAATACGAATTTAAAAATAATTGAAGGGATACAAAAATAATTCCGAAAATTGACTGAAATCAACCAACAGAGCAAGCAAAATAAAATTGTTCCTATATAAACTTACCATATGAACATATTGCTGAAAACTTTCATTAATATTCTTCATATAAGAACGTGTTAGCTGATGTTTAAAGGTCAAATTTTGTATAGTTTAAATTTAGCACAAATCAAAGCACAGGTCCTTTTTTATATCAACAGAAAAAGAGATAGTTGAAAGAATTAAATGCAAAGCAACTATACTTTTACTCAAATAAAACAAATAAATTTAAATTATTTATTAAATTAAAAGTAAAGGTCCTAAAACTGACCCTTGAGGGATACCTAGAACTAGGATCCGATCAGTCATAGTTGTAGTTACCCATTAGTTTAAGTTTTGAAGATAAGACGAAAACCTTTTCAAAATGACTCTTCTGAATCTTCATGTGCATTTTTCAAAAAGTATTTTATGATTGAAAAAGTCAAATGATTATAGCAGACCAATAAAAATACCAGATTTAGTTTTTTATTCATCTAACTTACTTCTTGATACTTTCAAAAAGATCCGATATTGCACGCGTTATAGGAAATAGCGCACAAGGAAAGAGTTAAATGGCATGCCTCGAATTGGAATACAGAAGCTGCCAAAAAGAGGCGCTTAAATTTATGCGCGCAACTTCAAGTAAGAGTTAAAGACTCTTTGTATTGGGAGATGGAAAAAATGTCTGAGCTGTCTGCTAATGTTCAATAACCATCCTCTTCTTTAGCTCCTGAAAATAATCATTTAAAGAAGACGAAATACCCATCCGGAGGAGAATCGTTTGCTTAAGTTCAATAACAATGCTTAATGACAGTTTCTTCCAACCAGCTGGATCACAAGCTGTGAATGAGAACTGTGCTACCAACTGCAAAAAAACGATAAGATAATGCTGTCGGACGACCAGTGTGGGTTTTTCAAAGATGAGTCAATATGGAGAACGATCAAAAATGTCAGGATAATTATGGAAAAAAATCGCCACTCATTCGAGGATTGTGTTGGTTGAATTTGAAAAAGCATTCTGTACGCAATCACAAGAACCAATATGGAGTGAGCAGTGACAAAAGTGAGAAAATCGAGTTCTGTTGAAGTCAAAGAAGAACTGGAAATCAAAGCATAGGTGCCAACTGTACACCAAAGAAGCGTTTTGAGCCCTCTGATGTCATAACTTTGACTGATTGAGACAAAGTGAAGATCCTAAAGTTATTCTTGCGACGCCGATAGAGCCAGCGTTATACCAGGCTCCTATATTCCTGTAATGAACATCACTTAGTTGGCTTCTGACATTAAATGTCACTTGTTTTCGCCCAAGCGGATCTATAATTATGGTAGACAAGTAGTAGAGCTTTGATGCTTTCGATATCAATAGCATTGTACGAGTAGCACCGACAGAAAAAAAAGAAAAAAAAAACTTATTTTAAACTTCAAGTACTAATACCTCTGTCCTCTCAGTTTCCTTTGTGATTTATTAAGATTTTGATAAATAGTAGCTAAAACATAATTTTTCTAGGAATCATAAGAGTGACATTTTTAATTGTAATTTTCTAAGTGTTATATTTTGCAAAAAATAAAATAAAAATAAAAATCGACAAAGATTGATAATGGGTACTCTCGAAATTTTAAAATATTTTTTTTTCAACTTAACCGAAAAGTCAACAAACAATATGTATTTCCATTTTTAGTTCTTGCAATTAATAATAATACTTTTTATCTCGCCTTCAAAAATAAAACATTTTCTTTTTGTGTAAATAGTCAAGAAAAAAAAGACAATTTATCAACAACACTCAAAAACATATTAAATACTCCTAACCATTTCACTGAGCAAAATGTTTATAATGTAGTTTCATCCCACACCACATTAAAATACATTTGTACAAAACTGCTAAATTTAAAAATACAAATATGAGAAAAAAAACTCACCTTCCCGTTACTTGAACACTAAAATTAAATGTCATGGCCATTATTGCAACCATAATATCGGCCATTGCTAAGGAGACTACAAAATAATTTGTAATTATTCTGAAATTAAACAAAAATATAAATATTTTTCAAATTTAGCACTCAATAATAATAAAAATAATAATAATAATAAAAACAAAAATACAAAATTGAAATAAATTAAAAACAGAAAAAAGGAAAAATATCATCCATTAAAGATTAAGAGACAAGTGCAAACAAAAAATTAATTTATTTTTATTCGTGATGCTAGAAAGTCAACTCGCGTTTAATAAAATAAACAAACAAACAAGAAAAAAACAAAGTTAAATGAAATAAAATACATAAAAACTGTTTGTTTAATTAGTTTTACCTTAATTTTCTATTTCGCATCACAGAAACAATTACAAGTAAATTGCCAAAAATAGCGGCA
This sequence comes from Dasysyrphus albostriatus, assembly GCA_946251815.1. Classification (NCBI taxonomy): domain Eukaryota; kingdom Metazoa; phylum Arthropoda; class Insecta; order Diptera; family Syrphidae; genus Dasysyrphus; species Dasysyrphus albostriatus. Next base: position 5,711,468 of record OX276335.1, on the reverse strand, counting down.
ATTATTATAAATAACATCAAAGATGCCTTAAACATCAGCATAACGCTATCAATCCATTCGTTGTCGCTGCCGTCTGTTGCATTTGATCCGGAGCCAGGCTCGATGTTGGGCGCCAGTGTACTCGCCAGATGCTCAATCAGGGAGCCTACGGACGGTGGCGGACCCACCGATCCGTATATTGACGATCGATTGAAGGAGGGCGACATTGCTGTTGCTGATGTTTGATTATGATTCAGACTCATTTGTTTTCAAAAAATCAAAAAAATAACAAAGTTTATTTAAATTAAAACAAAATAAAAACAAACAAAAAGGAAAACTAAATAAAACTGTTGCTCAAAGGACGCAGTCTGCGATTGTCTTGTATCGTTTGTTTGTATTTAGTATATTTTGCGTGAATGATGCGGGTTGCTCTTTCAGTTTAGTTATAGAATTTTTCGTTCGGCAGGAAGATTTTCACTTGAGTATCTCTATTTTTAGAAACGTTTAAAATTTTGTTCGCTCTCTTGCTTTTGGGGGACACGATGACAAAAATTGATTTATATCCGACAGATGTACGCTTTGCGTATCTGCCTGCTCGTGCGATCGCCCGCCGATCGCTTCCAGATTACACTTTTGATAGTTTGTTTTGATGCAGCTATAGCCAACGATTCTTGGTGTTCTTCTTTGCCTGGTATTGGTATAAGTGACTGATAGGTGGCGCTGTGCACAGACGACAACGACAATGGGTTATTTAAATTCACTGTCACCGGTGTGTGCGGCGGCGGTTGCAATGACAACAACCTAGACGACGAAGATGACAGTGAAGACGACAACGACAGCGGTAGCGGCAATAGCAACGAAAATCCCGTCATGATGCTGAAATTGGCACCAGCCCAAGGTGAACCTAGAAAATAAGAAACAGAAAAAAACGAAAGATATTAATTTAAATAAATACGTAGAATGCATATTTAAAATTTTAAATCACGAAAAAATAACTTAATAGTTTGAACATCTCTCATTCAGATTTCTAAGAAGTGAAATATCGCCATTCAACAGTCAAAACAGCATATTTATAAATTTGATTTATGTTTGAAAGTATTAATGTATCGTATTTTGCAATTTTATTTAAGGTATTCTTGTTGACTAATAAAAAAATGGAAAATTGGAAAATGATTCATTTGTTTTAATCCATGTCCATTCTTCACTCCCTCACCATTACACTTGAGATTACTCGTTTCATTGAAATATTTATAGAATAGCTTCGAGAGAAATGTCGAATTTATTGTCATTTAAGTGATGGGCTCTAAAAATTTGTAAGCAAATATCGTGCTTGGTCAAGAGGAGGACATAAGCTTTTTGTTTAATTTTTACTTTTTATTATTTAAAAGTTAAACAAAATTTGTCATATCAGGAGATTTAAACTTTTGTTTACAAAGGTTTTGGGGATTCACCTACATGTTTACTGCAAACTCACGCTAGACACTAGAGTGGTCCTTGCATTACCTTTTTTTTTTGAAATTCTGAGACCGATAACCATAAAATTGCTCTACATAGATTAAAAAATGTCCTTATTTTTTAAGATTTTTATTTCACCACCCTATTTTCACTTTAAGGTACTAATTTTGGGGCTAGGGTGAAAAAACCAATCTGAAAGTATAGAAAAGATTCAAAAACAGTCGTACCGAAAGGGGCCTTTTTCCCCCTTATATATATAAATAATAATATTTTTTGCCTAGGCAAATTTCTAGAAAATAACCCCTCCCGCCTGAAGGGGGGGGGGGAAAGAGACCTACCCTCCAATAAATTTTTTTTATCGTTTGAATCTAATCTATATATTCTGTTTGTTCGCGTGTTTTAAGAAAAACCCCAAACCCATAATTAGTACCTCCAATTGGATATAAGGGCGACCAGGCCCGTTTCATAAATAAAGCTAATGCTATAAGTTGAAGGTACAAGTTTAAAAACTACCACGAACAACCAGTAATAAGGGTGTTTTCTTAGATGCTTGGTTTTAATCTGGCAATACTTTTTTCGGAGTTGGTCTTTTTGACAGCTGTCACTTGTTTTATGCTCAGTTCGGTATGCCATTTCATTAAGAATAGACTTACTCCAGAACAACTTTGATTTTGACGACCTTTGGTTACAACATGCCACACAGCCAACGAAACAATCAATTTTTTGAAAGAAACTTCTGGTTAGCGCACTATCTCGTGTCGTGGGCCTGTGGCGTGGCATCCAACATCGTGCGGTTTGACACCGCTGGAATATTTGCTGTGGGGTTATGTGAAATCGCTTATCTACGCAGATAAACCCGAGACGATTGACACCTTGGAAGAGAATATTCGGCACGTTATTGCTGCCATACGGCCCCAATTGCTGCAAAAAATGGTCGAAAATTGGGCCTCGCTGCCAGCCGCGGCGGCCACTTACCCGAAATAATTTTTAAAACATCCTCATCCTAATATTTATAATAAAGCTAAATTCTTGGCCATACCATTTTATTATATGCGTTTTATTTCTTTTTGAAAATATTTCGATCGTACAAAGGCGTGTGAATGTGTGTTACGTCCATTTTGAACTTAAACCTAATGAGTATTTTTTCAACTTTCACTGAAACAAAGACATAAGTGTCAGTTTTGTATACTTTTATTATTAATATATTACTCTTAATAAAGACAAACAAAATGCACTGCCAGAAACTCAATTTAATTTAGTTTCTATAAACACTTATATTTTTTAAAAATAGGGAAGTTTGGGGCTTTTTTTAAAAAAATGCAAAATAAAAAATTCAAATGCATTTTCTGAAGAATGAACATTCTTGCACTTACGCCCTTGAACCACCGGAGGTGCGATATAAGATTATTAAAATCAGGTAAATTTCTGAAATGTCTGTAACCTTATCCCATATAAATTAAATAAGACCCAGGTAAATTATTTACTTGACTTTGAGTGTAGTACTTGCTGATGTACCAGATCATTTTAGCCAGCTGACGCCAAGAGCATAATAATCACTTTAGAATTAAATGACCAGTTTTATAAGCCAAATCATGCTCAGAAAAAATACCAAGATTTAAATCTAAAACTGAAATCAGCCGAAACCAGTATAACCGATACAAGGCAGCAAGATAAGAATCCATCAGAAGCACAAGTTTTCTAAATACCCGTGAATCATTATCGATTGCCAGAGTTAATCAAAGTACCAGTAAACTACATAATGATAATATTTTGTTATAAGCTTCTAAGACCTTAGGAAGATAAGCCAAATTTCGTATTTTCCTCAGAACGCTCTTGTTGACACGGGCGAGCATAACATTAGGTGGAAAGCAAAAAGTACCTCACAATTTTTTACAAGCCAAGAGCTTTCCTTGAATCATTTGTTGAGGAAGTATATCTGCACTTGACTGTTGTGTCAAATAAATTAGTTCTTAGTGAAAAAATAGATCTTAATAATTAAAGTTAACTTTCATAAGAAAATAGTCAATACTTAGAAATTGTATTATGAAACCCACTTTGTTGGAATTCTCCATCATATATGATATGATCGATCAATTTTGTTCAAAACTAAGCAAGTAAAAGAGAGGACAAGCACGAGATATTGGGTGTTAATTTCTATACTTAAAAATTTGCGGAACAATAAAATGCTAACTTCAGTCTATTCAAAATGTTATGATTTTATTACAATTAAGTGGAACTATATCTTGTTATTTCTAACAAAAAAAAAAAAAAAAATAAGGCAAACATTAATTATTCTCAGTAATTTTATCTTAATTTTTATGTTTTTTGTTCTTTAAAATCCAGTACCTTCATTTAAATTTGAAACGTTTGTATAACATGAACTCGCTTACGATAAAAATCTTTTGGTTGGCATTTAAATTTCTTATGGGTTTTTAATTATTATGTTAAAATACAAAATGAGCAAAATATTGGTTCAAGATAATAAAATAACTTAGTAGACGCAGAGAGTTAACTTAAAAGTCAGCATTAATGAGCAATTTGTATTTGTTATTACGATTATAAAGAAATAGCAAAAATATAAGATACAAAAGATAAGGAATTCAATAATTTGTTCATAATGTACAATCTTTGACACAAATTTGAATTAATTAAGAAGAACCGATCATCACACAATAAATATGAAATTATGTCTTTGGAGCTTCTATGAGTGACGCTCTGTCTTAGCGATCTTCTTGAGCTTTCATCAACGAATAACTTTTATTGTTTATGTTTGTGGAAGTGGTGCGATTTGCAAACAAGTTATTGATTAGGAAGTCGAGGTATACACAAACATATACATATGTATGATTGTGTGTACCTAGGTGTTATTGAACTTTTTTAAGGTGTATTCATTTACATAGGTATTTCAAGTATTTTGCTTTCAGCTTCTATGCTTATGGCTTCTTTCTTGTTCAAAATTAAATTAAAAAAACAACTTAGGGAATTAAAATTAGGAGGAAAAAGTTAACAATAAACAACCACAAATGAATTGAAAATAAAACTTTAAGATTTCTCAATTTTTTAATAAGTTTAGCATAAGTTTTCTTGGAGGAAAGAAAGGCTCTGGATTTTTGGTACCTCATACTTGTATATGGGAAATTTGAAAAATGCCATCTAATTGGTCAGAAAAGATCAATTGGTCTGACCTAGATAACTTGTAGGGCTTACAAATTCTCAAGGTCTTGAAAGGTTACGCGTGATTTTCGAAACCTCATTTGTGAGAAGTTTACAAAAATTGTATACCATCCGAGCGATCTCTAGATCGTGATAAAAGGTCAACTATTTCAATGATTGGTCAGTCATAGATTTTTTGTAAGATCGCCAAAAAGTATCTTTACCTTGACTAATAAATGAAAAGGACCTTTTATACTAATCTTTCAGGTGATTTTAATTTTTTGTAAAAGTTCCCATAAGTGAGATGCAAAAAATGCTATGACCTTCAACAAACTTTTAAAAATTCACTTAAAAAATCTGTTTTTCACAAATTACTAAGACTAGCTGACCTTTTATCATGTTCTTCAGGTGGTATAAATTTTTTCGAGTTTCTCATTAATGAGGTCCTTGAATTTCTTTTGAATCATTAAAATTTCATAAAAAGTTTATGGGAGACAAGTTACTAAAAATAGCTTACCGTGAAATGACCTTTCAAATGACATACTTTTTATTAAAAACCTAACCCAAATTGACTAGTAAGATGCCAAAAGTTTTTATTTTGTGGTATTGAAAAAAATCTATGGCTAACCAATTTCTGAAAATAAATTGCCTTTTATCACGATCTAGAAATGTTTTGAATAGAAAGTTTTTGTAATGTCGTTTTCGATTGGACGTTTGAAGTGAGTATACCTTTCCTACTCCATTTTGACCCCAACTACTCCAAAAGCTTTCGATTGGCAGGCTGATATTCGCAGTACTGATATTTGAGCCTTTTTCTGTTCCCGATTTTAAGAAGAAGATTTTTCGTTAAGCTATTTGTCAAAAGTAATAAATACTTTAAGAAGCCATTTTTTAATATGGCGTCATTAGGTAGTGTGTGACGTGTGAGTAAAATTGACAACAATATATTTATTCGATTTTGTAATCAAAAATGAGCGAAAGGGTTAGAAAATCCAAAAATAACTTTTAGAAACTTTGAGCCTTGATTACAAGTTTTCTAGGACTGACCAATTTCTAGGACTAGTTGAGCTTTTCTCACCAATTACTAACCACTTAGATGGCATTTTTTTGTTCTAGCTAAGCTAGGGCATTCACAAAGAGAATGTAATGAGCCCTCCTCTGCCTCTTCATCTTGGTTTCCTCTACATAGGTCCGATGGACTGATGCCCATTCTTGTCATGTCGGTCTTCATTGAGTTGTGGCCTGTTTATCTTAAGTAAATATTCATTTTGCTTCTTTGAAATACTCGGCCATAAATTTCTAGAAACCCAAAAAGTGTCAATTGATGACCATCTGCGCCTGCAGTTTCGAGGAAATTCTGGTGTATTCTAATTATTTTCTTGCCCTGGGACCCATTTTAGGGTAACAGTGTTTGTTGCACTTAGAGATCTCAGCTCAATTCGACAACGTTCGACTTGTTAGGACTTCATAGTAATTTAGGAAATAGCCTTGATTGCCACCTGGCTGTCTATCAATATATCGATATTACTATTGGACTACTTCATGAGAGATAAGATGTTTCGCAAACTGCAAGCACCACCGCTTGGAATACACTGCAAAAGTTTTGGAAGCTTTATTGATCTATTGATAGGTTGGTTTTCCGAGTAGATACCTGACCCTACTACTTCGTTTGTTTTGGAATCGTCGCGTCAGTACCTAAATATTATTTGTATTAAAGACCCTGTTTTCCTTCCCAATGCCCTTGTTGGGAATCGTAAACATCAGCAGTTCTGTCTTCTCTGGGTTATAATTTAGTTTTACCAGAATCTGACTGACAACAAAGAGCCAAAGATGAGACTCCACCCTGTGGAGTACCCCTACGTGCTTGTCATCTCCCATTTCCACATTAATGAGTCTCATTAAAGGCCTCTTCTATGTCGTGGAAGGCAAATTCCTTGAAGGAATTGATTTTTCGATTGTAGTGACCACTTCATGAAGCGCTTTCTCAACAGATTTGACCTTCATGTATGCATCCTGGACCTGTGGGAGCACGCCGTCATTTAGAAGAATGTAAGTTTCAATAAGTCTTTGTAGTGTCTTTGGAAGAAATAAAAAAGGCTTATAGGCCTGAGGTCTTTCAGTTCAGTGGGTGGTGGGCCTGCTAACTTTCGGAATGAAGATGACGTTGACTTCTCTCCAACTAGAAGCAATCTAGATAATGCTAAGACAACCCCTAAAAATGTCCAATACAATTGGAATAATTACGACTTTATACCTTTGGAGCCTAGTTCAAATTATTTAATCAGGCCTTGCAGACTTGTAAGCTGAGAAGGAGTCAATGGCCCAAGCCACCTTTCTACTATCTACTATTACGGTAGCTATCTTAGAGTTTTCACTTATGTTGAGGTTTCTGCCCACATATGATTTATCGATTGTATGTACATCCCGGGAAGTTCCGGAGCAGGAGTCCGTCTAGGTCTCATCCGGTCTTTTTTAGAAGCCTAGAGGAGCGTGAACCTTACATAACTTAAATGACAGCGTCATTTGTCGACTTTATGCCTGTGCAAAATTTTTATCAGGCATCTTCTTTTGCATAGTAAATACTTCTTCTGATTTAGTTCCATTTTGAAAATAAATAGAAAAACCAAAATTTTACGATTTCCATTCACTATAAATAAATTAAATAAAAATTGAATTTTGAAACTTTTAAAAAATATTATGATTTTTTTGTTTTGATTAACTAGCGGGTTCAATAAGCAAATACCAATCCACACGTGAAGCACCAAGAATGGTGGGAATGTAACGAAAAAATGTCATTTTATTGTGGATTGAAAAAAAATCTCTTGATATTTTACAATGTCCATCAATGATTTGAAAACAAAAAGTAAGATATGAGGTTTCGACTGTTTGGTAGCGATATAATTTTTCTTCCGATCAAAAACACCCAGTCCTTGAAATTTTTTCTGGCCGCTTTGAAAAAAATCATTTCTCTAAATTTAGATGACAAAATTATTATATAAATGACATTCTATATTTATATTTAGCGCATCATTTATTAAAAATAAAATTTATAAAATTAAAAAAAGAAAAAAAAAATTAAAAGAGACAAAAAAAACACACGAAATTTGGAACGCAAGTGCGACACGTAACGACGACACTTTCAGGAGCGTGTGTCGTCGTCGCGTCGTCGTAAACAATGCTTGATTGGAATTAATGTTGTTCAATTGTCGCAAGTGATGTTGCCAAAAACAATTTGCCACCATCAATATCTATAACAACCCGAAAAGTAGGATGCAACAATTGCTATTGTTTTTTTGGGGGACACAATATTGTTGTGTTTCCCATCTCATCATCGTCAATAGAGTGGTGCTGTACGTACATATACTCGTACGTAGATATACGACTTGACTTTCTCTGTGATGTACACGACTTTGACAAAAAGTAATTAGATTTTCTCATCCGACTTTCGTGTTTTATGATTTCTATTATGCATGCCAGGGGCTTCAATTATTATTGTATATAAATTTTGTTTTAGCTTTGTCGACTGCGACTGTGAGGCCAATTATGTCAGTGGCTCTCGGTCGGATATTTGATTGCCAAGAGCGATTTAAATAAATCAACATAAACACACATGTATATAAATAACATGAACCTATTCAGGTACAGTGCTGTGCAAAATTTAATTTCTAGTTTTGGTAAGTTTTTTTTTCATGGAAATTATTTAAGGGTGAGTCTCCATTACTTGCATATTCCTCCTAAGCTGATAATATCTTTGAATTTTGCTGCTCATGAGGAGGAGGCAGATTTGAAGACTCGTCGAGTGAGAACGTCATTGGTCACACGCGTTCCTAGTTCCTTTAGCCATTGCAGCTACTGTGTTATTAGTTTTTCAAGTTTTCACCATAGACATTTCTTTTAGCTCATTGACACTAATTTTGAAATAAATTTTGCCTGAAGAATTCTTACTTTCAAAACTAGTTTTTATTCAACAATGACCATGTGGTTTCCAGGTAGGTATGACCCTCTTTTGTTTCTAGTACCAAAGTGTTTTTAAATGAATACGTTTGATACAATTTTTCTGTACATCATTGTTTATTTCTACGAATAATGAAAAGTTCTTTGAAACAATGGATTAAATGTGCGCAAAAGGAACACATGTCAACACAGGTAAAAAAATATGTTAAACAAAAATGTTTGTCAAAATGGAAAGATAAGTGCTAGACAGCCATTTCTATGGAACGGAGAGGCCAATTGTACGCTTGTAGTGAGGTATTTCTTGATATAAAAGTAATATTTTTTATAAAACTCACAATCAGTGGTTTTAAGAATTCATCACAAAGTTTACGACACATAAGTTTCAGTTAAAATCAATAAGAAATCAAATGAAATTCAGTAAATTTATACAAACAAATAGACGGCAACGGAGAAGACATTTACGATTTTGGGACAGGGCCGTAGCTAGAGTCGGATTTAAAGTAGGGCAGCGATGGAATTAGGTAGAACAAAATTCAAAATTTTATTTGATGTACATCTAATCTGGCAAAAATTTTGACTGAATCCCTGATTACGGCCGCTGAGATTTTTTTGGCGCGTTTGACGACGAATAAAAATTTTGATTACACAACCGACATTGGAAGAGCTGTATACAATACATTTTTACTTTTATAACAAAAAAAACTTGAAAAAATTCTGAATCGAATTAAATTGATAAAACAAAATTGTTTGAGCAATTAAAAAAAAAAAAAATATTATAGAAATAAACCATAAAATTAGAAAATTTTTTCAAAAACCTTCAGAACAGAACAGGTACGAATTTTAAACAAAATCCTTGCATAAAGTCTTTGAGGAACTTTGAAAAAAAAAAATATTGTTATACGGCAGGTTCCCGTGTGAGATAATCACCACAAAGATTTGAATTTGAAGCAAATTTTTTAACTATATTGGGATCTAGCGTCAAGTTTAATGGAGTCATAACGCACAGACGCAACGGTGCAGTTTGGTTCAGGGAAGGACAAAAATCATTTTATCGTCTGTTAAATATTTTGCAGATTGATCAAGTCTAGTTGAATTATAAGAATCAGGATTTTTGTATGAAATCAGTTTCTATATAAAATTCCAGATAAATTATATTTCAGTGATTTTGAAGCAAACAAAAATGAGATGATTATTTTTAGTTACCTGTTTTCAAAAATGATAGGTTACTGGAAATTTTTGTTGCGCAAATTTTTAAAATCAATTTATTTCAATTTTTTCAATTTATTTAGAACAGGACTAGTCTTAACATTGTAAGATACAATATCTTATAAAGTAGTGTAAGCTTCAGTATATAATACTGAGTTAATAATATAAGTGAATACTAAGTGACAAAATCAATTAATACATAATGACTTCAAAAAGACATTGAAAAATAAAAATATTTTTAGTAATAAATGCAAATAAAATAGAAAGCAAAAATGTTTTGAAAAATAATAATAGAAACTAGTTAACTTTTTGAGTTAAATTCCAAACGCAACTAACAAAAAGTTAGTGCTGCCTGGTCTTCTTCATTCGGACTTAGGTTACATATTTTACACTGAACCATCATGCAACGAATACAAATAAAATAAGCAGCTTATATCGTGAACTTTCAAAAACACCCAATGTCTTAAGACCCCCCAAAATAAAAAAAAATCTTGAGTGACGTTTTTCTTATGTGATTTTAAATCCCTGTCCTACCTAAATTATGGCAAACCCTATATGAATATTATTTGTGGAGCTAGATATTTGCATTAGCACCATTTTCAATCCTCCCTCTTGCAAAATTTTTGTGATTATGATGTATTTTCTCATAATCTGTTGTTACTACAAAAAAAGTATTTTAATCTTTTTTGTGTAGAATTGTATGGGAAAAAATATTAATTCAATTATTTGTTGAAAAAAAATATAGCTGTTTGCTGAGACATATTCAAAAAACTCTTATTTATCCCTTTTACAGTTCGAAATCAAAAGTGTTACTCCGATATAGATAGAAAGGTAGATAGAGAGATAGGGTGGATTTATTATTGCTTAAATTATTTACAAGTTCAAATTTTATATAATATTCTTAAAACTTTAATGTCAAGGCTAAAAAAGCCGTCAGCCAGAAAAGTCTTACGTTTTAGTTCACGCCAATAAGACCGAAACGATCGACCACTTGGAGGACAACATTTGACACGCTATTGCCGATATACGGCCACAAATGTTGGAAAAAGTCATCGAAAATTGGACTTCCAGATTAGACTACGTCTGAGCCAACCGTAGTGATCATATGCTAGAAATCATATTTAAATTATAATGCCAGAAGATTAGGTTTCTTTTGAATCAAGTAAATTTCATGTCAATTTAAAAAAAAAATCATTTTTGCTATATTCCATTTCAAAGTTCTTTACCACTAAAAAACACCCTTTATTTTGTATGACAAATTTGAAGTGCTCGCTAGCTCGAGTAAACGTTAACCGATTTCAATGAAAATTTACGCATAATTTTTTTAATTGCCTTGATCAGTTTAAATTAAAGAAATTTAAACCTTTTAAAGAAAAGTGCACATTTGTAGTTAAAATTTGGAAGATAAAAGTTCAATAATTGTCTTCTTCGTTACCGGGTTCCTAGTCAGTTAGACATGATATTAAAATCTATGAAAATTCAAGTCAAGTTTAATATGCGGAACAATTTTACAAAACTTTATACACTTCACTACGCAAACTTTTGTAATTCTTCGTTAACGGAGATGACATGAAATGTTCAGTAATTGTATCAAGAAAACTATCCCGAAATTAAGAAGTGTATTGAAAAACCTTTTAAAAATCTTACGCGCGATGTACCTACATCACAATTTATAGAGAACTGAAAGCGGAAAAAATACCAAAAAAATTCGCACTTACGGAAGATAAGGTAGAGTATTTTTGATAATTTTAACCACACAAGTTTTAAAGAAAAGCATATTTATTTCAAAAACAGTTTTAACGATTTTGATGAAAAAAAAAAATATATGTAATACTGTAGGGTTGCCGTTGGTGTTTTTGCTAAAATTACCAAAAAAATTGATCAACTGTACCTGCCATATAACGAACTTTTTTAATTTTTGAATTTCATATTAAGGGTTCAAATGATTTCAGTTTAAATTTTTATGCAAAAGCTCCTCTAAAATGAATATTGCATATCAAAATTTAAAAAATGAATAAAAAAATTTTTTTTTAGAAAAATTCAATATTTCAATAACGTGTGAATGAGTTTTTTTTGAAACTATGATCAAAATTAGCATAAACTTCTTTTTTTAAATGTTTGGCAAATTTAATCAGTTAAACAAATTTTTTTTTTAAGAAAACCGTCCCAAGAATTGTTTTTTAAATTAGTTTTTAAAGAAAACCACGTTCCAACAATTTAAATTTTTGTTGGCATAATTTCATATTGTAACGAGTCTCAGATTTGTACTATAACAACTCTCGAATGAACAATAACGACTCTCGAATAAAAGAAGCACCAAATTCGATGGAAAATTTCCCCTATGGAAAGCTCAAAAAGCAAATACTGGAACCTTTCAGCTTTTTCGGGAACCTGTGTGAAAAGTATAAAAGCACGTGTCTGGCCAGCAGAGGACGCAGTTTATTTTTAATCGTGAATGAGTAAAGTTGGTTGTATAATAAAGGTAAAGTTAGTGAATTAATTCCAGTGGTGAACAATAAAGTAAAGTGTTTTATTTTGTGAAGTAATTAAGTGGAAAATTTATACAAAGTGAACAAGTTTTATTAATGAACCTGGGAAAATATTACAATTTTTGGGCTCTAAACTATCTTACTAGATGTTTATACAATTAAAAGAATGATTTATATGCTTTATATATTTTTTTATAGATTATTACTTTCATTTTTTAAAAGTATTAACTTCAAGCAGCTTGACCATAAAACAAATACGAGCGATCCAGTCTTGCGTTCCTTTTTTGTGCCAATCATCTGGGCTTTTTAAGAAACGAGCTTTAGTTGCATGAACTCAATACAATTTGTGTATTTTTATATTTATGTTGTAATTTATAGTCCAAAATCACCCTTCTAAGGTGTTCTTAAAAATATCCCATCATCTCAAATTGTAGAAGTATCGCAATTAAAGAAATAACTGCTGATGCAATTACCAAGCAAAATTCATTATTGAGTAAAATAAGACCATAAACGTCAAATTTATAGCATTCAAGTTTGAGTTGATTCAAAAAGCTGTCAACCTATGGGAATAAAATATAAATATAAAATATTTACTACAATACTATTAAACATTCTATGAAAATAAATATTAAAATTTCTTAAAAGATACTTACACTCCTATCCCAGCGACTATCAACACCCGACCACAAACTTTCCCAACAAATGTTGATTGGTATTTTTGAATTGCGAATCATTAAATCAACTGACAGCATAAAAAAGACAATATCCCAAAATTGTTTCAAGGACATTGCTAACAAAAGCCAATCTTTATTATAGCCCTTTGAGATATAATTCACAAAAGTAAAATGCAAATTACAAAATATCACGTAAGAATTTATATAAATTCCAAAAAATAAATGTATCTGGCGACTTTTATGCAATTTGTTGATCACTTTGAAAATATCTCTGTAAATCGAAGCACATTTATCGAGTTCCTCAGAATAAGCTCGAAGAAGTTGAATTGTGAGAAATTCTAACCTTTGACGCCTTTCGGAGATTTGAATCCGTTTAGCGAAAAGCATCAAATGGTTTCCAATATTCAAATACAGTGCCGAAGCTATGATGTAACTGAAACATAAAACATCGAACAACATAAAAGTTCCACAAAATAGTGTATGTGCGAGAATGTAAGTAAACTTTGATATTTTCCGTTCATTTGAATGGGAACCAATTTTTTGAAAGCCCATTACAATACCGATGATAGTAAATATGCGACTTAAAAAAATTGCAAAAAACCGGTACCCATACAATTTTGTTTTGCCAGTAATCCTTGAAGTCTGATGAATGATTTCAATGGTTCTATTGATGAGCCTGATGAATCGTTTGCTTTGAATTATTCTAGACACTTCACACATAAACGAAAGCCCCAAGAATAGGATAAACTGAAAAGACGCCATTTTCTCCAGAAAATGTGGCATTACATCCATTAAAAACGGCAAAAATAATGCATAAGCAATGTGTCCAAATAGTCGATATGCCATAGAAAAGGCTTGCAACTTGGGCGAAGGCTGTAATTTTCCATCATTGGTGACTGTAAAATCTACAAGTCCTAGTACTGTTGCATACAAAAGCAAGATCTTGAAGCCTATTGAGTACAATTTAAATTTTAATTTCCACTCGAGAAACATTTATAATGCTGTTTTTCTTTTGAGAAGTGAATCAAGACTGATATCACTCACAAGCTACATTTACACGAAAAAGTAATTTTTCAAATGAAAAGTGTTGGATCTTCGTCCTTCGAAATAAATAATGTAAAAGACAAACAACCCCCTATCAGGAAACTATTAAGAATGTTCATTAATATAATTACAAAATAAAAAGTTTAAAAACAAGACGAAGGACAATTAAAAATTGTTTACACTGGTCAACACAGAACTCAGAAGTAATCTTTCTAATGCATGTACTGTTCCCCCTCTTTGAAATAGTGGCGTTTCTTATCGCAGGAACTCAACTGGCAAACAAGAAATGCAATAAAATAGGCAAGGCATAATTTCTATGGACAACAAAAACAAAACAACTATTAGATGTGCATTCGTCAGCCCTACCAGCTTAACCAAAATTCAATATATCTATAGTTTTTAGTAGAAGCAAAACTTGGTCATACTTTTACTACACAGCCATGGACTCCCACTTTATTTTGCTAGACATCGAAGCTATGTTCTATGGGTTCTAGGATAGTTATAAGTTGAATATGTGCAAATATCAAATGAAAGTCTACCAATTGCGTACTTGTAGTAATGTTGTATACAAAATCTGGTACAGACTAGCTATGTATGTAATAAAGTTTAAACTATTTTTTCCGTCAGTTCATTCCCAAGTTAAATTAATTTAATTAATTCTGTGTTTTCAGCGGCTTTTAATACATTTTTCCCAATTCCGAAGAAAGACGAAGTCATACATAATGTATCGCATTGAACATTGAAGCATGAAAAGCAAGCCGAGCTGAACATATTTTTAAGTCAGGTTGCCAAGTTTTTACCACTGCACTGGAAGAAATGAAAGTCTTTTAAAACTTTGTCACGACATGTTCACGGAAAGAATTGAAAAATCACCAATTGAAAAATTTGCAGTTGCAATCTACGAATCATGTTTTATTCGTTAATCAAGGCATATTGATCCCAAATTAATACAAAAACTGGTTTTTTTACATTTAAAACGAAGCAAATTACAAAATTTGTGTTTTCGTGATTTGCAATTAGAAATCGTGATTCAAGCTTTTACTTTTAATAGCTAAATACAACTTTTATGGCGTAATTTACTCTCCAAAAGAATAATCTCACAAACAGCATTTAAAATATTGATTTGCGATAAATATTTTGTAGATTACATTACGCAATCACTGATTTTCGATTTTATTTCGCAGTTTGCAACTCGGTGAGAATAGTTGCAAATTACAAAAAAAAAAAAATCGTAAATTACGACTTTCTTGTCGCAATTAACTTCTCGATGAGATAAAGCACCACAACATGGAATGTATCTAATCAATGACGTGTGACACCAACGATCTTTAGTACAAATTTGCAAAGAGGTTGCATGCTCGCTCCGCATCTGGAGGGTTGCGAGTTCAAATCCAAGTACAGTCAAGCGCAAAGTATTTATTTCGAATAAATAAAAATAAATGCGTATACCTGAAAAATAAAGAGCTAAGCGAGATCTTTCAAAGTTACAATATCACGAAATAAAAGTGGTGATCACAAATCTTTTTTTGCAAATTTACAAATTGTGCAATTGAGCAATGATTGGATCAAATTGCGATTTGTTGTTCGCAATTTTTGTTTCCTCTCGATAGAATAATTGATACTTAAGAGTGTTGATTTACGATTTTTCAGTATCAATATCTTCATTTTGCTCAGTTTCGCAAATTGCAAGCAAATAGTCGTAAATTACGAAATCCCAACCCAAGTAACACCGTTGGAGCTAATAGAACCAAAACTGTTCTTTATCAGCTTTTGAGTAGTGAAATACAACACTTTAGCTCTGAAATAGATTATTTCATAGCTCCCTACATTTTATTTAAAAATTATGTTCTATAATCTAAGTTCAGGAACACTTTGAGCTCCATTAATTTTATAACGTCTCAAGATTTAAAAGTATGCTCCTTAATAACGTTTAACGTTCTTTAAACGAGCAAACTTTAAATTTGAGCTCATAAACTTGCATTGTAGAGCTTCTTAAAACTCATGCTCAATATACTTTTGCATGACTCTACAGAAATGTCAAAAAATAGCATTTCAAAAGCATCACATAAAGTGGCTGTAGAGTACAATTACTAATACTTTCGCACAAACGCATACGTATTGGAGATCTCTCTTAGAATGGTTAAATCTCTGTGAGCATTGTGAAATGCGAAGGCTCAACAGAGCTTCAACAAAACGACTATAGAGCTTAATACTGAATCGCTCTCAAATAAAATTCTACTACTCATATAGTGGGGTGGTCCACAATAACATAAATAAACATGAATGCACCGGGAAAAATTTAACCAAAACTAGAAAATAATTTATTCCTTTCACTATCTAAGGAATACCGAGTATGCACATCAATAGTCGAATTAGGTGCGAAATTTCTAGTTTTTTTCTACTAAGATCAATTGAACAGTTGAGTCATACAAGTACTTGCTTACGAGATTAAACTTTAAATAAATAAAAAACTTTTTCCACGATTTAGAAATATTCAAAACTTAATTTTTCAAAACACCCTACTTTTTAGCATTGAACGCTAAACCCTCATTTCGTAGAAAATAGCGATATTGCAGCTCTATTGAAGACAAATTATTTTCATGATAAAAAATATGGTGACGGAAAAAAAAACATTGAATAAATTTTCTTTATTTTATTTGAAACGAATAAAAAATCTTTCTTTTCAATTGCAAATATTGCAATAAATAAATTAAAAAATATTTTATTTTATGTTTAAATTTATTTTTTTTAACAATTTTTTTGTGTTGCTTAAGCTAACTTTTTTAATCATTTCACAGCGTAATATCTAGAATTTCGGAGGTGCGTTTTACTTTTGCGAAGTACATTCAAAACAATTGTGATAAAACTAAACGCGCACTAAAAATTCACCAATATGGGACAGATAAATATTGATTTAATTTCTCACGTTATTTATTCTTCGAATATTTTATAAATTTGTGTGACATTGCAACACATGAAGTTCTCGCACGTTACTATTACACATAAAGTAAATACAATGTTCTAATATCATTTTAAATTTCATTTATATTTCCCAAACTAATACCAACAAAGTGCTGTCAAAAGTGCTGCTCTAGATTTCCAATTCACGTACCAAAGAGCTCCAAGGCCAAACTAGACACTGATAACAAGCTGGTTTGGAACAAAATTAGCTCTCAAACTCAAGGAATTCGCTGTAGGCAAGCTCTTCATTTGCTTCAGAAGTGCATTTAGAGCTTCTTTTGAAATCAACGAGCTGAAAGACTAGCTCTGCAAGCGCATTTAGAGCATTTAAACGGCTAAAATTGTTTCTTGGGAAGCGAAGGTATAAATCGGGATTCATTTTTCGTAATTTGCGGCTCATTTTTCGTGATCTGTTCCAAGAATTCTTTCCTTGTTCAAAAATTCTTCTCTTGGCTATTTTACCAGATGGTACTGGTATAAATCTCAAGCTTATATATAAACTGTTTATTTTTACAATAGTCTAATTTGTCTCTTTCCGACGATGCTTCTACTTCTTGTTAATCAAATTGAAATTTATTAAGCTAGAGGCACTCAAGGCTTAACATACCCGTATTTTTGGAAAATTTCTATGGTTGCTCTCAACAAGTAGAACAAATTTTGTTTTAAACAGCCTACTTTATGAACTCATCTTAAAGGTTGGACTAGAATAGGCAAATCCATCATTCGTAGTCGTACGAAACTGAGAGCAAACAAGAAATTCATATAACTCACACATAAGTGGTACTCTTCGTTTAGTTTTTGTTAACATTTGTCGTCGGGCGAGAGAGCGCTCAACGATCGCTCTTTCGTAAGTGGACGTATACAAAATGAGAATGATGGAAGCAAAAACTGAAAAGAATTTGGCGCTTGGTGTATAGTTTTTAACTTGTTTGCTTTCTGTTTTATGTATGAGTGAAGAAAAATCATAAATTTTTTTAAGAACTAATTTTCGTGGTTTTGCAAAATAAATAATCAAAAGCCTATCTCTTTGTGCTATGAATAAGTAAAAACAAAATTAACATTGAATAAACAATTATTTACGTTTTTTCACTTTCCACCACTTGTGCATTATGGGTCACTTGTAAAATTGACGTTTCGGAAAGCTACTTTTCGGTCGGTTTTGCCATAAGCTTCCGACAGCTACCGCCTATTTTAGATCTTCTTTACTGCCTGAACAGAATGGAGACGGAGCTGCAACTGGAATAGCTGTCAAAATGTTGAATACACACAAATCCATAGATACAAACGGAACACAACGCAGCTGCAGACGGAGCTGCATACGCAGCTGGACAAGTTGGCCAACTATTAACTTTTGCATGCAGCTTTTTTGACGTTTCAAAATTGTGAGCGCAACCAAGTGTTAACATGGGGTTTGAAGAGAATTTCAAACTCTTTTTAATTTCTGATAAAGACGTAAAGTAATTTTAATTTTTAAAAATAATAAAAATATTTTCTATTTTTGTGTTGAATCAAACTCGCACAGCTGACTTCAAATGCCCGAAATATCAGAAAGCTGTACAGCACATTGTGGGCAAGTTAGAAAAAGCAAGTACAGCATTTTTTGACAGCTATTCCAGTTGAAGCTGCAGCTCCAGTTGCAGCACTCTATTCTGGTAAGGCAGTTAAGGATGATGGAGTAAAGTTACTCCGACTTTACAACGCCTCTGATCCTGAGCAGCATTATTTATTAGATTTCACTTATACCCGTTTCAACCACGGGATATTTAAACCGAGTCGAAGCACTTAATCCATCCTTACGCCACGTCTAACTAATCCTTATTTAAAAAAAAAAATAATTTAAAACGTAAACAAACCCAAAACTGAAATGAATAACTGTAGAAATCAGGTGGCGTTTGTTTACGTTTCTAATAACCAGAGTTTTAGATTGGTCATTTTTTTGACATAAGGAGGGCTAAGCTAAAACGGATCAGAAAATATTTTATATATAAATATTCTTTTAACATGGCGTAATGAACGGACGGATTAAGTGCATTGACTTGGTTAAACTATTCCGAAGTGGAGAAGAAATCTAATAAATAACGCTGCAAGATTTTAGGTGAAAGATAATTAAAAATAAATAAAATGCACTACTGGATCGCACGTACTAGCACGTACTTATCATTTCGGAAATATAAGAGCCTGATTACACGATTTGTTTTTTCGAACGTTTGGTGCTTCGTCTTTTTGACACATTGGGTGAGAGATTTAGAAATGTAGGGGGAGTGAAAAAACCAAAGCAAGTATGAAAATTTTAAGATTTTTCTGGTTGAACTATGACGTTTATGATTTGACAAAAGAGTAGATGCGGGGTATGCTTATAAACTTTTAATAATGAGCTTAAAAATAGTTTTTTGTGATTAAATAGATATAAATTTGAACAAGAAGTGATTTAAAAATATTTTTAATTATTATTACTGTCTATTTTCCAATAAATCAACCTCATATTTTTTCAAACGAATGGACTTTGCAAAGGGTTGTTTTTTTAAGACGTATGGTTTTCAATCTGGCAATACTTTTTTTTGAGTTGGTCTTTATGACAGCAGCTGTATCTTGATCTATGTTCGGTTTGGTTTTGAAGTTAATAATGAATAGCGCATCATCTCGCGTGCGTCGTCGGGTTATTTTGTGTGAGGTTATATGAAAGTCGCTTGTCTACGCTGCGATAAGCTCAAGACGATTGACACATTGGAAGAGTATATTCGGCACCTCACCAAAAGTTTCCTTCAATAAATTGAATGTTTTGCGATGCGTCGCGCGAACCGAAACATTATTTTGGTAATAAATTTGCACGATTTGCAAACGTTGTTCAGAAGTAAGTGTATTCATTATGAAATGGCAAACCAAACTGAGCATAAATCAACTGACAGGTATGAAAAGGAACTCCGAAAAAGGTATTGCCAGATTGAAAACCAAACGTCTTAAAAAAACACCCTTTTCTTTAAAGTCGATGGACGTATTTGGAATTGTAACATTGTATCGACCACACCACACCACATTGATTAAGATCTTGACTGCCTGAACAGTCCAATTTTTTCTTTTTATGTTTGGTTCTCCCTCTTTCACTAACTCGAAATTTTAATTTGGTATGATTTCCAGAGTACCAACATTTATAGATAAGTTGCTCATTTATTTTCATTTTATTTATTTTCTCGAATCTTTTATTTTATTTTATTTTATTTTATTTTATTTTATTTTAATCTTTTAAAAATGAATTAATTTTTTTTTCACTTCACAATAACTTTTTCATAATAGCCATCGTAATTTACACTAACTAACGCATTCAAAAATAATAATATTGACAATTACAATGCATTCTCCAAATTAATTGATTCAAGTAATTTTATTAAATGAATTATTCCGCATAACTATATTATGTTTTCAATCAATGCATAAGCCGTTTTTGCAGTGCCCTGAGGAGCGGCTCAGCCACGGCTGGTGTGTAGTAGTTAGTAGATTTATATGTAAGTACCTTCTGCAAAAAACCAATCTAGTTATCCTTATCGCATTTAATGTTCCACACGTGTGTGTAATCACTTTATGAAAAAAAAAAATCGATAGCTCTACACACACAGTCTACACACTTTTAATGCATCCTTTGGGAGCATCGGATCGAGTGTTGTGGAGGAAATTGTTTTTTTGAAAATATTTTATAGCTCTATAAGGACGTTTTGATTTATTATTGATTAATCTGAGTGATTTAAAGGTTATTTCACTTGCAATTCATATAAACTCGTGGTAAAAGTCTATAAATAACAAAACAAAAAAACAGAAACATCAAACGATTAACCAAAGAGCAACAGCAGCAGAGAGGCTCTTCTACAGCTAAAGGCTTTCCGGTTTTATTTTTTTTAATCTACAAATTGGTTGGAGTGTAGGTGGTTGCATCTGGTGCTTTGTTGGTTTTTTTCCACAGAAAGTATCCATGAATGAATTTATATCTAAAACATTTCAGGAGGGACATAAAAATTAATATTCAATCTCTTTGTTGCTTTGCGTGATACATATTCGAGAAAAAATGAAAAATAAACCTATACTTGGAATTGGAATTACACTCTTTAGAATTTAGTGATTTCACCACGAGACGTTGCGTTGGTTTATTTGATTGTCTAACATAAAAGCACTCACTCGGAAAGTCCCTATTATGGCACGTAATCCTTGTTCAAGTATATTTGCTTAATATTTGTTTTCCACAGAGCAAACGTTCTCTTTTGAGAAAAAAAAAATAATAATAAGGGAAATCGAGCTTATGGAAAAATTTCTTGTGACCTTGAACCGAAAACCCAGTGTATGATGGAGAGGTAGATTAAGGGTTGCCTTCCACACCACTTTTATTACGGAAATTATAAACTGCTACAATATTGGCTGAAAGAAATTGTTTATCCTCGACGGGTTTCCATATCCGATGACGGAATTTATCGCTTCGTGTTTTACACACATTATCAAGAGAAAAAACGGCTGTATTTGAGCAGTGGCTGCATTTCTTTGACGTACGGGTGTGTTAGTTGATTGAACCGGTCCACTTGAATTTGGCCACCAAACTAAACGTACTTGCTCGTACTCGTATGTTCAAAAAGCTAAGTTTTAAAAGTTGTTAGTAAAAACATGGACATTTCATAAGAGAGAAATGTTTAGAAGCATGGAATTCGATATTTAAATTCATAACTTTTTTAATAGTTTGAGGTCAACAATCATCTCAATTCTTGATCAAAAATGGTATCTACTGTATGGAAAAATTAAAGAGCTGATTTTTTAAGTTATTTTTATATTTGAGGAGTTCTGAAATTAACTCTTATATTCCATCTTTCTTCAAAAATTAATTCTTCATGAAGAAGTGTTTACCTTAAATTTTGAACAAATAAAATTTGTTCTTATAATTTTTCGTAGGTACTTGCAATCCCTGGCTGTCAATTTGATTTGCCTACAAGCTGAGTTGATCAGATTTGCAAAGTATTAGTAAAAAGTAGTGCAACACTCACACAAAGAATCAACTCGTCATTCAGCACAGGTCGTGTTGTTGTTGCAATTCACATCTATTCATTGACACGAAGTGAAATTTCAAAAAACAACAATGTAAACAAATGAATCGTACGAAATATTAGCTTTTTGATAATTGATATTCTCTGCTTGAAAAGTTGTGTATTTCTTTCCAAACTTTTCCACTCAGTCGTTTAATTCAAAACTTAGATACTTTACTGCTCACTTGACAGGTTGAATCAAAAGTCAAATATTCCAAATTCCAATCTTATTTTTAAAACAAACCTGGATAAAGGTCATTCCAAATTTATATTTTAACAAAAGTCACTTATTGCTTTTATATCAATTAAGCAGATTTCAACAATTTCTTCGTTTTACATTTCCATTGGGAAAAGGAGAGTTTCTAAATTGAGTCAAAACTTAAAAACTAATATTTCATATGTACATATCTAAAGGGTGTTTTTTAGAAGTATAGAACTTTAAGTTGGCAACACTATTTTAACTGGCAGCCATTTTGTCAACTGTAAATTGATTTATTTTAAGTTTGGCTTGGTATGTCAACATGAATAGACTGATGCCTGAAACAACGTTTCCAAATTGTGCAAATTTATTATTTATTCATTATTGCCGTTGATTCCAATTTTCGTAAGCGATTTTTGTTAAGCGATGAAGCTCACTTTTGGTTGAATAGATACGTCAGTAAGCAAAACTGCTGTATTTGGAGTGATAATAATTTTCAAGTGTTTGTAGCGATATCGTTACATCTATAAAAACAGGCCGTTTGGTGTGCTTTATGGGTAAGTGGAATAATTGGTCCGTACTTATCTAAAATCGATGCTGGCCAGAACGTTACAGTCAATGGTGACCGATATAGAGCAATGATTACTGACTTTTTCGTTCATCAATTGAATAACCATGATGTGTAGGAGCTGTGGTATAAACAAGACGGCGCAACATGTCACACAGCTCTTGCCTAAATGGATTTATTGAAGGAAACGTTCGGTAACCGAATAGTTTCACGTAACGGACCAGTGAATTGATCCAAGTTCGCTCGATTTAAATCCACTTGACTATTTTCTGTGGGGAAATAGCGTCTTTACGATGGCCTACCCTGATAAGCCTAAAATTAAATTGACCACTTGGAGGACAACATTCGCCGAGTTATTGCCGATAACGGCCACAGATGTTTGAAAAAGTCATCGAAAATTGGACCTCCAGATTAGAGTTCGTCCAACCCAGCCGTGGCGATCGTTCTTTTTTTGGTTTTTTGTCGAATAAAATTAATTTCATATCAATATAAAAAATCCTCTTTGTTTAGTTCCATTTCAAAGTTCAATACCTCTAAGAAAAACACCCTTTATATACAATTTTGGAAATAGTTTTAAAAAAAGTTTGAGTATGCCAGCTTTCAGTATATTTAAATACACTTACAGACCTTTAGTTTCAAAAAATTCATTGAACCGTTTTTTGAAATATTGAATTTACAACAAAAAAAAATAATATTTTATTTTTAATTCCAAATTTATTTATTTTTTCAAAATTTTGATATGAAATATTATTGGAATTTTTAAGGGGCTTTTGCATAAAAATTTTGATTTAAATCGTATGAGCCACTTATGATAAAATCAAAAATAAAAAAAAAAGTTATATGATAGGTACTTAAAAAAAAAACAAGGAGACCTTTTAAAGGGTGTTCATTTAGACGTGTGGTTTTCAAGAAGAAATAAAATGCATATAATTTAATGTAATGGCCAACAATTGGGGTTTATTATAAAGATAATGGCTTGCCACTATATTCTAGAAAGGATTTCAGGCAAGTGGCTTCCATGTTTCGCTCGAATAAATTCCAGCCGAGAGGCACAATTTTCGACCACTTTTTTCAGCAATCAGGGCCGTATGTCAGCAATAATGCACCAAATATTCTCTTTCAAGACGTCAATCGTCGGGTTATCTGCGTAGAAAAGTGACTTTACATAACCCTACAAATAATAGTCCAGCAGTATTAAATAGCACGATCTTGGAGGCCCCGCCACAGGCAAACGAATTACCAACTCTGCTGGGAGATTATGTCGACTGAAAATTCAACGCAGTGCCCGGTGAAATGAATCATTATTTTGGTAATAAATTTGCACGATTAGCAAACGTTGTTCAGAAGAAAGTCTTTTCATTATAAAATGGCAAACCAAACTGAGCATAAATCAAGTGACAGCTGTCAAAAAGACCAAATCCGAAAAAGTATTGCCAGATTGAAAGCTACTCGTCTAAAAAAACACCCTATATAAGACCCTGATCATCCCAATCCTGGTGTATGGGGCAGATCAATGGACTTTGTCAAAAATGGATGAGAATCTGCTTGGGTGCTTTAAAAGGAACATTTTTCGGGTGATCTTCGGTCCACTCTTCACCGATGGAGTATAAAGGAAAAGATTTAGCAACGAGCTCTTCAGGCTTTACAGTGACGTCGACGTGGTCAAGAAGCTGAAAATACAGCAGGAATACAGGAATGTATGGACACATAGGCACCAGCCCGACGAGTCTTCGAATCTACACCTGATGGTCTGCGCAGCTGAGGAAGACCCCCACCAAAAGTGGCACACACAAGTGGAGAGCGACCTTAACCAACTTGGAGTGCGTAACTGGAGGCTGTTAGCTAGGGACCGAGCTGGCTGGAGGTGCTTGTTGGTTGAGGTCGTATGCCATCCTGGACTGTAAGCGCCATCTAAAGTAAAGTAAAGTGAGGCCGTACCGTTATAACAGTTTTTTGTAGATTAGGTTTTGTTAGGTTAGGTTAGATTAGATAAGGTGCGGTGAGATTAAGATAGGTTAAAATAAATAGGAGCCGTTTGTGAAACAAAATTCTCCCTAACGATTTTGCAGCATTTGTATGAAATGTACCATTATTTTTTCCTTAAAATATTTTTTTTAAATATTTTGTAAGGTTTTAAAAATCATTATGAGTCAACTTTCAAAAAAATCAACATGTGGTTAACTTAGATACACAATTTGGTTTTCAAAAAATATTTTGGATTATTTTTTAAAAATCGCCAATATATTTAATTTAATTTTTTGTTGGCGTACAATATTTCCTTTTTATAATTTGTATACGCTTCTGTATAAAAGAAATTATTTAAGTCAAAAAATGGTTCTTTTAGATGTAGCATTAATAACCCACACAAAATAAAATTAATTCATGAATTTTTTAAAGTAAAGTTGTGAAGCATTTTTTAAGAATAATTATTTTTGATTGAAACAAAAAAATTAAAAAAAAGAAAATGTATGACCAAAAATGCAAACCATTTTCAAACAAATCGTCGAAAAAAAAAAAGTTCTTAGAACCCTACCATTAAGCACAATTTTTTAACACCCAAAAGTCTATACTAAAAGTAATTTTTAAATATTTTTTTTGAAGAAAAGTATCTTAGATGTTTTTGAGAAAATGCGATTACGTTAAATTGCAAACAAAATCTGTAAGAGGAACCATTATTTTTGGTTCTTAAAACAAATATGTGGGGAAAATTACTAAAAATAGTTTTAAGATAATTTATTCAGCCATTTTTGTCTGTAGGTCAATGGAAACAGACCGACTGATAGAAATGTGAGAAGCGCTTTTTTCTCTTTGCTATCATCGCAACAAGTTTCCTCAAAACCTCGAGTTAAATTTTTTTTGACAAGGTTATCATTGGTTAAGTTGGGGTCGTTTTCTCTAAGGTGGTTTTTCCAGGAGTGAATCGTAGCATATGAAGCAAAGTTTTATAAAAGCGAAATAATTTCCTTTACCATGAGGATGAAAGAATTAAAGAATATATATAAATTCTAAGGTTGAAAGGAGTTTTTGTTATTGGAAAAGCAGAAAAGTCTGGGTCTATAAAATTGAATAAATTATTTTGGGACAATGTAGTTTTTATCAAGGGTCTCTTGTTATTGTGCCACAAACTCAAAAAAAGCACTTTATTCAAAATTATTGTTTGTAAAAACTTAGATATCTGATTTTCGGTTATCATCGCAAATGAGATGATTTATTCCAAGTTTCATTAGCGGACCATTATTATTTTCTAAGCTAAGGGTTTTCGTGTATGTTAGATGTGATTGCTGTACTGTAAACGAATTCATCCTCACATGATAATGTAGACATACTTAAACTTTTTAAAGGGTTGTCGTTCTGGATTTGGCACGTATGTTTCAGGATTTGAAGTCGTTATTTTTTATAATGGTAATAATAATATCCTATAAATACCAATAAAATGAACGATCTAACCGTCTGTCCCGTAAGTTTGAAAAACCTTGACATCCTGGTAACCCTGATTATTGTGTTATAGTTATAAGGCTATAATTCAGTCAAGGATTTCCAAAATTTGAATAGTGTGTTATCAAGATTATGACTATATGCATGCCAAGTTTTATTTTGAACATTTTTGTTTTGTTGGAATTTGGAAAATGAATAGGGAGCATAATAAATAGGCGTAATATTTACTCCTGCCTATAGGGGAAACTACATAAATATGGATTGGAAGTAGGGAAAATATTTACAATTCAACCTTATGGGATTTTCTGGGATGATAAGTAGAGATTTTCAACTTCTGTGCACATCCCTGTAGACGACCCTTGAATTTAAAAAAAGGAGATCCCTTGATGGTTTTTGGGCATGAGGGCATAAAGTGGGGAAAACGCACAATGACATGTAGGTATAGTAAAACAGAAATAGAAATGTTTTTATTTTTATTTTGCAAAGCCTTCTGAATAGAAAAGATGACTTGGACATGGACAGACACCCACCGGGGATGTTGCTTCGAAACTTTTTTATTTAGTTTTTTTGTTCCATTGTTAAAATTTATTTTCGTTCAGATAAAGTTTGCTGGTTTGTGGTGTGTGCGTTGATTTTATGGACCTCACCCTTCCACTTTAAGCTTTTTCCTGTCTCGATTTGTTAAATACCTTATTTGCTGAAACCATTGTCTATCACTGATGTGGCCTGAGAACCACGGAGATGGATCTTCGAGAGAGGTAACTAAATGCTTCAATAAGCGAACATAGTGTCTGCCAAAATTTTCATTTTGAACGAGACCATAGCTTTCCTCTAACAGTTCTGAGCAGGAGTGTGGTTGATTTTCCAATGCATTGACTTTACTTCCCTGCCATACAAAAACTATAGAAACGCAACAAACTATAGTTTCAGAACTCCGCAGAAGAAAAGTGGGAAGTCAATTCCTCGGCACTAAATTGTACACAATGATTTACAACGGCTATACAATTCAATTATTATTGCAGAGACTCCAGCTGTGGTCTTCCGTTCGTGGTGGAAAGGATATGGCTTCCTTTTTCCTTATATAGTTACAATAGTTTTGCAATGTGGTGCTGTATTTTAACGAGGATTTCAACTTTAATAGTCTGGGTGCCGGATGTTTTTTTTTTCTCTCATTTTTTTTGTTGTTGCTTTTTATTTGAAATTAATTTCCGATTCTCTTATGCTTGGGTATTATGGCAAAATGTGTTTGTTGTTCTCGAAGTTTTGTATTTATTTTTATTTAAAAAGCAGAATAGTAAATTCATTTCTCATTAAATACTCGTACAGTAAAAAATTATGCAGAATTTTGTTTTGCCCGACTTCAAATTTCACTCTGATTTTGAAATGGTAATCAGATGTGATATTTGAAACCTAGTTTCTGAGACCAATTTTGTATGGATATGTGAAGCTTCTCATGCTACCTTTATTAAACAAGTTGATTAAAAAAAAATTACACTCGGTTACTCATACTTGGTTTAAATACAGTAAGGTATATTTTCGCATCGGATGTTTACTGGATATGAGCAACAATTAAATTAGTTGCTCCAATTGGAAAATAAAAACTTTCAATACTGAAAAATTTGTATTCAATGTTTTAAGTTCGAAATAGTCGTATTATGTCCTACACTGAACGCTTAAAGCACAATTTCTTAATTTACTCTTGATTTAATTGGAAATATATAATATATTATTAAACAGAGTTTACAACCTGTTACTTAAATCCGAAGGAAATTAAAATTTACATTGATTTTTGTGAAATTCAACATCAAAAGTTGTCCCACACGTAACCCTTGAAAGCCTTAAATTATAAAAAGGACTTTGATTTCTTTTTCTCAGTCATTTTTAAGTTATTTTTAGCTTAAGAAAAATCTCGTGAACATTGAATTAATATTAAAAGTTTTTTTTTACCCTTAACAATATTTAAGTAAGACTTACACTTAGGCCACGAGGCGAGGTACTGCTAGTACAGAATATTTACAGATTTTTGAATTACAGAATTTTGGAATGCAGAATTTTGTAATCCGAATTTTATCACATGCATAATTATGACCCCAACGAATTATTAAGACACAAATCAATAAATTTAGTTTTTAATAATTTACTTACACATGGGTGATTCCATAGAAGAAGACCCTTTACGTAAGATCACTAAATATGACTTGGAATTGAAAACAAGTTTTGCTTTCCATTTTTCAACTGAAAGTCAAGATTAACCATCGGGGTTAATATTTACAAAAGAATCATACATACTTTTCTTGCAATATTTTACTCCACATAAAAATTAGATATCTAATCGCAAATCAGCAATTTTCTAAGGTCACACCCGTAACGCATCTAAATTAAAACCTATAAGCTGAACCACCAATTTATCATACTTAAGTATACTTATTTACTTAAAGGGCTTCAGGTGTTCTGTCAATTAGTAAAGTTTTAATTTATAAATTGGGAACAGTATGTGAATAATTAATAAAATATAGAGTCTCACTGTCACACCCGTAACGACGGAAACACCTATATATTATATACTAGCGGATACCCGAAGTGTGCTGCAACCTTTTAACAGAAAAACATTTTGCTTTGGTCCTTAAATTGGACATAGTCTTGAATAGCCCCCATTCGATTCAGAACATTGAAAAACTATTTCCCTAATTTTTTTCAGATTTTTATTTAACACCCCTGGTCACCCTAATTTCAATTTCCTAATTATGGCGTAAGGTTTATTTTTATAACACGCGAAAAAAATTACAATGTATAGATTTATTAGACTAAACATTGTAAGGGAGAAAGGGGTAATTTTCTAAAAATTTGTCTCAAAACAGAAAAAACTAATTTTAAACGGGGACACCTACAATGCCATGCTATAACTTTTTTCAAAGCCACAATTTCACTCTATTGCATGCGTCCTAAATAAAATTTGTATTAAAATTAGTTTTTAAAAAAGTAATTTTCAAATTGAAATATTAAAAAAAATATATGATTTTTTAAGATTAAAATGATTTTTCTTTGAGTATTTGTAATAGACACTTTATTTAGAAAGTATATTATAGAATAAAATCGTGGCTTTAAAAAAAAGCTAAAACGTGGCATTGTAACTGTTTATGTTTTTTTTCAAATAATTTTTTTCTGTTTCGGCCAATTTTTTTAGAACATTACCCCTCCCACCTGAACGGGGAAAATAGACCTCCCCTCGATTGGATTTTTTCCTCGTCTTAATCTAATCTATACCATTACATTGTTTTTTTCTTTGCGTTTTATAAGAATCCTCCTAACCCCATAATTAGCACCTTAATGTGAAAATAGTGAGAACAATCTCACAAAATCTGAAAAATTAGGAAATTTTTTTTCTATGTAGAGCCATTTGATAATTATCCATCTTGGAATTTTCGGAAAACCCAATATAAAGACCAACAAAAATTACCGAAGTAACAGATTTTTTTCTGATTTCTGCCACCATTTTGAAAAATGACTGGTAAATTTGGTAATTTTGGCGATTTTGGTAAATTTTTTTTTTCTCATACAGAGAATACCTAGCCAAAAACTCTTGACTCGTCTAAAACAGTAAAGAATTTAAATCAAAATTTTAATATGGTATTTGAGAAAATAAAAAAAAAAAAAATGTTGCATGGCTGCTTCTTGCTCGAGATAAGCTACAACCTACAACACAGATTTGAGGGAACCACATAAAATACTCTGTACGAAGTTTGAAGCAATTTAATAAACTACTATTAGGATCTAGCGTCTAGTTCGATGTACAGTTTACGCATAGACATAAAGATCGATGGACTATGGTCCAGAGCAGGACAAAATTAGTTTTATCGACTTCTAAATATTAAGATAAAGTAGTACTTAGTTGAAACATTTGATTCTGATTTTTATTTGAGATATATAATGTACTCGTTATAAATACTACTTATATAGCAAGTTATGTATTCGTAAGACAAATCGAACCCGAGATTTTGATCAGACTTGTCATTACGATGATAGGGAAGACGAAAAAAGTGGGTCTCACAATTCTATCTGTCTATCTGTCTGTTCAGCTAGAGCCTAAGCGGCTGGTTTTCAAAGTTTTTAGGAACTAGAAATAACGGTATATATAATTTTTTCTTAGCAATTTTATAAAATTTTGTTCTTCTCAAAAACGGCTCCACAACTTTTCTTAAAAAAATTCAGTTAATTTCTTTTAGTAAAGGGTACCTCTGGATGGGAAACTTTTTGTCTAAAAAATTAATGAAAAATGAATTGATTATTTCCGATTTTCTTCAAAATGGTTATTTTGACTTCGATAAATTGTTTTTTACAGGAGCTTCCTAACAAAATGTATATTTTTTTTTATGTTTGTTTTTAGAAATTAGTATTTTTTCGAAAATCAAATATTTTGAAAACTACATGGTCGATTTTTATAAAACTTAACTAAAAGTAATTAAAAAAAAATTATTTTTATAAAAAAAAATAACGGCGCCTTTCATAAAAATGTTTCAACCCGATTTTTAAGTAACAAATTTTCAAAAAAACTTTTTTTAAAAATTCAAAAACTTATTATTTCAACTTATCCGAAAATTAGGTATAAAAAATTTATTTAAATTCGTTCAGCCGATTGTGAGAAAATTCAAAATAAAAAAACGTTCATACGTATTATTAATAATTGCTTAGTGCTAAATTCTATATATCTTATAGTAAGTAGATCGCATTAATTTTAGTACATGGAAACAGTTTTTGTGAAAAAATAATATTTTCCTTTCTGATTTTGTAACTTTTGTATGAAAGAGTTGCCAGACGTCCCGGTATACCCGGGAAGTTCTGGATTTAAGACATTAATTCAACTGTCCCGCCGTGTTTTTTCCCGGGTTGCAACTTAAATCAGCGAAACGAAAAAGAGAAGCAAACATATTTAAGAAGATAATATATTTATATTTCACCAATGAGAAGCGAAAACATACTTTTGTAACACCGCACATAGAAAAAACAATCGAAAACCCTGATTTGGAACTCTCCTTGTCTTAATTCCGTGATTTCAGATCAATAAGAAATGAAAAAACCTTTGTTAACATGAATGCGCGAAGTATCCCCAACTTATTTTGAAATAGCAACCCAATTTTACTTATTTAAGTTGAAAATGAGATATTCTAGAGTAAATTCCAAAATATTTGGTCAACAAGCAGCGAGAAGAGTAAAGTTGAGTGAAACTAATTTTTTTTTTAGTTATATGCAGTCACACTCAATTCACCCTAACAGAAACCCTTTCTTTTTATATTTTCTTAAAATTCAATATTAAAAAACCTAAGCAGAGAATATGCCTGCAGCACCCCCAAAAGACTCGTTAAACAGAGTCCGACGGGACAGCCGGGAAGGCACGACTGTTTGACTAGAACTTAAGTGTTTAAATAAGAGCAAATATCCTACAATAATAAAATACACAATATTTAAGAAACCCTTCCTTTCAGGGGATGGTACGGAAAGGCCTCATTAATGTAATTTGTTCGGATCATCATCGATCAAATTTTGCGTCTTGGGTACTGATGAGCCCAACTATCTTATCTGCACAAAACCGCGCAACGCATATTCGAGTACCAATCAGAACTTTTAATTGAGCAAAACAATTTATTTTGATATACGAATTCTGATTTTAGCTTTTATTTATGTTGTCCCGGACAAAATTTTGAAATTCCGTGATTTTCCTTCATTTTAGCCATTTTTCCCGTTTTGAGATACAAGAATAATCTGGCAACCCTGTATGGAAGGTACCGTTATTTTTTCATATATGTAAATTTTTTTAAAATATTTTAGAGACTACAAGAAAACTCTTAAGTATCGAGTTTCAAAAAATCGATCACATTGGTTTTGAAATATTTGATTTTCAAAAAAAAAAAAAATTGAAACATATTTTAAAAATCCAAAAAATATTTTTTTTAGTTTAAATGCACAAAAACATTTATAGCTTTTGGAAGCCTCTGTATAAGAAAAAATAATTAAAATCAGTCATTTTGAATAAAATCGAAAATTAAAATAATGTTTCTTTTTTTTGAAAAATGGTTCTCCGACCATTTATTCCAGCCTTTACTAAAAGTAATTTATTGATTTTTTTTTTTGTTTTTGAGAAAAATACAATTATGTAAAATTGTTTTGAAAAGCCTGTATGGCTGGTACCGTTATTTTTGGTTTAAAAAAAAAAATTGTGTGGGCATAATCAACAAAAACCACTGTTACCAAGTTTGAAGACATTCGATGGGGCCGTTTAGACTGCATACGAATAGACAGACAGATTTGATTTCTATCTCTTTTTTTTTTGCACGCATATTTCTTAGGAAACGACAACAAATACATTTTTTCAAAAACGCCATCAAAAAAGGGGGGGGCAAATATTTTGCATCTTGTTTTTGTTCTAAAGGGCGATTCGTTTTTAAAAAATGTTAAAAATTACACTATGTACAACTTTTCCAGAGAGCAAACCCCTCATTTACATAAGTTATTCATCTTGGGGCGATAAGATGGTCTATTTTAAAAAGAAAGCGTGTAAGAAGCTACAATTTCTTTAAATTATTTCCTTTTCTTTTTGTAAATTAAAAATACATTTGTGTAATTAGTAAAATTGTGCCGATAGTTGATGGCATTTTTAAGGAAGTGCATTATTATTTTAAGAGCCGTAGCTACGGCCCTGGTAAGTAGATATCTCTGAAAAAATTCTAGAGATATGGAACATGGTTTGCAACCCAGAGCTGTGGGGTGGTAATTCAGTAAACTAAAAAAATAACGACTGCAAGTTTATAAGCATTTATTTATTTTGTAATAAATTATTAATTAAATATTACAACAAATCAAATTTGTTTGTTACAGGACATCCTAAAAATTTAAATTGTATCAAAATAGAAAAATATGTCAATATTATTCTCAAAGTACCCAAACACAAACTATTTTTCAGTTCAAAAAGTCCAAGGACATCAAATCGTAAGCATTCGAATTTAAACTTCCTAAGAAAGTTTTCAACCTAGAAATGGAAAATATAAAAAGTTAATCTCTTATAATGGAAGGTAGGTCCAGGGGTACATAAATAATATTTCCATACTTACACTCTTATCCCAACGACTATCAATATCTGAGCAAAAAGTTTCCAAATTCAATTTCAATGGACTTTTCGAACGTCGCACTGTCAAATCGACTAGTAACATGAAATACAAAAAATCTAGCAAATGTTTAAAAGCTACTGCAAGTAAACCCCAGGTAATAATTCCTGTTGCCGTATAGCTCAAAAATGTGTAATGCATATTTCCAATTATTACAAGTAGATAGAAGTAGATCGAGAAAAATAACTGAATTTTTGTCATCGATTGAAATTCATTAATGATATTGAATAGATCTGAATATATCAATGAGACTGTGTCAAGTTCCTCAGAAAAATCACAAAGTAGTTGCATTCGACGAAATTTTGACATTTTTCCAGGTTGAGTGGCTTTCTCTAAGCGCTTTGTAAACGATTTCATATAGTTTCCCAGATTCTGATACAATCCTGAAGCTATTTCGAAACTTAAGCTTATGAAATCCTGCATCAGAAAAACTCCAAACCAAATACAGATCCACAGGAAAAATTCAAAAAAGTGAATTAAGTCAGTTCTCAATTCTATTAATATGTTAAATAGTCCCATCCAGATCACTGCCATTGCCACTATTCGACTAAAAATCAATAAGTAAATTGATTTGCTGAATATTTTCGAATCACCCGTTGTCGATTGTATACGAATGAAGATCCCAACGGACTTATTTAGCGTGATGATAAATTGCTTGCTTTGAATTACTCGAGAGACTTGCGATGCAATGGTGAAGAACAAAATCGATGCTAGTTGAATTATGAAAAGTTCTCTCAAGTAGGGTGGCAGGATTATTTTATAAAATATCGGCAGCATTAGGATGTAAAGAAAAGCAACTGTAAGTCGGCACACCATGTTGTATAGCTGCAGCTTTGGTGAAGGTTTGAAACGACCACTCTTTGTTATGGTGAAATCGACTAAGCCGACTATTTTAGCAAAGAAAAATAGAAATTTAATAATTTTTAAGTCGATGGATTTCCTTAAAATTGCGGACTTTAACATTATGTTATGTCGAAAAGAGGTTTTGCATAACTGAATTATGGCATGGCAAGATGGTTGAGACAGCTCTAAATGGATATCATTGTCAGCAGTCAGTCAATCAAATTGATAAATTACTTATCGCAATTAATCGACTAAGTGCAAAATGAATGAAAACGGTGTGACTGTTTCTTTGTTTTTTTTCAGGCAGTGCCTTACCGACATTATTCTTCTAGGGTAGGTATTATTTGTTTTATAAACAATTTTGTTCAAATGTTTAAATGAGAAAAAGTTATAAATATAAACTTTCCTAGTTTTTGTAATGAGATGAAGAAAAAGGGGAGATCTGTAGTAAGAATAGAAAAAACATTTTCTGACCTTTATTTGAACTTCAATACAAAATATCAATCATTTACCAGTTATTCTGTTTCGCAGTTCGCAGCAGACTTCCCTCATAAAGGCACCACAAAGAACGATTGGCATTAATTGGAAAAAGCTCCTGTCAATTAGTATTATGTCAGAATCTCTGCATTCAGCATAATATGATTTCAAGTCTTGGAGTGAAGACAGTGACCACAGAGACGAGAGACCATTAAGTTTGTGTTTGGGACATTAAAATCCTATAGTATTCGTTTGGTATTATATATTTGGAAAGAAGAAAAGCTCATCTCACATTTTAATACAAAATTGTAGTATTCTGGATAAGACATTTTGTGCAAAAGAAAAATTGATGGTAATAAAATTGTCGTATTCGTCCTTCCTGTATCCTTAATCTCCTTATAGCCAACAAGTACACAGAATAGTTGAAGAGGCACGTAATAGTCTGACATTGCAAATGCATAAGGCCAAAGAATATACATCAACTATAAAAACTACGTCAACAACATCAACTTAGATAGGTATAGAGGTATAGGTTTGCAGTGAACGGGACAACCATCATATAGCCAGTGTTTGTATATGTGCCAGTAAAGTACTTGTGTTTTTTCCTTAGGTAATCAAAAAAAAAAAATTTCCCAAGACGACACGTCCACGACGTCGACGATGTGGGAATATTTTTTGCTTTCATTGGCATCTTGTGGGAGTTATATGGAAACTATATACGAAGTCAATGGTGGGCGCCATCACCTATGCTTCTTACTTAAATTATTGTAATACATGGATTGTATAGACTCGAAATTACCCCCTGAAAGATGACAAGCGCTCTATCATTGATATGGAACCTCTCTATTTGGATTTAAGGCTTGCCAGGTGTATTATTTGAAAATAAGTTTTGAAATTCAGTCCATCAGGGTGTTAAAAATAGTAAAATGATTACTTCGAAGAAATCTTTATAAGCACATAAGGACTTACATATAAAGAACATTTCGATTAAGTGATACTAGGGGGTCATTGAAATAAAACGAACAAAAAGCTTACATAAAGCCATCGGTTTTTGAATCTAGTTGCAACTGAGGTCCTAGGTTCAGTTCAATAAAATTGAAAATATTAAGACTGCAGTGTGTTGGAACGCAGGATTTCGGTCAGGAAGAGGGGAGGATTAACCTCATTCAAAATTGTTTTGGTTCAGAAATCTTGCTTTAAATTGCTTTCAAAAGAAGATAAATTGCCCGATGTATGAAACAAATTCTGAGCAGGGGGCAAGCACCCCCTCAATGCTTAAAATCAAAAATACCATTAAGTGCACCCCTTGCGTTTCTGATAAGTTTTTTTTTGTATAACTGAGAAACTAAGCTGAATTTGATAATAATTTAAAATTTTTTGTTCAAAATTAAATTTCCTGTCGAAGTCGATTTTGCTTGATAGTTTTTTTTAAATGTATAAGCAAACAAAATTTACGGAAACCAAAGAAAAAATAGTAATCAAAGATTTATAATTTTTACTTGCGATATGTACACTATGGTGGTCCTTGAATAAGACATAGTCTTGGATAATCCTCATTCGAATCAAAACATTAAACAACAACTTTTCAATTTTTTTCAGATTCACCCCCTGGTCTCACTATTTTCACTTTAAGGAACTTATCATGTGGTTAGAGTTATTCTTATAACACGCGAAAACAAAATCAGAATGTATAGATCAGATTCGGACGAGGAAAAATTATATTGGAGAGGGGGTCCATCTCCCCCCGTTCAGGCGGGAGGGGTATTTTTTTGTAATATGGCCCAAAAAAGAAAAAAAATATTTAAAAAAAAACACTTACAATGCTACGCTATAACTTTTCCAAATATTGTGTGTGCCCCTTTACTTTGAATTTCTGTGATTTTTAGTCCAAACTTATGTGAGCAAAATAAATTTATATGAATTTTGAAAGAATTTTGAACTGAAATGCGCAGAAATGCACAGAAATTCAATGTTAAGGAACAGACCTAATATTTTTTTTACTATAAATAGTTTTTGAAAAAATAATTTTCAAACTTAAATTTTTTTTTTTTATTTTTAAAATTAGAATTATTTTTTTAAAAACTATATTTAGGAAGCATAAAATAGATTAGAAATCGTGGCTTTAAGAAAAGTTAAAGGGTGGCATTGTAAGACTCCCATAAATTTTTGTTTTTCTGTTTTCTGAAGGTGAAAATAGGGTGACCAGAGGGTTGAAATAAAATCATAAAAATCGGAAAAAATAGGAAATTTAGTTTTCCATGAAGATCCATTTGATAACTATACATCTCGAAATTTAAAAAAAAAATCCAAAAATAAGGACCACTCTAGTGTATATCCATAGGCACTAAACGGCAAGTTATGCATTAGTAAACAAAAATTGAGCTCGAGATTTTGATTAGACTTGTAATTTTTTTTAGAGACAAAAATAACGATACCCTACAATTTTTCTTAGCAATTTATAAAACCTTATTATTTTATTTCTCAAAAACAGCTCCACAAATTTTCTTTAAAAAATTTGTATTAAATTTTTTTCAGTAATGGCTATTAGATCAGAAACTAATTTTTTTAAATTGTTATTAATGGTACCTCCAAAACAACCATTTTTAATAAAAAAAATTTAAGAATCAGTTGGGGTTTGGCTAAGATAAGGTCAATTTAAGGTATCGGGTAATCAAATCATAAGAATCGTTATAACTTCTAAATGACGCGAAAACGTGAAAATAACGACCAAAGTTTGACTGACTGTGGGAAACCTTGTATAAAAAATTATTTTTTAACCACTTCAACGATATAAATTTTTCTTTCCATAGAATCATATTCATTTAAGAATCAAGATGGCATTCTCTTTTTCATCTCAAACTCCCAAATTATTTTTAGATACAGGGTGGCGCACGAATCGTGCTACAAAAATAAAACGTAATAATTTTTTTTCTGCGTGAGTAATCGGTTTTTTTTTTTTAATTTTATAGGTTACTATTTAGATTTATAAAAATGGATGCTTGGGATACGGAGAAAAGAATTTGGATAGTGCAACGGTACCTTGCTTTGCAGTCCGTCATTTCCGTCCAAAAGGAATTTAGGCGGAAGTTTGGCGGTAATCCCCCGAGTAGATGGACCATTATGAGGTTTGTAAACATGTTTGGCGAATCTGGAAGCATCGCCCGAAGGCCGTACCATCGAGATGCCAATGTTCGGGTTCAGGATACAATCGCAGCAGTAGCATCTGCAATACAGGCCAATCCGAGCGTTTCGACCCGAAACTTATCGGGGCAAATTGGAGTTAGTAGACGGTCATTACAACGGATACTTCATGACGATTTAAACTTGTTTCCGTACAAAGTCCAAATTACTAGCAAGTTAAACCCTCAGGATTTGCCTGTTCGCCTGGAATTTTGCCAAAAAATGATATCAATGGCCGAAGAAGACAACACATTGATCAATTGTTTGTTCATGTCTGATGAGGCCCATTTTGATCTTAACGGCAATGTAAACAAGCAAAATTGCCGTATATGGAATGAGTCTAATCCAGAAATGCACCATGAGACGGAACTGCACCCAGAACGAGTCACTGTGTGGCCCAACTTCAACTCTTCAGGCCGCAATGAATAATTTTTTGATCAGGTGCCGCATATGCGTGGGAGAGTGTGGAGGTCATTTGCGGTCTATAATCTTTAAAAACAACTAACTATTTAAAATAAAATTTAATTTTCTAACCAATAAAAAAAAATAAATGAAATACATCGATTAAAAAAAAAGTTATTTGAATTTCTTATTGTAGCAAAATTGGTGCGCCACCCTGTATTTTAAATGTAGGCAATATTTAATGCTTTTAAAATGTTTTCTCTCACAATGTTCGTGAACTTAGAAGTAATTTTTGTATACCCTCAGCGTCTTGAATACAAGCGCGCAATTACGTTCGACCCAGACAGTCGTGCATTTTATTTTCATTTTTATTAGAACCATTAATAGCGAACCATTAATAGCGATTTTGCATATTCGTATTCTGCTCAAAAATGGGCCCAAAACATTTAAACAAAAATCAATAAATTACTTTTAGTAAATGCTACCTTTGGGTGGGAATGGGAAACCATTTTCCCAAACAAATATTATAAATGTTACCTCCCCAAAGGACCATTTTTTAATTTCGATTTTCTTCAAAACGGTTTTACTGATCTTAATAACTTTTTTTTCTTCTAAAAAATATTCATAGTGTCATACGATAAAATTAAAAAAAAAATATTTTTCGTTTTTTTTTTGTTTAAAATATTTCAAGAACAAAATGGTAGGGATAAATTTTTTTGAAGCTCAATACCTAAGAGATTTTCCTAAACTTTCCAAAATATTTTAAGGAAGAAATTAAATTTTGTCAAAAATAACGGTACCTTCCATGTAAAATTTAAAAAAGCGTTAAGGAGAATGTTTGTTCACAAAAACGACTCCAAAGATTTTGATAAAACTTTTTCTGTATGCTTAAATTAAAGGGATCTTATACCAATTATTACAATTTACACTGAACAACTATTAGTGGTATACCATAGAATGTTTTTTTGAGTTTTGTCATTATCGGTAGAACGGATTAACATTATTTTCTTATATGCAAATTTCAAATAGGTAAATTCATATTCCATTTTCATAAAAGAAATTTTTGAATTAAAAAAAAAATCATTTTTGAAAATTCGATATCTCCAAAACGGGTTGACAAATTTCTTGGAAATTTTTACTTTATATGCACATAGATAAATAATTAAGATTTGCATTCCAAAATTTGTTCTTAAAATTGTTTAAAGAATTTGAAATATAAACAAATTTTTTGTAAAACGACTCCAAAGATTTTAATTTGTGTTTCATACAATCATATTCATTTAAGAATTAGAATTGCAACATTTTTTTTTTATCTGAAACTATCAAAAGAGTTATTTTAGCTTATTTAAAGGCCAGTCTCAAGACCTACGAATAAGTTCTCGGATAAGCTACTCAGAACTTTTTTGACAGAACAAATTCAGCTTTTTAAATGTCTCGGATACTGATATCCGACAGATAAAGTTAAAGGCTGTTAAAGCCTTTATCCAGAAGATGTCTCACTGTGAATTTCCGTCGTAATATTTTGAATCTCGCTTTAAATTGATGGGTCCTGGTTCATACTGAATTTATATATTAAAAAGCAGTGACATTCTCAATTATTAGGACAAGGATTTGTTTGTTTTGATAACAAAAATTTAGTTTTAAGTATGTTTTTGATATTTTATGTTATTTTCAAACTGTAAATTTATCCACCAGTCACTTTATTTGAGACTTTTCATGATGAAATCGAAGTAAAATTACAGCAACTTTTATCTGCTGGATATAGTTATTATGTGTCGGATTTCTACCCGAAACATTGAAACTGGCCTTAAATATCTTATTTCATGCTTTTAAAGATTTGTCTCTCATAATTTCCAAGTCTTTACATCAAATTTACTTAAACCCTAAGACTCCTGAACATATATAAAAGCAAGTACGTGCATTTTATTTCTCTAAGACATCCTTGGAAGGAACGTTAAATCTAATTGAGAGTGCCACCAAACAACTATATCTGATTTCCTGTGGCTTAAAATTCAGGATTTGGAGTGAACCGAGCTATGGTAAAAACTTTATAATTTTGACTATTTTGTAATAATCATTATAAAGATCAATGTTTTTGAACCAATCCACAGACGATTCAACTATTTAAAAACAATATTGATCAAGCTTTTCCTAAAATAGAAAAAAATAAGCCGCTATAATCCACTCATGCAATTTAAACAGTTATGAGATATGCCAGCTTATGAAAGATGCAGATAAGGAGGGAGTTCACTGTAGACTCTTAACTTAAGAATAAACGTTAAAAAAAACTTTACTTGATTCATTTAATTGTCGGTTAGATATTTTAAGCTTTTCCTGGCCATTTTCTATTAAATCACATTCTAAACTTATTTAATTTAAGTCACCATTTTTTATAATTATTGTGAAAGCTAAAGTCACTGTCAAGCTGGTAACCATTGCCTAGATTGTAGATATATCATAACTTTCCACCTTTCAGTACCTATTTCTTGATGTCACTCTGATCTGCAATTTTTTTTTTTGCTTTTCAAAGTAAATTTCCATCTGATTTATTTATGCTTATAACGTTCCCTGAATTTGATCGCATTCATATATGAAGGTAATACTAATTTAATTATCCAAAGCAATTTGCACATGCACAGGATGGAACAAATTAAATTTCCCACTGAAGGTTGGAGAGCATCCGTGTATAGTGGCTGGCTCTGACTGGAACTATAGTAGGTGCCCTTCCGTTCTAATGAAAATAAGCTTGAACATATTTTTTTTTTTTTTTGTATATTATTCTATCATTCAATCCAAATGTCGTTGAATGCTTAGTATTCTTTTTTTTTTCTTTCTTTTATACCGAGTTTTACTTTATGGAATTATTATATTTTCTGAATGGACAGTGAAAAATAATTTAATTCAACTGTCATCATCTGAGAGAAAATAGTTTGCAAGAAAGTTATCAGGGCTTAACTTATACTTTCGAAAAGTTTATTGAGTTTTTCGTTTATTTTTTTTGTCTTTGTTTGTTTAATAACTCGATGATGGTTTAATCAATATCTTATCGAAATTCTTTGTAGGTATGAAAAAAAGTTATTTGTTTTATCTTTAATCAAATTGAATTTCAATGAAAAAGAACATTCGATTATTGTTTTTTTTTTTCAGAAATCTTTTGAAGGTCCTTGAAGTTCAAAAACAAAAACTATTTAATGAATATTTCATTAATCTGGGTGATTTTGCCTCTTCAAGGCGATAAATTGGTCTCCTTGAATCCTATTGAAAATATTAAGGTTATAAATCTAATTTATTCCTCCCTTAAAAATTCGTACAAATTACCTTTGCATAAATTATTATTATTGCAGGTATACCTTACCCATATCCCATTTAAGATGGGATTTATTCTGTGTGTACATTCAAATTGTATGGGAAGGAACATTGTTCAAAATAAATTTAGCAAGTTACTTTGCTTGATCGGTTCAATCTTATTAAATTTGTTTTCAACAAGAAAAAGTTTAATTTAAATTGAATCAGTCGGTAACATTTCTCACACACCACACACAATTTGTGTTTAGCTCTTGTTTATTTCTTTTAGTAACATAAGGTAGGTGGGGTATATGGCAAAAGGAAAGATATTTAAGGATTGTTTTCTTTTTTTTTTTTTGTTTAAATTTCAACATGTCAATCAGTCACCATCAAGAGTCGTCCTTTCGGCGGCGTCAATTTTGAGGAAATTCAAAAACAAAGATATTTTTGGAAGCTGGATTTAATTTTCTTATGGGGATTTTATTTTTCAGCATCGATGAATAAAGTTTGTATCCCGGCGGATTTTGGTTCGGGTATATTTCTTTGTATTAAAGAAATGTTTTTTATGTTTGATAGTCTATTTTTGGGTGAGTCGGGGAAGACATTTTCTTATGCTTTATTTAAATCAATTGATGTTTCTTTTTATTATTTGTGTGGAATTTAAACAGAAGTGCTTTATAAAATCACGAAACGCTGTTTTTTGTGATTTTTAAATAAAATACCGACTTCCATATCCCCTAAT
This sequence comes from Dasysyrphus albostriatus, assembly GCA_946251815.1. Classification (NCBI taxonomy): domain Eukaryota; kingdom Metazoa; phylum Arthropoda; class Insecta; order Diptera; family Syrphidae; genus Dasysyrphus; species Dasysyrphus albostriatus. The sequence continues at coordinate 5,669,211 of OX276335.1, read as the reverse complement.
ATGTAAACTGCTATCACTAAGAGAAAAACTTCAGGTAAATATTTAAAAAGGCACGGTTTGCCATCCTATACAAAGTTACAGAAATTTCAGATATTTATCTGATTTTAATGACCCTAAATTCGGTTTAAAATCAGCATTGTGGCCTTTTGTACCATATTCAAGTTGATTTACGAAAATGTCGCAGTAAATTCTTGGAAGTAAGAAATTTTGACAAGAACTAACAATATGTTCTTCTCTACTTCTTACTTTACAAGATTGTGTTTTTTCGACACTGAATGTTATCAATTACTTGATTCACAATCGCTTTTTATGGCATTTAGTCCTACAAATTGGCGTTTTGTCCGCTAACTCACTTGGACTCATCAGTGATATAGTGAGGGCTTTTGTCATATGCAAATTACGTTTATTATTATATATTACTCGTATTATTACTACTTTACCGCAAATCAGATTGAATTAACTTTTTGAATATTTTTTTTAACAAATTTTGTACTGGTCGAATTTAACCTGAGCTCCTGTTGAAGAAGCATTCTGACGATTTAGTTCTTAGTTGAAAAGTAAGCATGTAAATATTACCAAATATTTTTAATTAAGATAAATGTATACAAAATTTCTGTGCTTTCAAAATATTGCTAAATAATTGAGTGATAAGCTGCTTGAAGAAAACGTATAGATTCAAGATATGAACAGTGTCAATCCAACATTGAATCATGTTAAACTAACTAGATGTTCGTGTTAAATTAACTACATTTTCATGTTAAATTTACAGGACATTAAACATTGAATCATGTAACATAAACAAGGTTTTTAGGTAAAATCAATTAAGTTTCCATGTGTAATTTACAGTTTTACTATTTTAAGGCAGTGTTTGATGAACAAGAGATGTCATGTATATTTTACTTCTAACTTTTGTTATGTTAGACTAACGTGACATTAAAATTACATATTTGGTTAAATACTTAAACTGATTTACCGTATTGAAATATAACAACTTCATAATCAGGTTAAATATTTCTGCTTTTTTTCGTCGCAGTAGAGTAAGACAGCGCAACAGGTGGCACACGCAAGTAAAAGAGGACCTCAACCAACTTGGCGTGTGAAACTGGAGACAGCTAGCTAGGAAAAGAGCCGGCTGGAAGAAACTTGTTGGTTGATGCCCTGTTCCAACCCGGACTGTAGCGCCACCTTAAGAAAGTAAGTAAGTAAGTAAAGAAAATTGAAGCCGGTGTATCACTAGGAAGTGTCATATAGGACCAACTCTATAGCTGTTATAGTGGACATCAATGCTATCATGGCCACTTTTGCTGATGATACTGCAATATTGGTGTCAGATAAATCCGTTACGTACTCTACACAAAAACTGCAAAATGCAGTCGATAAAGTTAATGATTAGACGTTAAACGAAACAAAATCGACGCATATAAACTTTACAAACAAAAAAATAAACAATGTTTCGATTCTTAAAAACAGTACATCAGTACCTTACTCCAATACTGCCAAATACCTTGGAATGACTTTGGATGCAATGCTTAAATGGAAAGGGCATATCAAAAAGAAAAGAGAAGAACTAAACTTGAAGTACAGAAAAATTTACTAGGAAAGAACTCTATCTATCCAGAACAAACTAATGTCATATAAGCAGGTATTGAAACCCGTTTGGACATATGGCATCCAACTATGGGGCATTACAAAGAAAACAATTGCTACACCCATCCAAAAATTTCGAAGCAAGGTCCTTTGTGGAATAATAAATGCCCATTGGTATATAAGAAATAGCGATCTACTTCGTGACCTTCAAACTAAAATGGTTACAAAAGTGTATTACACAATCAGCAAATGAAAAGAAATGGAGATCGTCTTAAATGTACGAGACAATGTACGGAGATTAAGAAGAACCAAGCCTCATGAGTGAATGGTCTAAAACCTATAGAAAAGTGTTATAACTTTAAACTTCCCACAGTGTGATTTATAAATTAAAAAAAAAAAAAAAATCATATTTCGACCTGCTGATATAAGCTGATGATGAAGTCTAGAAAATCAAAACACGTCGACTTCATTGGCTCGGCCACTTAAAGCTAATGTACAATTACAATCCAACCAAGAGAGTAACTGAAGACACAGGCATTGCCGATATGTATTGAAAACTTAGTCTAAGGACTGGAAGTAGTCCGGAATCTTAGAGGATGGAATGCTGTCCTGTCTCAGGCTGTGACCCTTCATGGATTGAAAGCCGGAAAAATAAGTAAATAAGTAGTAAGTTTTTTACTGAACATGCTATCTGAGAAATAATCGTTTTGGTGATTTGGTTCAAGTTGGCTTAAATTGCTTTGTCTTAAATTGAATAAAAACTCCAATCTAGTCAAACCTTAGAAGACGAAGCAAACAATCGTACCATACTTGGCATTTTTAGTTATTATTCCTGGTCGATAAGACTCCTGAAAATAACGACCTTCTACAGACGATTTCCAATTTTCAAGAGAAGAAATAAATCCTGAGGATGTTTTTGGATCATCTGTGCACAGTTTGAATTTTCTTCTTTAGAAATCAGTCGTCTATTTTGTTAAAACTTTGTTCATTGCATCAGCTTAATGTTTCGCCCTATTGAATTCCTGATTCGGCGGCTATTCCTCCAAATTAATCCGGACACAAAGTATTCAATCATAATTCTTCACTATTCTAAAATACCAAAGCTGATTCTGTATGTTATCAAGTTATAACCAATAAACAACTTATGGGACAGATCTCCCATCAATCGAACAATCCCATCACGTCTATTTCTTCACTCACGTGTGGATTATGCCTTATGCAGGACTCCGGACCTTTGGCACCTCATGTATGGGAAATTTGAAAAAAGAAAATGCCATCCAAATGCTTAGTAATTGGTCAATAAAGATCAACTTAAAGGTATCGCATGATTTTTGCACCTCATTTATGGAAAATTTACAAAAAAAGTTAATCATCTGAAAGATTTCTAGATCGTGAAAAAAGCATTTTCTATTTATTTTGTAAAATTCGTAACAAGGTCACAAGAAAAAACCTAAGGCACCTCATTAAGGTCATAAAAAAGTATGCAATTTGTAGGGCCATTCCAGGGTCATAAAAAGTCAGCAATTTTCAGTAATGTAAGTAACTATTCAAATTTTGTGTGAATTTTTAACGAATTAAAAAAAATTAACGTTATGGCAATTTTTAACACCTCATTTATGAGAAATTTGCAAAAAATTAAACTAAAGGTCATTAGATCTATATTTATTCTTAATAAATTCCTTGATAGGAGTTATATCATGAATATTGAAAGTAACATTAAGTGCAACAGTAATTCTTTTTGGTCTTTTGTAAATGTGAAAAGAAAATCTACTGGATTTCCCAAAAGTATGTCTTTCCGGAATACCGAGGCTTCAAATATTACTTCCATTCTGGAATTCTTTGCAATTTTTTTTCCAATCAGTATACTCAATTCCTAGTATGAATAGTTTTCCCTGTATGCTCAATATACCAAGGAAGGTTGATATTGGTGCATTACAGTCAAGTAGTTATGAAGTTCTTACAGGACTTAAATCACTTAAAACAAAACTTAATGCTGGAGTTGACGGTATACTCTTGGAACGAATTTTGAAAATTCAAAGAAAAAAATACTAAAGCCGACCTATTACTGAAAATAGTTGATCTTTTATAACGATCTAGAAATCTTTCAGATGATAAACTATTTTTTGTAAATTTACCATAAATAAGGTACTAAAAATCACACTCTACCTCGAGAAACTAAAATCCTTGATTACAAGTTATCTAGGACTGACCAATTTCCTTTTCTTACCAGTTATTGGACAATAATGTAGATGACATATTGTTTTTTTCAAATTAACCAAACATAAGTTGCCAAGGGTACAGAGCTGACAATAACCCGCATTTACTGAATCCAATAAATGAGTTGCGGAGGGAATCATTCGCAATTATGACATTTTTACTATGAACGAAATGCCAAAATTGAGTGTAAATCTGAATCCCTCGGTGGCTCATGTTTCGGATTCTGTAATCGGGGTGAATATATCTTTCAAAGCCATAAACTATTTAAATATATTTAAGCCACCTCTAGCTCATACCATCGGGTTTGCAGAAAATTTCAGATTTTACATCCACATTACACTTCTCATAAGAGTTTTGGCAAACTTTTTTTCAAAAGCTGATCGCTAGATTCCTTAAGGCGTCAATTATGTATAATTTTTCCACTTGTTATCATTCCAAGCAGAACATCCTCAGCATACATTTTTGTACCTCTCTATATCTTACTGAATCAAGTTCACATGAGAAAAAAACAAGCGATCCAAAAACAAACCCCTGTGGGATACCTTAGTTCAGTAAGGGATTTTCTGAAACCTGATGTCTTAAAATTTTTGGTTTACTTCTGCCATAGAGGAATTTTTACTGCCTCAGAAATTTAATTCACAATAATAAAAAAAAGGCCTTCAGTCAAAAACTGCGAATACTGCTAAAGAATGAAAAGTTTGAATGACTACATCTCCATCAGTTTTGAATAAAAACGCTTTTATCAACTTGTTTTTGTAAGTGTTTGAGCCCTTTCTTTATTTCAGACAAACATGTCTACAGCCTTAGTTAGATCCGAAAAAACGCATACAGAAATTGTTTAAAAAATTTAGAAATTTTAATTTTTCAATTTATTTAGGTTTTTGTTAACTTTTCTTCAAACATTTTTTTATTGACAGGAAATTTAATTTCAATCAAAAAGTTTTTAAATATAAAATGGTCAAATTCGATTAGTTTCCAAGTTGTATCTACCAACAGTATTGAAAAGGTACCATAATATGGAAATTCTCTCAAAAGCGCAAAAAAAAAACCATATGCAGTAAAAAGAACTTTAGAACTTAATTGTTTTTTACCACAAAGTATTATCACTAGGCGATAAGTACGAGTATTCATCGAACGAGCAATCTCCATGATACTTATTAATTTTTGCTCAGACAACTTAGCTCACAAATAATTTGTTTAAATAATAATAGCCTGTATGAATATAGATACAAATAAATGGTTAGATAATATTTCGTTGATGCTCTAAACAAATACAAATTTAATCGTGAAGCAATTAGGTATACCTTTTTTATCTTTTAATTATTATTTAAAAGAATTTTCAACACTCCCACATAATTATTAAAATAATAGCGCAGAAAAAATGCATTAACATGATATGAGCCACTTTCTTATTTCTAAATTCTAATATGTAGAGCTCAACTTTCAACAAGCCTGGCAAAATGCTTTCAACACATCATCACACTTAACCATTTACCCTACAGACAAAGAAAAGACAAAAATCAGCAAATACTACTTCATCAATTTTTATTTTGCTCTGTTCAATGTTCATGTTTCCCATGGATATACCCAGCCAACCCATCAACCTATTGATTTTATATTTTATGTTTGATCTCAATGAAAAAGACGACAAGGCTTTCATCCTTGTTATTGCCATTGACCTACTTTTTTTTTTTGCTAACAACTACGAAAAGGAATTCTATACTTGTAAGCGTACAAAAGGACTTCTATATAGAGGTATAATATTGGTAATAATATTGATTGAAATATAAAGTATCTAAATCAAATAATGTTGAACAAACAATAAATTTGTAATACAGTATTAAATTTCGTACGTTAACAAATTTATCTACTAGTAGAAGTGGAATATTATGAAGACGAAGGAAGATGATGACGATAAAAGAACAATGAAGTATAGATCGATGGAAGATTGCGAAAATGTTTTTTGATTAAATAAAATATGAGACAAAATAGAAAATATCATAAATTGAACTATAAATTCATAAATTTTATGTATAAATTTACGTTATACAGGTGGTATGATATTGACCAAAATTGGTAATAGTAACAGAATTTGTGTCTGTAATATTTATTTAAAAAGTCTTAATATTATGAGCACGATAAAGAACAACAGGTTTGAAATTGACTTAATAAATAAATTAATATTTTTTAATAAAAAATAGTATTTTTCTAGGAAATACAAAAATTCATTTTGCAAAAGTGAAATAAACTTCGAAAAAACAAAAACCAAAACGGTGACATTGCATATTAAATTATATTAATTTTAATTTTTTTAAATGACGATTTTTACAATTTACCTACTCATTACCAATAAAGTACATATTTCAACTTTGCACGATGATTTCTCTATTTCTATATCAAATCGGGCTTCATCAATAATTTTAAAAGAAATTGACTTTAGAAATTCACTTTAAAAATATTGCATATTTTTTTGTTTTTAAATCGACTTGATTTAACATTCTCTCTGACTTACTGTGATATACTCGTATGAGGCTAGTTAACATTTCATATTTTCTAGTCCTGTCGTGGTTGAAACATTTACCTATGCATCATACTTATATATAGATAGTACCTACGCAATATTGTAAAATAAACAGACATTCATTATTGTATCATCAAAGCAGTGTCAGTGCAAGTAAACCTATTTAAATAAGGTTTTTCCAACGAAAACTATATTGAGTTAGAATAATTGCCTTTTCAACTGTTTGGTTAGATACTTTGATGTGCTTTCGTTTTCCTAGAATTATATTATTATGTTAGGAAATAAAAATTAAATCAAAACATTTTGGTTTTTCATAATGGTTTGTAAGTACTCGTATACACATTCACACACATTGTAGTATGTAAGCCAACCAAGTATGTATTGGGTTGCCTTTTTACTTGAAATTGTTATTGAATGTGCAGCTTGTAACAGTATTTAGTTAACAGATACACCTATATTAGTCCAGTAAAGAGCAATGTAAATATTACTACCGATTCAGCAGAAGGCTGAATTTTTGCAGGCTGTTATGGGGGTAGATATACATCTTGAATCTAAGTTGGTGGCCTCCAACCTTTTGCAGGGGTGGTGCCACGTTCACTTTTTTTGAATATTGCTTTATTAAGAAACGGCTGGACCATTATGGTTGAAATTTTTATGTTTTTTCGTATTTTTTTTTTCCTTTTATAATTCCGAAATTAAACTGTGCTATACTAAATTTGAATTCGGAATTGATAAAATAAGCTTAAGGATTTAATTCAAATAAAGCATTCAACAAATCCTTACATGTCGGCTCCTTTACTTTAGACTTGAACGATGGCCAACATCGAAGCCACAATCATATCAGCAGAATGATTTGTATGGATATGTCGCTGCTCCAACAGTGGTTCCATTGGGTTTTTTCAAGACATAGTTATAGTACGAGCATGGATCATGCCCAGTGGAGCTGGCATGTTAGATTGACTCACATCAATCAGGGTCACTGCTTTAACCCTGTCCTTGTTAAAAATAAATTGAAAGTTAATTTTAATAGCACTCGTGGAGTACCGCGTCCAATGTCCTATTGACTTTAGACTGTGAATCATAGAAACGTTTGTTTGTTAGTGAGCAGGTCTTTCATAATAAGTAGTTGAAGCATTATAGCTTAACCACAATCTCGTGTTCGGTCGGTCGGACTTTGACATTTCGAATAAAAACAATGGACTCTTATGAGGCAATCTGAAATGTTACCTCAGGCGTTGCGACTGCTTTATATCGTAATATCGTAAACATCAGACCAACGCCAGACCAAAGCAAAAGTAGATATTTTTTCTATTAGGTTGGGCATCTGACAGTTCACTGTCGGACATTTCGTTTTAAGAGATAAAAATTGAAGTGAATAAGAAATCAAGATCATTCATATTGGTCATACCCATCTCTTGTTTAAGAAAATAACTTTATAAATAAACTATATTAAATGTCCAAAATTTAAAATACACAAGAAACCGTGTAAATTATTAATCAGTAACGAAATTTATTGGAAAATTGCAACTTATCAAAAATGTCATAGATGTTTGCCAATGCTCGAGATTTGAAACTTAATTTCCTTTTACAAATGTAAGGGTCACGCTTTTTGACACATACATTTGTTAATGCGATACGAACGCCCATTAACGCCAGACTGACCAAACGCGAGGTTGTGATTTGGACATTAGGGTCAAGATTTTGTTAATGGTTATATATATAAAATTTTAGACTTCAAAGTGGAAATTTCATTGATTTTTCAACAAAAAAATTGCATATTTCAGAGGAGATAAGAAAAAATAATGTTCCCTATTCCTCTTCAGTCGGACTTATAGTACACATTTTACACTAAACCATAATTTCATGTATCGAATACAAAAAAAAGTAACTGCTTATATCTGTAAACCTTCAAAAGCATCACTAAGTGCTCTTAGACCGCCCAAAATAAAAAAAGTCTTTAATGATGTTTTTTTAGGGGATTTAAAATCCTTGCCCTTAATTATGGAAAAACTTCTACATATGAATGTTATTTGTGGAGCTAGATTTTTACATTAGTACACAGTTTTAAATCCAGCTTCTTGAAAAAAAAATTTAAGGGGCCATAAAATATCCAATTTAGGACTTCCTCAGCATCCTGATGAACTATCGTTACCTTACTTCTCTTCATTACACTACTAAAAAGTGGGCGTGTGAAAAAAATTTTGATGACCTAATTTTAAGGTATTTTCTACACACATTATTCTAGATATCTTTTTTAATATATTCTAAGGATAAGAAACTTTGTCAAAAAAAAACCCCTAAAAGTGGACAAAGCAAACATTTTACATTTACATTATCTGCAATTTCTCTCGAACACACCCCTCATTTACATAATCTTCCAAAGATAAGATGACCTATTTTTAAGAGTGGCCGTGTTTAATATGTAGAAATTTAATCTGATTATCTCTTGTGATATTCTTTATCTTTCAAAATTTCATTTAAACCGGTTAACTGCATCAGATTTTATAGATTAAAGACCGCCTGTCTATAAAACTTGAACCACTGTGCGTCGTTATCACGATAAATACCGGTGACAAATATTTTTCCGGGAAATATTTGAGACCTGATCCACAGACATATTGCCTGATGAAAAAGTATAATCTTGATGGAAAAACTAAGAAAATTCTTTGGAATTTGAATTGCCAAAAATGAATATAAGAGGTGTTGGATCACTTGATTGATGCCAATGCAAATAAGGCTTTTTACAAAATTTCACATCGGGTATTTATTTTTTACAACAGTTTGAAATATTTGAGAAAGATTAGCTATAAGTTAAAATAAAAAAAGTAAATTTGGTGGCACAACAGCTCGTGGAGAAACGTCTTTGAAGTTAGCAGAACAATTTTAATCTAGACCAATGGGACCACGGCAGGAATTTGCAGTTTTTTTCACTTCACCAAATGGTGTAATCCACTGCACTGCTAGCTTCACTGTGAAGTTAGCAGTGCATGTCCTTTTCTCAGAAACCGGGATAGCTATGAATTGGAAATAAGGGTCTGAATTTGCAGTTTAATTTGCATTTTAAAAGAAGGATAACCCCAAATTTCGAATACTTACTATACCTTACATACAAAAAATTTCATACTGAACAGCTAACGTCACTGTGAAGTAATTACCAGAACAGTCGTTTTCTCAGAAACAGAGCTGGATAGAAATTTAAAAAGAGGCTCCAAATTTTACAATTTTCTATGTTTTTCAAGAAAAATCTCAGTTAAAATTTTGAAGTCCAAATTTGACAGCAAAAATCTTAAAATTAATCTTACACTGTTATCTTCACTGTACAACTATTAGTGCAAAATAGATTTTTCGATTTTTCTTGTCATTGGACTTCAAAATTTGAACTCAATTATTTCTTGAAGTACGTAAAAATCTGCAAATTTGGGACACAACTGCAATTTTTTACCTAACTTATTTGCTGAAAAAGGACATGTACTGCTAACATTGCAGTGAAGTTACTTGATCAATTCGAAAGATAAGGAAGTTTTAGTCGAAGCTAGCTGAGATACCGGCTGCAAAATTTCGCTTGATATAAGAAATTTAAAATGAATAATTAATGGTTCGTAGGGCTGGCCACGATGCCAGAAAGGTCTCTGTACATTGTTTTCATGTGAGCTTATGACCCCACGTCAAATTTTTGCGTCGAATTCCTTATCGGAACTTATCTTATTATATATAAGTCAAAAAAAAAACTTCAGTTAAAAAAATAGGCTTTTATAATTATGATTTTTTTCTTAAATTTTAAAAACACCAAGCGAGTTCAACAACTACATCAAGAACATAAAACCAAGTCATGCATTTTATTTTGGTTTGTTGCAACTCAGACCATACCGAAACCAAACGAGACCGAGACGAGACTTTGTTACACAAGACCAAACGAGACTGAGTTATACGAACCGAGACCGATACCCAGACGATACTGAAATTTTTCGATTTTGACGATACCCAGACGATACTTACAAAAGATCGTGGCCAGCCCTATGTATTTTATTTATTTTTGTTATCATTAAAAGTTTATTATTCAATTATTATCCTCATACCCGCCTCTTAACTTAATTTCACATTTCAATATGTTAATTAATAATAAAAGTTCAAATGGACAAATTTTCTATTTTTATACAAATCCAAACGTGTGTTAAAGAGTGGATATTTTTCTATTTAAATGGCTGCTAGTGCTTCCCTACAAAAATCCAATACTCCATTAAAAGAGTCATAAAGCCAAACAGAAAGAATTACGTGACATCTAAATACATTGTATCCTGTTAAGTAAGTTCCTATACCAAACAAAGCAAACAAAAAACCCAAAATGAATACAAAATGAAGTCGAACAAGGAGCCAGGACTTAAGGTTAAATACGAACCACACAATCCATTTAATTCGACCATTATACGCACTGCTTAATATTTTGGTCTTTAATTTGCTTCATTTCGAGAACTCAAATATATTTGCATAATTTTCATTATAATTTCTGTTTTAATATTCAAGAATGGCCTTAAAATCCTTAAAAATTTATTCATGTTAACCATTTTATTTTACTTTTCTACTTTCAACATGAATGGTTTTGTTAATATGGAAAATAATTTGTAAAAACCCATCAACGCAATGGTTAATGAAGTTTTTTAATTATAAAGTTGCAAATGCTTCAATGGGAATGGTGAAGGTTTTTTTTATTTGCTGATAAAAAACAAACAACTTCCATTTCTGGTAAATAGAAAATTCCTATGTTTTAGTCAAATATTTTCCCTCCTCAAACATTTGCAATGGGATGAAACAGAAATTAAAACTTTCTGTTCTCAAAAAAGTGTTTGTTTTCACCGGAGAAAGAAAAATTAAACGAATTTTACCGGTCATACATTGTTACTCTTCCGGAAAGCATACATACCAACGCCCGCCGCCGGAAGGGTTGACACAAAACACACACACACAATCAAGTCTCTGTCGTTTCGACAAAAAGTTTTAACGCAAAATTTTCCAAAACCCTTACATCAATCCCATCACATTATATTATATAGTCTCTTGTAAATAATCCAATCTCGAATCTGAATCTGAAACGAATGGAACTTCCCACAATAGCAGCAGATCTGGATTGGATGTGGAAACGACATGGTGGTAATGGTAAATAGGTAACGAAGAAAAGAAAAACACGTACAATAAGGACTTCTGCTTGAAAACCAATTTGGATTGTGCTCATTAACAGGAACTTTTTCCCAAACTTTGGCAGCGGAATTGAGCGAAAATTCGATGTGTTTTTTCTTCAAATACCAAACGTCAAAAACACGAAACTTAGCAAAGCCAACAAGAAAAAAAATAATGAGAACCAACACGTAAAGAGAGGGTGGAAGGTGGAGCCACCCCAATCTGAGGAAGATATGTAATAATTTATTCATTGTCCATTAGGCATTCTTTCGGATATTTTGATTACAATCCAGAAATACAAAGCTGTGGCAGCCAATTTTGCAATTATTTCATTAGACAGTCTTATGCTGACGGACGTTTTTTGCTGTTGCTTTTTTAAGGGGTAAAAGTAAGGGGTGGGTGTTTTGGCTTTAATTCCAATTAATTCGTTTGTTGCATGTTGGAAATTAGATGGAAACGTATGAATGTGCTTCATTTCAAGAACCCAAGAATTCAATTTCATTCTGACATGGATATTGGATGGGTTTCTATTTTTTTTGAGCATATATGCAGAATGTTGGTAGGTAAAGCAAGAGAAAAAAAAATTCGGTTGAAATTGATTTTTTTGTATTCATTTCACATCCACAATATTGGCTGCGTTTCGGATGTTTTAAATGTCTACAAAGACAGCGACAAAGAGAAGGACAAACATTGCGCATCTGTCATTCAATTACTGAAGCTTTACAAGGATTATTTGTCATGGTGAATTATTACACAAAAAAATGTAAGTTATTAATAAAAAATAAAAAAAAAATTGGGTGATTAAATTTCACATTGTATTTAATATTTTTTTTTTTTTTGCGATTCTCGTTTTAATTCTGTAAAAGCATAATTAATTGGATGTTTTTAAATTTAATTCTCTCTTAAATTCGTATACATCGAATTTTGAAAAGGAGATGATTATAATACAAATATTTACCTCTTTTTTTGATATTTCAATAATCAATTTTTGAAGGAAGTGTTAATAACTACTTTTTTGCAGAGTATTTTAACTGGAAAGTATTGATTAATTAAAAAAAGCAGGAAGAATTACTTAAATTAAATTGAGAGCTTTATATTTATAAATACGTACTTATCTACATATTCTGAAAAGTGGAACAATTATATCCAAGGGTTTTTATTTTATTTGTTTGGGAATTGGGGCATAGCATTCTTAAAACCAAAAATGCTAACGAATTCACTCTAGTGTTTCTGAGAGAATAAAGTCATGATGGTCATACACTAGCCTCTTTTGGTATAACTTTGAAAGTTAGTCGAATTTGACAATTTTTCGCTTTTTTGTATTAAATTTATTATATCGAAATGGATGGTTTAAAAACTCTACTAATAAAAAAATTTTAACATAAAAAAACTTAATGCACTACTGGGTCTCACGTATTTGATTTCATGTTCAAGACGCTGTGGGTGCTACTGGGGTGGAAATTATGAAAGCTAAAGTAACTTCTTTGAGAGTTTTAAATGAACAAAAGAACACTATTATAATTATTCTTGACTGAATAAAATTGTATGGACAGAAAAATATTTAAAATCGTTTTAGCGGTTTTCTCTAACAAATTATTTGTATATATCAAATTCTTAAAACACTTTAAGTGAAATTTTTTGGTATGCAAATCGTAGCTGAGTTTTTATTTATGTGCGTGTAATTTCAAAAATAATTGTCTATCTCTTTTTGGGATATCGAATTTTCAATAAAAAATTGAATTTTTTTTTAAAATTCAAATTTTGAAAGTTTTGATATGTACTATTTTTAAATTTGTATTTTAAAAAATAATCTAGATCTGTTCAGTCGATAATGAGAGAATTCAAAATTGTAAAAAAAAAACGTTCCATGAGAAGCACATTTATTTACACATAATAATTGCTCTTTGTAAAATTTTTATAGTTTTTGGTAGTATATCGCACTAATTAAAGTGTACAGAAAGAGTTTACTGAACATCGTAGGAGCCGTTTTTTAGAAAAAAAAATATTTACATTAACGGTTTTTAAAGAATTGTATGAAAGTTACTGTTTTTTTTTCATAAAAGTACAGTTTTATCCTAAAATACCTTAAGTATAAAAAACCTCTTTAGTTTTTATAAAAATCAACCATTTCGTTTTCAAATTACTTAATTTTCAAAATAAAAATCCAAAAAATGTTTTTTAAAAATTTTAGTAAGAAAAAGATTTAACAGTGTTTAAAAGCTTCTGCATACAAAACATTATTGAAATCAAATTAAACGGCTGGAAGAAAATCGAAAATTTGAAACATAGTTCTGTCGGAGGTACATATCATTAAAAACCATTAAAAAAAAAAATGGTTTCTCATCTCAGTGGCGTAACTAAGATTTTGTCCGGGGGGAAAAATTATTTTCTAAGCAACTAAATTGTGTGGTAGTTTTGAGCTTTTACCTACTTTCTGTTTTCGATGCTGAATCGGAATCTCAAGTTTGTAGCTAACATTACGAGACATCATAGAAAAAGCTACAGAAAAAATTTTGTTTGGGAATTTTTCACCTATAGATCAAAGCTACCAATGATTCGTAAATTACGTCTAGTAAAAAAGTGAAAATATACACAGTTTCCAAAAATTCTCCTTAAAAGGTTCTTTCTCCGACCACCCATTTGGACTCAAGCGCTAATTGAAAATTGACGTATTTTTACTATTTCCAAAATCCACTCGAAACTACTAAATAATTGTGTACATTGGTTCTAAAAGGGCTAATGAAGTAGAGATTTGAATTTGGAGTAATATCCAATTTTAAATTTTTGAAGAGTCGACAATTTCGCTCTGTAACTTCTAAAAATTTGTATTGCTTTGGAAAAACGTATTGGCCCTTATTATATTCGTAGATCATCTTCCGCTGAATCGAATAGTGTAGTAATAAAACATGAAACAAAATATACTTTTCTTTAGTCTGAATTCAAATCTATCACGTTTTTGAGATATACCAATTTAAATTTTTGAAAAAATGCACTTAGGCAAATTTTGGGTTCTATTTTTGCACAAAATTTCTTATATCAGAAATCATTAAATTAAGTTGTTAATGGTTTTTTTTTGGGTGGAAACAGCAAAAATATGCCAATATTTAATTAGCGCTTGAGTCCCAATGGGGGTTTTTGCAAAATTCATAAGCCGCAAACTACAGGTTTGGATTCAGCACCCCTGAAAACACAAAGGAGGGCAAAAATAAAAACAACCACACAAATTGCATGATAAAACTACAATATAACTAAACGACTTATTATGTATATTAATATGGTAATAAAATAATAAGTAGCATAAGTAAAAATCTTGGGATTTCAAAATTACAAAATTATGCAATTTGAAGATTTTTTTCTCCGCAAGATAATCGAGGACCTTATTGACATCTAAACGGCTGGATAGATTTTCTTAAAACTTGGAATATACATACAAAATAGTTCTTCTATGCAAGCAAATACTATTCAAACATTTGTACCCTCGAACTGTTCCTGTCGATTTTCATTTTTACAATGTAAAGTTCAGATAAATCTCAAAATAAACAAAAGGTACCCTGTCACAATTTAGCTTTAGATTAAATGTGCCCACGAGCTAGATTTTATCATTTCACCGTTGATTTTTAAGCTGGTTCTGCGTAGCTTTCGGCTTAAATGCTTGGCTAATTTAAAGCTTGGTTTAATTTTGGAGAGAATTTTGTATGGGATTTAAATGTTTGCTCAATCTGCGTACTAGGCTTTATAAAAAATGTATGGAATCTTCCATAAAAATGTTAGAATGTTCTCATAATTTTTTCAATGAATTTGATAATTTTCTTCTTAAACATTTTTTAAATAGGATTTTATTGCATATCAAAATATTCAGAAGTTTTTTTTTTTTGAATTTTTAAAGAAAGATTTAATTTTTGTTTTTGGAAAATTCTATAACTCAAAAAGAGTTTACATTTTTTTTTTTAATTTTATTTTATGCGCATTTGCTTCGCATTTGCATACTAAAATGTTTCCTTTAAAATATATTACATACAAAAAAACATAATTTTAATGTTTTTTCCATATAATTATATTCATAAATAAATAAAAAATAAATTTGGTGGCACAACAGCTCGTGGAGAACCAAGTCCTTATGAGTTACAACTCTCAACCATTCCTGTGTGCGTATTTTTAGCAGGAACGGAGGGGACCTACAATTGTTTGCCGAGTCTGAACAGCTAGATGAGAAAGCACTTATTATTATATAATTATATTCGAACAAGAATAAAGATGGAATATTCTTTATTTATGCTTTAAAAATTTTTCCTCTCATAATGTGCAAGTCTTTGTTCCCCTTAAGCTTGTATAAGCAAGTACGCAGTGGTGTAACTACAAGAGGGGCAAAGGGGTAATGTTTGCCTCTCATAATGAGTGTTCCTTTACTTTGAATTTCTGTGATTTTTAGTCCAAACTTCTGTCAAATTTTTTTTTTTTATGAATTTTGGCAGAACATTGCAGAAACGCACAGAAAAGCACAGAAATTCCAAGTAAAGAAACATGTCCTTACACCCCTTTACAACGGGGCATTTGTTCCCTTTAGACGAAACAACAAAAATAAAACAATCACAGACAAATTAATGAACATGAACTGTGACACAAGCTGAGAAAAAAAAAACATAGTTTTGTAATTTAAAAATCCCAACATTATAAATGTATGCTACTTATATTTAATTTATTATTAATAGATAGATAGATAGATAGATATGTAGATAGATTCTTTATTTTTTTTTTTTTCATCAGATTTTACAATTTGTATTCTTAAGAATATAGGACCTGGCAATACTGCCGTCTGCCTGAGATAACATTACATGATTTAAAAAATAAAAAAACATAATTGCAAAATTCTAGAAAATATAAGTATAATATAAAAATAAAAATAATTTATAAAAATGTTTAACTTAAGAGTTTTTTTCATACATACATAAGTAACTGCAAACAAAAATGTTCAATTATTCTCAACAATAATTATGTAGCATATTTGAAGTTATAAATTTTGGCGTGATTTGAAACACAAAATATTAAACAAATATTATTTGCTTACATGACTAACTATTTTTAAAAAAGCCATTTATAAAATATTTGACAATTTTATTACTTAGTTTATTAACTATTTATACCAAAAGTTCACAACTTTACAGGTGATTTGAAACACAAAATATTTAACAATTTGAATAAATTACTTATTAGATCAATTATTTTTACCAAAGTTCTCAATTTTAACGTGATTTGAAACACAAAAGAAAAACCACCAATTTCGATTAGGTTAGCAACACAATTTTTTAATTTTATGAATCAATTTGCCATGATTTAAACCAAAAATGGATTATTTAGCATGAAATTGCAGCAAGTGGGAAACTGATCGCATTATGTTAAAGGAAACTATTTCTGTATGTAAGAGCATGTAGGCAATATTTAAAGAGGCTGAGCCAGCCTGATGCTCCGTTTAAAATTTCGCAAAGTTTTTGAAGCGTTACAAAACTTTCCTGAAAATATAACCGACGAATTTCTTGTAAAATTGGACAAGCAGACACGAAATGGTAGATATCTTCATTCTCTCTTCTGTTACATAGATTACAGAGCTGGGGCAGGTCATCGCGATGAGGTATAAAATTGAGGTTTAGAATTTCAACTCTCGTTCTAAAAATAATGCTTAAAACAGATGCTGAATATTCGTTTTGAAAGTAATTGGCCTCCGATTGCAGTTGATGATTTAAATTTCTGTAGATACATCTTGATGCAAAGAAGTTGCTCTCGACAGATTATCTACAAATAATTTACGATCAACGTTGGAAATTAAATCAGCAAACTGGGCCTGCCAATTGTCAACATTATTTTCTGACAAGTTCAGTGATGTGTCGTGGCGAATAGCTAGTTGATTCCAGTCTTTGAACGGGGATGCATTTACTCGGAGCAATTTTTTCAAAATGATTTTGTGAAATCAGGAATCACCTCTTTTCATTGTATTTTTATATTATTAATATTCACAGTAAAGTTTAGTCATGTATTGTATTTTTACCATGGGGTAGTTTTAATGTTTGCCCTGCTGTATGTTTACAGGGGTACTGAATCCGAATTTAAGGTTCTTGTCAAAAATTTTATGATGCAACATTGAAAAAGATGGACAAAATTATGCAAAATCACCCATAAGGCACCGATGGAATATTTGCGTATGTCTACTGTTTCTCCAAAACCCCGTTAGGTATAGTTTTAGATGAAACAAACAACTAAATAATGATTTCCGGAATAGTTAATTTTGAAAAATAATATCACCCAAAATTTTAGATTCGAATATCTCAAATACATGATAGATTCGAATTCAGAGCACCAAAGACGATCCTAAAAGTATGTTTGGCTTCATGTTAGAGACAAAAATTAAAATTTTGTCACACCAGTGCAACTATCTTCTTTGATTCTAAAAGGGCCAATGTCCAGTTTTTAAAATATTAACCAAGTCCACTATTTGATTCAGCGGAAGATGTCCTATGACTGCAATAAGTACCAAAAGGCTTTTCGGAAGTAATGACCATAATAAATTACTAAGCAAAATTTTCGACTAGTTAACAAATTAGATATTGGCCCTTTGAGAACCAAGATTCGGAATTATTTGGTGTTTTTGAGATTTTGAATAGATTTTCGGAATCATTTAAAAAACGGCAAACGGGCAAATAAGTTGTCGGCGAAAACAACATTTAACGGAGATTTTTCGGAAATAGTGTCAAAACTACCGCACAATTTGGTCACTTAAACAAATAATTTGCTTCTCCAGTCTTAGAGTGTAAGAGGTTATCTTAAGATCCAATAAATTAGGTACATTACCTATTTTATTTTCTGAATTATTTAACCATGAACACTCGGGCGTATGAGTACTTTTTCGTATCATTCGTTTCAATAGAGTGATGGGAATTATATTAAATTTTTTAATTACTTTGTGTTATGTTATTGCTAATTAAATTAATTTGGTATATTTAATTAAAAAGTTAAGCCAATATCCCTTGTACGCTTGTATCACCACAGTCTTTTCTACTTTTTCAAGAGAAAACCATTCCAAAAAGCAAAGAGTCTATCCTTATATATTTTCAGTTTTTTTTGCAGTATTCACCTCAATAATTGAAAGTTAAACTATAGTTATACAACCATTGTCCAACATTTTTGTCACTGAGTATTTTAAAAACTCTTATTTGAGTGAATTTTTAAACCTGCCAACCTGGTAGATTCCAACTTTTATTTATTTATTACAAATATTAAATAACAACTAGAAAAATCTGTTGACATACCATTTTGCTTCCTTTGAAAACTTTTAAGGGTCTAAGTATTAAGTGCATACCAAGTGCATTATTTTTCTTTTCCTGTTGACATGTAAAAAATTATTTCCACCAAGACACTTTTTGAGTTGTTAACTATTCTGCCTAGCTTTATAAAATAACGGACAACGAATTGTTTACATAATTTTAAAAACTAATTTTATACATGTTGTAATTAGAGCCCTCTAATGAACGTGTGGTTAAATACAAGTGTAACCCGTGTCATTAATTATCTGTGCATGAACCCATGTACTTATATTTACACGTAAGCCTATAATTTCCCGAATATTAAGCAATATACGTGTAATTATTATTGAAATCGTTCACCAAGACACTTTTTGAGTTGGTAACTATTCTGCCTGGCTTTATAAAATAACGGACAACAAATTGTTTACATAATTTTAAAAACTAGTTTTATACATGTTGTAATTAGAGCCCTGTAATGAACGTGTGGTTAAGTACACGTGTAACCCGTGTCATTAATTATCTGTGCATGAACCCATGTACTTATATTTACACGTAAGTCTTTAATTACCTGAATATTTAGCAATATAGTGTAATTATTATTGAAATCGTTCACCAAGACACTTTTTGAGTTGGTAACTATTCTGCCTGGCTTTATAAAATAACGGACAACAAATTGTTTACATAATTTTAAAAACTAGTTTTATACATGTTGTAATTAGAGCCCTCTAATGAACGTGTGGTTAAATACACGTGTAACCCGTGTCATTAATTATCTGTAAGCCTAATATTCCCGAATAAGTAAGCCTATAATTTACCGAATATTAAGCAATATACGTGTAATTATTATTGAAATCGTTCACCAAGACACTTTTTGAGTTGGTAACTATTCTGCCTGGCTTTATAAAATAACGGACAACAAATTGTTTACATAATTTTAAAAACTAGTTTTATACATGTTGTAATTAGAGCCCTCTAATGAACGTGTGGTTAAGTACACGTGTAACCCGTGTCATTAATTATCTGTGCATGAACCCATGTACTTATATTTACACGTAAGCCTATAATTTCCCGAATATTAAGCAATATACGTGTAATTATTATTGAAATCGTTCACCAAGACACTTTTTGAGTTGGTAACTATTCTGCCTGGCTTTATAAAATAACGGACAACAAATTGTTTACATAATTTTAAAAACTAGTTTTATACATGTTGTAATTAGAGCCCTGTAATGAACGTGTGGTTAAGTACACGTGTAACCCGTGTCATTAATTATCTGTGCATGAACCCATGTACTTATATTTACACGTAAGTCTTTAATTACCCGAATATTTAGCAATATAGTGTAATTATTATTGAAATCGTTCACCAAGACACTTTTTGAGTTGGTAACTATTCTGCCTGGCTTTATAAAATAACGGACAACAAATTGTTTACATAATTTTAAAAACTAGTTTTATACATGTTGTAATTAGAGCCCTCTAATGAACGTGTGGTTAAATACACGTGTAACCCGTGTCATTAATTATCTGTAAGCCTAATATTCCCGAATAAGTAAGCCTATAATTTACCGAATATTAAGCAATATACGTGTAATTATTATTGAAATCGTTCACCAAGACACTTTTTGAGTTGGTAACTATTCTGCCTGGCTTTATAAAATAACGGACAACAAATTGTTTACATAATTTTAAAAACTAGTTTTATACATGTTGTAATTAGAGCCCTCTAATGAACGTGTGGTTAAATACACGTGTAACCCGTGTCATTAATTATCTGTGCATGAACCCATGTACTTATATTTACACGTAAGCCTATAATTTCCCGAATATTAAGCAATATACGTGTAATTATTATTGAAATCGTTCACCAAGACACTTTTTGAGTTGGTAACTATTCGGCCTGGCTTCATAAAATACCGGACAACAAATTGTTTACATAATTTTAAAAACTAGTTTTATACATGTTGTAATTAGAGCCCTCTAATGAACGTGTGGTTAAGTACACGTGTAACCCGTGTCATTAATTATCTGTGCATGAACCCATGTACTTATATTTACACGTAAGTCTATAATTACCCGAATATTAAGCAATATAGTGTAATTACGAGTATTATTAAAATCGTTCACCAAGACACTTTTTGAGTTGGTAACTATTCGGCCTGGCTTCATAAAATACCGGACAACAAATTGTTTACATAATTTTAAAAACTAGTTTTATACATGTTGTAATTAGAGCCCTGTAATGAACGTGTGGTTAAGTACACGTGTAACCCGTGTCATTAATTATCTGTGCATGAACCCATGTACTTATATTTACACGTAAGTCTTTAATTACCCGAATATTTAGCAATATAGTGTAATTATTATTGAAATCGTTCACCAAGACACTTTTTGAGTTGGTAACTATTCTGCCTGGCCTTATAAAATAACGGACAACAAATTGTTTACATAATTTTAAAAACTAATTTTATACATGTTGTAATTAGAGCCCTCTAATGAACGTGTGGTTAAGTACACGTGTAACCCGTGTCATTAATTATCTGTGCATGAACCCATGTACTTATATTTACACGTAAGCCTATAATTTCCCGAATATTAAGCAATATACGTGTAATTATTATTGAAATCGTTCACCAAGACACTTTTTGAGTTGGTAACTATTCTGCCTGGCTTTATAAAATAACGGACAACAAATTGTTTACATAATTTTAAAAACTAGTTTTATACATGTTGTAATTAGAGCCCTCTAATGAACGTGTGGTTAAGTACACGTGTAACCCGTGTCATTAATTATCTGTGCATGAACCCATGTACTTATATTTACACGTAAGTCTATAATTACCCGAATATTAAGCAATATAGTGTAATTACGAGTATTATTGAAATCGTTCATCAAGACACTTTTTGAGTTGGTAACTATTCTGCCTGGCTTTATAAAATAACGGACAACAAATTGTTTACATAATTTTAAAAACTAGTTTTATATATGTTGTAATTAGAGCCCTGTAATGAACGTGTGGTTAAGTACACGTGTAACCCGTGTCATTAATTATCTGTGCATGAACCCATGTACTTATATTTACACGTAAGTCTATAATTACCCGAATATTAAGCAATATAGTGTAATTATTATTGAAATCGTTCACCAAGACACTTTTTGAGTTGGTAACTATTCTGCCTGGCTTTATAAAATAACGGACAACAAATTGATTATATAATTTAAAAAAAATTAATTTTATACATGTTGTAATTAGAGCCCTCTAATGAACGTGGGGTTAAATACACGTGTAACCCGTGTCATTAATTATCTGTGCATGAACCCATGTACTTATATTTACACGTAAGTCTATAATTACCCGAATATTAAGCAATATACGTGTAATTATTATTGAAATCGTTCACCAAGACACTTTTTGAGTTAGTAACTATTCTGCCTGGCTTTATAAAATAACGGACAACAAATTGATTACATAATTTTAAAAACTAATTTTATTCATGTTGTAATTAGAGCCCTCTAATGAACGTGGGGTTAAATACACGTGTAACCCGTGTCATTAATTATCTGTGCATGAACCCATGTACTTATATTTACACGTAAGTCTATAATTACCCGAATTATTTACACGGGTACACGGGTATCAATTCGTTAAAACACGTGTACCCGAGTAATCAACCACCCGGCTGAAATCAAGGGCTCTAGTTATAATCAACTGTAAATGTATCCCCCAAATAGTAACCGTTCTGCAAAAATTATTGAAAAGACAGAAATTTTATTTTTTAAGCGTTGTATTAAATTTTATTTGGAAAACAAATTAAATTATAGTTGCCATGAAATTTTGAACATTTTAAACTATTAAAGTTTTTCCCAAAACTCCTTCATTAAATATGTTTTTGCCATCAGCTATTTGAATAATGTATACTTAAAGTTTGTTGGCCAAATGGCTAATGCAATTAATTAAGTAATGTATTTATTTTGATGCTTTGGTTTTTTGAATATGCCAAATGAGAATCCTGCTATCAAAACCAACTCAAAACTGCCAGTGCAATTCAATCAAATAGATAATAATCAGGTTTAATTTATTTACAAATTCAGTGCTTATTTTCGCATCCTAAACGCAAATACTCCCGGCTAAACAATAATCATCAGAGAAGTTTGTTCTTAAAAGCCTTTAAATTAAAATGACGATCCGCCTCTATGTATTGGTAAAAGGCACATCCCATCAACAGATCCCATCAAGCCTCCAATTCCACATTGAATACTAATAGCACTTTAAAATAGATGTAATTTACCTAATTACATAATTGCCAATAGATTTTGAATTTATCTGAGGAATTCAATTTTGTGACATTCAACTCCGCGATTTTATTCCAAAGTTTTATTTTAATGACGTGTATTTTATTATAAAATAGGAAAAGTCTCAGCGAGTAAATAATCCATCAGAGGCCAATGAAAAACTTGTCCTTCCCTGGGGGCCTTGCGATGTGATCATTATCAAAGCATGAAATAAAAATTAAACTTCTTGAACTCAAATTGAATTCCAAACCCATGAGAGAAGAGAGTTGGTTATTATAGGGAACGCACAATCTATATATAAAGAGGATTCTCTAGTCGTAGTCACTCGAAGGTTTGGCTGGCTTAATTATTTGACAAAAAATTGAGCTTAATTTGAATTGCAAATGAGACTTGCCAGGCCAAGAAGGCAAAAAATCCTTCCGACAACGATGATGGCAATCAGTATACGCGTTGTTCTCCTCCATTGACAATTGGCAGGGGATATAAGGATTTTGGAGTTGAATCCTTTTTATTTGGATATACATTATGTATTCCCGCCCGCGGTGTCCTCTTTTTTTAAAATTGTTTCCTCTTAGATTTTCATTAGAGACCTTTTGAGGAAAAGCGGGTTTGTACTACAGCTAATTGCTTTTAAAATTTCAAAAGCCTTACATTCAGTCTAGCTTATCTCAAACTATAGTTGTGCGTGTGAGAAAGCAGGTCAACCTTCTTTTAATTCTCTGGAATATTATATGGATTTCCCATTCATTGGCATACCCATTATCATCAGGGGTAAAAGCCTTCATAATTTGTTTTCTTTGATGTAAAACTTTTGTCTCATTAAGTGAAAAAACAGTCGAGACATTAACGATATTCAGATTTTTTCCAGCCTTAAACAAATTACATAAATTATCAAGACATTTACTTTAATGCAAATGGAAATCCGCTTTCTTGAGCATCGAACACAAAGGATTGACAGAACAAATTAAATTAAATTGCAAGCTTAATATCTGTTATACAGACACTAAAATAAGTCTACTTATAGTGGCTCAGATAAAATGGCTTTGATAAAATAACAATACAACTTTTCTTATGAGTTTTAAAGCCTATTTATAGTTTTTAATATCATCTTCAATTTTGTTTGTTTTGGCAATCCATGTATATTTGGTACATTTTTAGCTTTTTGTTCCAAAATATAATTTCTGTTTCTGCATAATTGTACTTTCTGTATGTCCTTTGATCTAAAGCCTTAACGACTAGATCGATTGTACGAAGCCATTTTATTCTTACCAACCAAACCAAATCAAACCAAAAATAACGGTACCTGCCAAAACTTTTTTTTTTGCAATTTTACGCTATCTTTTTTTTCTCAAAAACGGTTCAACAACTTTTTTTAAAAACAATAATCAATAAATTACTTTTAGTAAAGGCAGTACCTCGTGGCATAATAATAAGTGCGTTGGACTGTAATGCCGACGGTCTGGGTTCGATTCCCAGCCGCTTCCACCTAAAAACGGAAAGTACAAAGTACTGCCTCTTACGAGGAACTGACAAATCCATGATTCTAAAGCTAGCAAAGCAATTTGATAAATCGAAAAATGGGTAGGTAGATAATTTGCCGTTAATTAGTCATTAATTAGTTGTGACAGTTTTGAATTTCTCGTTCAATGTTTTCTATGTTTTTTTGGTAGCTTTGCTTACTTGACAAATCTCGAAAAGCAGTAAAAACTTATTATACTTAATGTTTTATGGCTTAATAATTTGCCATTAGTTAGTCTTTAATTAGTTGTGAACAAATTTCATCTAATCACGCTTTGTTGTCTATGTTAATTTTGCATCCTTTGCTAGCTTGATATCAAGTAAGTAAAGTATTACCTTAAAAAAGGGTAAAAACTGCTAATACCGAATGTTTTATTGCTTAATTATATTTGTGGTTAACAAGTCTTGAATTAGTTGTGACTATTTTGAATTTGCCTTAGAATGTTTTCTATGTTTTTTTGCAGTCTTTGGTCGTGGTAAACACTGTTGAAATAAACTGATTTATGGGTTAGAAGATACCAAAAAAACATAGAAAGTATTGAAAGACAAATTTTAAGTTGTCACAACTAATAAACACCAAATATACATTTTTCGATTCGTCAGTGTTGCTTGGCTAACTTGACACTTGTGACAAATCCTCCAAGACTAATATTTGTGTCATGAAAAATTGCCTGTTATCTATAGTCGTTCGAATGCGTGAAAATAATGAAGGTCCTCTGCATTCCTACCAACAACAAATTCTTTGTTCGAAAATCAATTTCTTTTTTAAATGATTTTTTTTTTCAGCTGCATACTTGAGAGTGTTTTAACTTTTAACACATTCTATAATATTTAAAGAAAAAATTTAACTTTTATGAAAAAATAACGGTACCTACCATACAAAAGATTAAAAACCGTTAAGGAAAATATTTTTTCCTCAAAAACGGTTTTAATGATTTTGAAAAACTTTTACGGTATGCTAAAATTAGTTTGATCTACTACCAAAAATTATAAAAATTAACATTTTGCAATTTAGTAGAATATTTTTTTATTTTAAAATTTCTCACTAACGGCTGAACGGATTTAGATTAATATTTCAATATATAAAGTTCAAATAATACTGAATACCAAAGTTTCAAACAAAAAAATGTTTCAAATATTTATTTAAAAAGAAAAAGTTGACAATTTTCTTGGAAGTTTTATATTTATATACAGATTGATAAATACTTAAGATTTGCATGCCAAACATTGTCCTTAAAAATGTTCGAAGAACTTGATATAAGGAACCTTCTTACAATTTTTGAAAGTAAATCGCACTAATTTTAGAACACACGCAAAATTTATAAAAATTGTAGGAGCCGTTTTTATGAAAAAACTTTTAACGTTTTTTTTTAAATTTGTATGGAAATTACTACAGAATATAAAAAAATCAAAGATGATGTTTTTCGAAGGAATAATAACACAATTTTCAAAAATGGAGTTTCGAAAAGAAAAGTTTTGAAGGATTAAGTCTACGAAAAACCAAGATAACGAAATGACAAGGTTTCAAAGGATAAAGTTTGAAAAAACCAAAGTTACAAAATAACAATGCTTCGAAAAGATAAAGTTTTGAAAGACATCGTTTCAAAAGTAAAAAGTTTCGAAAAGTCAGAGTTTCGCAAGAAAAAGTGTCGAAAGACAAAGCTTCGAAAAAAAAGTTCCGACACTCTCGGAACTTCGTTGTTCCTTGACCGATTTAAACGAAATTGAAACAGCTGGTAGCTGATTCAGAATTAAAAAAGAAAATACTTTCTAAAACAGGTTGTTCCAAAAATATGTCAACACATCGGAGCTCCGTTGTTCATTAAGCAATTTCAACAAAATTGACACAGGTGATAGCCGAAAAAGAAAAAAAAGGACAATTTTTTCCAACAGACGGTTCAAAAAAACCTCAATTTCGTTATTCCTTGAGAGATTTTAATAAAATTGACCTTCATAGTTGATACCTGAAACAGAATTTAAAATGAAAAAATATTTTCAAAACATGGTATTCCAAAAAAGTGTCAACATAATGCAACTTCGTTGTTCCTTGAGCGATTTCTAATAAATTGAGACAGATGATAGCTGATAAATCGTTTTTGAACTAAAAAAAACATAAAAAATATTTATTTTTTTCAATTTGTTGAGAGATGAGGATATATAGAGTCTAAAACCAGGTTTTCGAATGCCCAGATGTTTAACTTTAGCCACCTTCTTGAATTTAAAGAAGATTGCACTCGTAAAATATATACGGGGTTTTCCAAAAAAACCAAGGTATGTAACAAAAGGCTTGATTGTGTAGGTTTGGTTAATAGATACATGAACTGAAGGTTTCATCTATTCCCCCCCCCCCTCCGCTAGGGGAGAGGGGCAATTTACTTAAACATTGATTTCGAATATAAAAAAAACCATAAATCCATTCTCATAGTTCCATTTTTAATAAAACGCGTTTTATAAATAAGTTTTCTTTATGTTTTATTTAACATCATTAAATTCAATTTCAGTAAGTTTTTTAGTAAATTTCCCCTCCCCCACACCCCCCTTCAGTAAGATTTTTTACTTCTATCAACCCAACCTATACAATCAAGCCTTTGTTTACTTTTCCTGTGTTTATGCAAAACGTCCTCTATATTTTACAAAAAGCCTTTTTCTTAAAACTTGGTTTTAGGCTCCTGATATCCACAACTTTGAACAAATTGAAAAAAAAATTGTTATTTTTTTTTTGTTAAGTTCAAAACGGTCATTGGAGTTATCAGCCATCATCTGGGTCAATTTATTTGAAATCGCCCAAGGAACAACGAAGTTTCAATATCAGCCTTATCACAGGTCTCGTCGTATAGTAGATTTGTCCTCCGAATCCCGAAGAAAGGGTCCGTATCTCCCGACCTAGCCAAAAAAACTGCTAAGTATTTTGGAGCATGAAGTAGTTACCGCCCACTTTTAATGAATATGTGGCTATATTTTTGATATCACGGGAGCTGTAATCGTTTTGTTCGTCATTCGGAGTACGAATCTTCTGCGACGGGGCCTGTGATAAGGCTGAATATATTTTTGGAACACCGAGGTTTGAAAATATTTTTTTTCGTTTTTAATAATCAGGATAACTTTAACCAATTTTATTGAAATCGGTCAAGGAACAACCCAGATCCCTGCCATACTTTCTCTTGCAAAACTTCGACTTTTGTCCTTTCAAAACTTAGTTTTTCGAAACTTTGTCTATCGAAAATTTTCCTTTTCCAAACTTTTTCGTTTCGAGACTTTGATTCTTAGAAACTTTAACCTTCAAAACTCTGCGTTTCAAAATTTTCCATTTTGAAACTCTGGCCGACTCCAGTTTTTGAAATTCAAATGATTTTCAAAAATTAAATTTTTGGGACTGTTTAAAATCAAAAAAAAAAATGAACATTTGGGAATTTATAAAAAAATTAAAGATAAAAATGGTTCTTTTGGATTAAGTATCATTTAAAAATGCCTTCCTTCTCAAAAGTAGCCTTTTTAAGGCCGTTTTTGAAAAAAGTACGATTATGTAAAATTGCTAAAAAAAACGGTAAGTACTGTTATTTTTGTTTAAAAAAAAAATTTAAAACGTGTAGGGGAAATTACCAACATACTCCTTGCACCAAGTGTGAAGAAAATCGATCCATTTATTTAGATTCTATCTCAACGGACAAACAGACAGACAGAATTGTGAGACCAAACTGTTTTTCTCATCTTATCAATTGTTGTGATTTCGAGAAAATTAAGTTTTCTCCAATCTTGCCAAGTAAAAATATGCACGCAAAAATGATTGAGGAGAGTTTGAGTCAATAGGTCCAGGTCCAGGTTCACAATGAGCTGTCGCACCAATAATTTATTTTCTAGCTCATCAGGAATGTGCTTAAAATTTGAATGCAAAACAGTCAGACAAAAAAAAAAAAGACAGAAGGCAGAGTGAGTTCATAAAAACATGTTAAAATCAGTTAAGTGAATATCATTGGTTCGTTTGCCCTTAATTGACAAATAGTGATCTTCTGGTCTAGTCGTTGCTCTTTTGATGGTAAGTGTTTTTTATTTTACATTATTCAGCAAGCTAAAATCTTTCTTTTTGATATACTTTTTCCCTATTGGATATATGTACACAGAAAGCATTGTGTTTAAACCAAAAACCAATTCAAAATAATAACGGCATCGTTGAAGGCGTCTTCGTCTAGCCTGGAACATTATGGGAATTCTTTAAAAAAAAAAACACAAAATTTCATTGAAAAAAAAAGGTCAAAAACAATAAAGCAGATAATAATAATAATAATAAAATGTCTTTCGTATGCATATTTGAATGTGTTCTTTTCTCTACTGTCTGCATGCAAAAAAGTTAGGTACATCGAAGTTAATCAAATCACATGAATTACAGATGGCCGCTATGCGACCCAAAATTATATTCATTTCTTTTTTTTGTGCTGTCTGCCTTGCAGTAATTTCAAATCACCATTGAAATGGAAATATATTATGGATTTTTATAGACCTTCAATCAAAAACCATTCGAATTCCAGTTAAAACAGATTTTATCGATATTCGGTCTAGACGTTTTCTTAGTGAAAAAAAAAATTACCCAAATCAATCACTGCAAGAAGTACATATATCCACATGTAATTCAAAATAAATTAGTCTTTGATGATAGGAATTCGATTATTCTTGACTCTTGAGTTATAAAACAAAAGACCTAACTAATGTGATGTGAACAATAAATTAACTTCCAAATTAAGGATGAAATAAGAAATTATTGCCACAATAATTATCGGACGAAAGCCAATTTAATGTGGCCCATTTATTTTTTTCGTGGCTCCAATGAACTTACTCGTTTGTTTAATTCCAATTACGAGTATATATATCTATGTCACTTGAGCTATTTGGAAGATTTACAAGAGATTCATAGGCTTCAAGAGACGGATTCTTCTAATACGTCAAATAGATGCTGATGCCTTAAGGAATTTTCGCATCTCTTCATACATAAAAGCGGAGTTTATAATTAATATGTGATTACGTACGTATCTTTATCCATATGCCAATTTGTAGAAATTGCAAATTATTAATCACCAGACAAAAATAATGTACGTATGTAAATATTTAACGTTTTATCAATTTGAAAAATTGCTTGAGAGGGAGAGATTAAGATTAATTTTGTCGTTCCTTAGGAATATTTTAGTTAGTTTTACTTGATGATACTTTAACCTTGGAGATATATGTAATAAGGTGAGGTACCTAATAGACTTAATACAAAAAAATTGATAATGATATAAAAAAGCATCACTACATCATAGATTTCAATACAATTTGGTGGCCCAATAGCTCGTGGAGAACTAGGGTCTAGTGACTTAAAATACAACTCTCAACCATGTGCGTGTTGCTGGCAGCAATGGAGGGGACCTACAATTTTCTGCAGAGCCCGAACGGCTAGATGAGAAGCACTTATTCATAACAAGTCTACTCTTAGAGGATTTGTCTGGTCCTCGGAAAAGGCAGTACTTTGGAATAAAAACATTTCTGTTACTAGGTGGCAGCGGCTGGGAATTGAAACTAAATCTTCAGCATGACAGTTTATAGACTTACTGAACATTGTTTTTTAAAGTTTTCCATGGAGTAGGTAAAAGCTTCTTTTCAAAGTATTATTCATACACTACCACACTATTATGCATCTTAAAATTTAATCTTTGTTTTAACCTAGATGTACATTATGTACCTACTGTGTACAGGGTCGTTCCTAGCCCTTAGAGCACCTGAGGCAAGTTCAGAGAAGTCACCTCTTTCGCTACAAAAATTTGTACAACGGGTTCATAAAAATCAAATAAGAAAACGTTTCACTTTTATTAAATTTACACTGACTCCAAATCAGTACCAACATAATTTCAGGAGGTTAGGTTGCGAACGAATAGCCGGACAAAAATGTTTATTTTTATGTGGGCTATAGTTCAGTCGTGTCTATTTTTCAACGACAGCGACATTTCGAACATGTTTACGTTCTTCTTCAGGCCTATACAATTTTTTGGAAAAAGAGTGCATAGTAAAATAATAGTAACAATACAATTATACTTATGCACTTACAATTGGTTATTTAATAAAAATATTAAAAGTTGTTTTAGTTTGTTTATCGTAAACACGTTCGAAACGTCGCAGTTGAAAAAAAGAGAAAACAGAACTATAGCCTACATAAAAATAAACATTTTTACTAAAGAGAAATGACCTTTTGAAATCTCAGCTCGAAAAATATTCAGCTGCTTTAAAAAGTTGAGAAAAGGACCAACTTTTATCGATTTATATCGATATTTTTTACCAACACTTAGTACATATACGCGAAATTCGATATAAATCAGAATTTTAACCCGTCTATATTTTAACATTCCAATATTTTTCTCGTAGTTTTTTTTTACGAAATCTAAAACACAATGCCTCTACTGTAAATTTTTGCACGGAGTCGTCACACACTCGAATCATACATTCTTTATATTTTCTTCGGATAGCAAATTGATTAATCCGATATCCGCACTTTTAAACGTTAATCCCCTCAATTATGAACTGATCAAAATATTGGCCGTTTTCAAAAGCGTTAAATATAAATTCAATTAGATCGTCAAATGATTGCTGTTTTTTGACGCAGATATTGCTATCGTCAAGTATGCAATTATCCTGTTTGCCAAAAATTAGTTTGATCAATGATAACAATCACGCTGTCTGGCTTTTCAATATTTTCGTTCGTCAACTAGATGTTTGTACTGCTCAGCAGCACAGGTGAACATATCCTTCTCAAACCATTTCAGTTTGGTCAATCTTATGGCAATAATAATTTAACAATTTTTTCTACAAAAGTTCACCTCGTTTTGGCCTTCACGATATAATGGCGCCCTTCATGGAACGTGTCGTCCCATTTGAAGAACGGTGCCTTTCATGGCTAGGCGCCTGGGGCATTTGCCCCATTGCCCCACCCCTAAGCATGGCCCTGACTGTGTAGACAGTGAGTAATGCGGGGGCGAAGACACCATTTGTTTAAAATGACTTGTGATTTTGAGTTTCTTCTTGTTTATTTAAATTCCAGCGTTTCCCAAATGAATAACTTCGTCTAAGTATTTTCGAGATTAAGGATCTTTAAGCAAATTTAATTACATTTATATTATTATTTGTTAGCGAAAATGGAAAATTAATACTTTGAAAAATTTAATAAGAATACACACAAATGTGTCAACTTTTAGGTGAAAAAGTTAACAAATATACAAATAATATTAAATCAGAAATAGGTTTAGTTTATTTGCACAGTTTTTAATACTGACTACTTTCTGGTGAAATGAAGCTTATCAATCAAATTGAGTTAATACGCAGTTTCTATGAATTGTAAATCAAATGTGGATTATGATTTACCAGTTGGAAAATCTTTAATTAAATATGATAAAGAACGAACAAATTGGCCCTTAAGCTGATATATTTGTTGCTCAACTTAGTTTTAACTGCTGATAGAACCTTGTGTCACGGTTTTAATTCAAAACACACTTGATTCGAAACAAAAACCACAGCTTTCCAGTGTGCCCGATTAAGAAAAGCCAACACAAATGGGCTAAAAGTGACAAAAAAATTCGAAAGCATTCGCCGATTACTTGGAAAAAACATTTAAACCGACCGAAGGCAAGAACTCAACGAAGATATTAATATGAATTAAACCTCTAATGAAAGCAACATAACAAGAAATGCTACACTTGACGAATAAAACAAAAAATAAAGAAGCTTTAGTCAAATAAAGCTGCACAAAATGACTTAATCATGGCAGGAATTCTAAAAATGTTCCCTCGTAAACGATTTGTTAACCTTCTTTACATTATAAATGTAAGGTTAGGTTAGAATTAATTCCGAGCCAATTGAAAGTTGCGGAAGTCATAATGGTTTTGAAACCAGGCAAACCATTTCACAAAAGGAAGTCTTACAGACCAATTTCGCTTCCTCCTATAATATCAAAAGTTTTTGAAAGAATACCACTCCTGCGTCTGCAGCTGATAGAAGATGAGAAACAATTAATACCTGAACATAAGTTCGGATTTAGAAGCAAGAATTTGACAATTGATCAAGTGCATAGAAATACTGACGTAATTGAGAGAGCTCTTGAAGAAAAGAAAATCTATTCGACAGTCTTTTTGGACGTGTCACATGCGTTTGACAAGATGTGGCACGAAGGCCTCAAATTCAAATTAAGACAAGTTCTGCCTGAACGACTTTATAACATTCTAAACGGATATCTAGGTAACAGATTTTTTTGCGTAACACACGTAAGTGATTATTCTAATAGTGGCTGGGGTTCCACAAGGAAGTGTGTTAGGTCCAGTTCTGTACCGTTTATTTACACGCGCTATACCTCAAACAGAAGACACTATCGTAGCAACGTTTGCTGAAGATACTGCAATACTAGCAGTAGGCAAAACGGTTAGCGAAGTTACAATTAAATAACAAATTAATAATGTTAATGAGTGGACAAAAACATGGCGAATAGCGTTCAATGAACAAAAGTCAGTCCACGGACTTTACGTATAAGAAAATAAATAAATTACCCGTCTTTCTAAGTACCGCTCGTGTTTGCAAATGAGGCAAAGTATATGGGAATGACTATAGACGTAAAATTAAAATGGAAGACGCACGTAAAAAATAAATAGGTGGTTTCAGTGTAGTAAGAATCTCACACACCTATGAGCATGCGTTTTCGGTCCTCATAGAGCCTTTTGCAGGTTTTTTACCTACCCACGGGAAAATTAAAAAAAAAAAACCGCACATCATGGGATCCACCATTTTCCACTGTTTTTGCCGTATGTGTAGAACAAAACACTAATGAAAACACTAATGATATTACTTTTGATATGTGTCCTGTGCTTCTTAATTAAAGTAAAAATAAATAAAATATATAAATTAAGCGGCGCAACAGCTCATGAAGAACCAGGGCCTAGTGAGTAACAACTCTCAACCATTTCGGTGTGCGTGTTTGTTGGCAGGAATGGAGGGGACCTACAATTTTTTGCCGAGTCCGAACGGCTAGATGCGAAGCACTTATTCATGACAAGTATACTCTTGGAGGATTTGACAGTTCCTCGCAAGAGGCAGTACCTCGGAAAAAAACATTTTAGTTTTTAGATGGCAGTGGCTGGGAATTGAACCAAGACCTTTGGCATGACAGTCCTACGCACTAACCATTATGCCACGAGGTTCTTAACTAAAGTAAAGGTTAAAAATTGTTTTACTCGCAACTTCGGCTGCTGTATTTTTGACATCGTTTTCAGCTACGTCTTGCATTCTGTTCAGGCATAGTTACTCAATTCCTCAAAAAAACTCATCATACCGAAAAAAACGCCTAATGTTTTACTAACGAGGCTAAGGTACACAGATACTAGATATAAGAAAGTCATAGGTAGGGTATTTAGAAAAAAAAGAGTTCACGGTTCCAATAACAATTGCAAGAAAAACATTTGATCAATTTTTCGACACTAACTTAATAATAAATTCTTGGAAATCACAGCAACTTTACCAGTTTTAAATTTAATATCACAAACCTTCGTAAAGCTTTTATTAAAACCCGAAGTTTATTAAAACAAAAACCAACAAATTGAGGGTGGTTTCAACTCTAAGTTGGAATTTAAAAGCATTCATGTAGATAAAATAAGCCCTTTTCTCTCAATCCAGTGTTGTCTTTGGATTTGCAAAAAAAAACTTAAATTTATGGTTCGGAGAATTCACTTTATTAAGCCAGTTAATGGAGTTAATTTTAATCCAGAAAATGAAGATAAATGCTTCAATTTCAGCTCCATTGTGGCGAATAGAGAATAAGCTTTTATTATTATTTTTGCATAGCACAGCTTATCGAATTGCGCCTCCAAGGGTCCCTGAGTCTAAGAACAAACAATTTTTCCCCGAAGGAGGAGGATTTTTATATTATTTTTTGTCATCAAACCTACCTACTCTAAAATTCTTATATTTTTTTAAGCTATGAATGCGCTATTGTTTGAAAATAATATCTCTCGGGTATTTAATGTCGTGAACCGTGAAATATTATTATGTGACAACTTAAATGGCTTTTACACTGCCCATTGTCGGACGGCATCGTCGTCGTCGTCGTCTCGTGATGGTGGAAAAAGATTGTTTTTTTTTTTTTTTGTTAAATCCCATTTAATTGTTTTTTTAAGGTTTAATCTCTTATGTTGGGTTAAATAATATTTTTCTTTATAAAACGTGTCAACAAAATATAAAAATGTCGGAATTATTATGGCAACTGCCCTGTTTTCCGCTTCGAAATTGTTCGTACCTTTATTTTGGAAGGTAAAGAA
This sequence comes from Dasysyrphus albostriatus, assembly GCA_946251815.1. Classification (NCBI taxonomy): domain Eukaryota; kingdom Metazoa; phylum Arthropoda; class Insecta; order Diptera; family Syrphidae; genus Dasysyrphus; species Dasysyrphus albostriatus. The sequence goes on along the minus strand of OX276335.1, from coordinate 5,634,294 downwards.
GGACACAATACTTTTTTAAATTAATGACAAAAACACCCTTTTTCCATTTTTTCCCAACAAAATGTATTTTTGTTTTATGTTTTTAATTTGTTTGTTAAATTGCGTATACATAGAACACTCACAAAGGATATTTGATTGCTCCATTAAAATTTTATGACATTACCTACAATTTTTTTGTAATTAAAGTCTATTTATGCTTTCAAATTCATGACTCTCTCGAAAGTGCCTTCGAGGTAATATTTTTTATTCGAATGTTCAAGGAATTTTAATGTTTTTTTTCTTGTTTTATTTTGTTTGTAATTGAATGTTTTTTTCTGGGAGATTCAGTATGGTCAAAATTAGGTATAGTTCAAAGGGTTAAATTCAAAAATATATGTAATTAAGGCCCATTTTCAATTTATAAAGAGGATATTTTCACATCATACCCATCAGATAATATATTTAAGTTTATGTAGAAATACTTTAGCTTAATTCTATGTAGATTTTGTTGCGTATGTTTCTCAACTTTTAAAGGTCAAGTTAATAAAGTTGGGTTACAAGAACCAAAAGCTCCATAAAATGGTTCCATTTGGTATTATGCTAATGAAATTTTAGGTTAACAAAGTGATTCAGTATTTAATCCTCCAACAGCTTGCTATAGCCTTAAGAGTGCTTGACTGTATGACAAGAGGTCATAAGATTTTACCCCATTCAAATAAGAAAATGAATTTAATTAATGAACAAATATAATAACAAGCTTATGTACGATTAGTTTCACAAAGAACAATGCAAAAACATAATAATTAAATCGATTTTCCAACGGGTCAGTTTCTTGGGTGATAGAGGATACAAAAATTTGAGAATTTTATGTTCAAAGCTTTTTTTCTCATAATTGTCTCAGCATAAATTATAGGGAAAGTTTCTTGTCCAAGACATATTATGTTCAAAAGTGATGTAACTAATTTTTTGGCAAAATTGATTCTTTTCCTCCCATTTGCTCATTTAATTTCTAAAAAAATTTGGGATCAAAAAATATGCCCCACTCTATTTGAATTTGAAATTATGATTAACAGCTTCAAGTGTCACACCTCTTTTTCCGTTGCATTTACAGCCTATCATATTATCCGTGAAGTATAAAATAAAATTTATTTTATTTTATAAAAAGTTTATTTTGAAAAAATAAGTAAATGTAAAAATAAAAACTGAACAGTATAAAAACATGTTTTTTTTAATGAGTATAGTGAAGGAATTGTATTGTGAATTGCATACAAAATTGTGTTACTAATCAGGCCAACATATCCTTGACTTCGTGCTTTGGGAAAACAATATAAAATATATATAAAATCAGTTGTTTCAAAAATCCTTTTTTTTCTTAAAAATATGAATTATTTGAGAAAAAATAAGAATTACCAGAATTTTAGTGTATTAAATTTAAAATGACAGAATTTTGGAAGCCAGAATTATAAAAATCAGAATTCCAACAGAAACAACTGAAAAAGCTGAATTTTGAAAAAAAAAACAAAATTATTGTAAAAAGAAACAGAACTTTGAAAATGAAATTTTGACCCACTTTCTCATAAACTATAGTTTTTATATTGATCTTATATTTTTTGAAGCTTGAGTGCCGATTTTAGAAAAATATTTTATTTTTAAAATGGTTTTATCTATCATTGCAAAAGCAAATTAAATCAACATTAAGAATGTGATGTTTTCACATATAAGGTCAAAATTCTGTTTTAAATTTTATTGAAATCGGTTAAAGTTAACATAATGTATACATTTCTTTTTAATCAAAATTTTGGAATTGTCCTACATATTTTGGAAAATCTTTAAATGACATCCAAAATACCAATTAATTTGGCTCATTGTTTTTGTTGTTATTCTCAATGGTGTAAACGATGAAGATTGAACACTGACCTTATTAGAGCAAGTTTTGGATTCGTGCAAAAAAAAATTTCGAGATCAAACATGACATTACGATGATAAAGAACACCAAAAAAGGGGATGGACAAAATTCTGTCTGCCTGTTCGGATACATCATTAACGGCTGCATCGATTCTCTTAAAACTTGGTACATAGGGGGTTTTGGAGATTCTGCCCCTACGTTTTTTTAATCTTAGAACTTAAAATAACGGTACCTGCCATACAATTTTGTACCACGAGTCTTACAAAATCTTTTTTTCTCAAAAACACCTCCACCACTTTTCTTAAAAAAATAATCAATACATTTCGTTTGGTAAAAGATACCTTTAGATGGGAAACCTTTTTCTAAAAAATTTTATCTCCCAAAAACAATTTTATTATTTTCGATTTGCTTCCAAACGGTTATCTTGATTTCAATCGGGTTTAAGCGATGTCAATAGTTCTTCTTACTAAAATTTTCAAAAAAATATTTTTTGAATTGTTAAAAAATGTTCTTTTTTTGAATATCAAATATTATGGAAGCTTAATGAAACTCAGTATTCAAGGGTTTTGAAGAAAAAAAATAAATTTTTATAAAAAATAAGAAAAATTTTGATTCCTTGAAAATGGCTTCTACGATTTTTATCAAACTTCTTCTGTATGCTTAAATCAGTGCTATTAACTAGCAAAAATTATAAAAATTTACAAATAGCAAATATTTATAGAAATATTATTGAATAGTATTAATAGTAGTAGTAAATAACGATTTTTTTATTTTAAATTTTCACATTATACACTGAACAGATTAAGATTATTTTGTATATTCAAATAAGATTAAAAAATATTGCATACCATAATTTTCAAAAACAAAAAGTTTTTTTAAATTAAAAAAAATAAATAATTTATTTTTTTGAAAATTCGATATATAAAAAACGGGTTGACAAATATTTTTGACATTTTATTTTTATATGCACATAAGTAAATACGATTGGCATACTAAAGATGATAATTTTTTTCAATCTTTTAATATTTTATTTTCATTCAAAATTACAGACTTAAATCTTGTATACACTAAGTTTTACCGCCATATTATTCACTCAGGATTAAAATTGGACTTAAGTGAATTTTAAATCCAACTATTAATAGTTTTTATTATTTATTAAAAACTAAACTAAATTTATTTAATCCAAAAATTTAAATCCATAGTCATATTATTCTATTTTAGTATGCCTTAGACCCATTTGGTTAAAAATGCCTTTAATCCAGATGCAAAATGTTATTAAATTCAGATATAAAATTGTTCAATCCAAAGGTCAATTTTTTAAATGCAAAATTTCTCCCGTGAACGTGGAAAGTCGCCATTTTGCCACGGGTGTATAAATTATTATAAACTGCAAGTGGTTCAGTAGATTGGATATAAAAACAAATATATATTACTAAATAAGTTTTTAATCTTTTACAAATCACAAGTTGATAAAAATAATTAATAAAATGAGACCAAATATCAATAAACTTCAATTTCAACTGAGCTCCATGTTTCTACGATGTTAGCGAGACTTATCCGAAGCTTAACTGAGACCAGAGTGAGATGATGATAAGACGTGCACAATGACAAAAATCACGTGTAGATGTCATGTCAAGTTCAAAGCGAGACTATAGCGAGAAAGCCATGACACAGACAGCTAGCAGCCGTGTTAACGGACACGGTGAAACTACCTAAAACGGACACAATGATCACGATACTGGAAACCGGTTTCGACTTTTTAAATACTGGTTTAGCATTTTGAAAATTTTAATATTGAAAACAAAAATATTGGCGAGACTATAGCGAGACTAAAATGAGATTACATCAAAACATGCTTAATACCAAAAACCACCTGTAATGATCATAGCGAGACTTAAGCGGGACTAAACCTAAAAAAACTCGACACACATTCCCGTGTAAATGGACATGGCGAGACCCCAGTGAGACAAGCTTAATGACCACGATACTGAAAACTACGTTTGGATGAAAATAGCGAGAGACATGAGCCATCGTCATTTTAGCTACAAACTGAATTATAGTGCGGTGACCGGTGGGCAAAACAAAAAAAAAATTGTTTCTGTTAGGCTTTTTGTTTACCTTCAAAACATTAAACTTTTTGTAGGATAAGTTCAAATCTTTTAACCCAACAAATCCATAAAAAATGTATTTCTTTTGATAACAAAAATCATGAATTTAAGTTATTGTAACAGTTATTTTGAATACATAAATCGAAGATAAATAAATGACCCTTGAAAATAACAAAAAAATGATTAAATGTCCAAAATAAAGGTTTTTAACTCAAACCTTGAAAGACGATGTTAGCAATGTTCGAAGAATTATTGTTCTCCTCAAGAAGCGCCATAATGAGGCTTAGTCTTAAAATAGTTTTACACATCATGGTAGCATTTCAACCTATCTGTAAAATGCATTTCCTCTTGATGAACCAGAAACTAGTCGTTGAAGACCCCAAGCCCTTTTTTCAGTAGGCTAAAGAAGACGTATTCTTCAAGCATATAAAGTAATTTAAAGAAGGCTTGGCAGAAGACAAATAGAGTAAACAATATTTTGTATTTTTAACTCACTAACTAATTCATGTTTCCAAAATATTATTCAAATCTTACAAGCGGTTTATAAGAAGTTAACAATGTAGAAAATTGGGCGTGGCTCTGTGTTTTTGAAATCAATTAGAGAATCAAATTCCTTAAATTTTATTCAAATAATGCAAGTCGTTATTAAGATATAAATTATATACAAAAGTGGGTGTGGCAGGAGGCTGGAAGATATCGTTATATTATGTAAAAATTCACTCACTTAATGTCAAGAAGAAGTGAATAATCAGCCTTATTATGAGTTTAACATATAAAATATTTCGCCCGCAAAATGTTTATTCGGAATCCTAGACGCTATTTTCAGTTTCATCTAAAGTTGTCTTGGCCTAAAATAATCGTTAAACTTGCGCAAAGTTGTGGGTTCCTCTGTTTTTCTTTCCTTCGCTGTTAAAAAATAAATGACAGTTTAAGCTCTTAGTTACGAATATTAAGGGCAATTTTCGTTTAAAATAGGCAAAAAGTGAAATGTCAATTTTTACGCGTGAAATGTTGTTCACGTGAAACTTACAATAAGGCTGAATATGAAATTCAGTTTTTAATTGGATTTAACAAATTAAAACGGGATTTGATTCAAAAAATTGGATTGAAGTGTGAATTCAACGAGTGAATAATATGGAATTGGATTTAATTGGATTCTAAGTTAAAATCTGGATAAGGCAAGTGAATAATAAGGGCTTCTTTTTTCCAATTTGACAAATTCTTTTCTCTCTTTAGTTATTTTATTTTAAAATTTTAAAACATTAATCAAAAGTGAATTTCTCCAGACTCCAACCATATTTTAAATTATTCATTTATCACTAAGCCTCCGCAGAGTTTCGTCACGCCAAATATACGCAAATTTCAAAAATAACAATGAGTTAACCGTAAAAGCTTTGAGAATTTTAATTTAAATATACCAATTTTGTGTACAATGGAGACTTAATAATCCATTGTCTTATACCAACCCTTGGGGATGTTTATGTATGTATGTGGTATGTTACGTACATAATATGTGGAAATAAACCAAGCTTTTAAATTTATCTGTCAAATTCATTTTTCATCTAGACACACATGCCATGTTCTCCTTTCTTAAAATATAAATAAACGCCAAAAAAAAAACAGTAGCAAATCGCTAAGTATCCTTATTGTGTGCCTGCCTCTTTAAATCTTTTCATCCTACACTTCATTCCTGGTTATAAACAACCTCCTCCTGCTTTGGTGTCAAAAGATAATTCTTTGCCTATGCAAATACCTACCGATTGCTTGTGTCTAAAATGAGGCAATTTCCATACCAGTTTATTGTTCAGATATATTTTTGTGGAGACGTTTACTTTATGTCACATCCTTTTATGCTTCCAACACGTTAATATACGTTTGTATATGGAAGACACAATTTTTTATGGTACTCTCGCACACAAAATTCATCCGCAATTAACATCAACCACACATTCACATATAAAAAGAAACAAGTAAAATATTTAATAAAATTGTATGCCAACGAACACACACATCGTATTGCCACCCACCATAATTTAGGACATCATTTTAAATCAAGAATATAAATTTAGGGATACAAGTTTACAAGAGTACAAAACTCAAGAACCAGGCAGGAATGCTTTGAGACTGAAGGTATTTTTGTTGGCTGTGCAGAAAACAATTTTGGCACCTAAACTGTCATCAGCAATAAAAATGCCAAAAATATTTTAGAATTCATGACTCACAAGTGTTGCCGTGAACTGATATTTAAAATGGAACTTCGGCATGATTTTAGTAATATTTATAAAACCATCAACCAACAAAATCTTCATCATCACACAATTTCTTAATAGAATAAAAAAAAATGGTCCGAGATAGCTTCCCTGGGGTAAACCTGAATTTAAGCAGTAAAAAGGTTTTAAGGATAATTTCGTCATTTGTATTTGTAAGTTTTCTTTTAAATGTAGAAAAACAAGCTTTAAAAATCGGAAAATACTGAAAAAAGGTCCTTTTTGCCTCCTTTTATATTCCTTAAGCAACACTTTTTGCCCAAGACAGCCATCAAAAAATCTTCTGTGTACTGTGATCCTATAATTTGCTTTCGTTATATTCCACTGTCTTATTAATTTTTCCGGTTTAATAAGAAGGATATTCCGACTGTTTGAATACAGCTTTCCGTCAAATAAAGCAAAGAACAGGGAAAAGGGACATAATTTATCATTTCGATTCGTACAAATGGTAAACATCAAGAATTAACCAAAGCATCATCATCGTCATTACACAGACCGCGAGTTTTAGGAATCATAACGACTCAACAACGCAACGAATCTCAAATTTAATTTAATTTTCAATAAATTTAAATTAAAGCATTTGAAACGGAAACCACATTACCCATGATTATATATATACGTTATAAAAGATGTCGGCAACGTGACGACCTATTCAAAAGGAATATAAAGAAAACTTAGTGGCAGAGCAGTTATTTTTGTTGAACAAAATGTCGTGTGTACGATTAATAGTAAAATTATGGTGGCGGTAGTCGTAGTTGGTAACATGCTCCTTGATTTCGACATAGAGTGAAGGAAGGAAGACAATGGTATGTATGGTATCCTGCTGGTTTATGTAGGAGGTGGCTTTCCCAAAAATATTATAATGCAGGAGGTCGTTGGTATTTTAGGTGGAAATTGATACTAATATTATTCCATCAAATCGTTTATTCAGTTATAATGAAGTAAATTTGTTCTGAAGCTTTCATAACGAAGTGGTTTGATTTGTATATCGTTCATGTCTAACTGCGTGAAATGTGTTTTCACAGAATTTCATTCTCAGAAATCAGAATTGAGGAATATTAAATAAATATTTTGAACTTCAAGCTTAAGGATATTATGGTGTCATAATGTACTTCAAATTATTAGAAGTTGATGTGACAGTTGATTATGGTTTTAAGTTTCGAATGAGACCAAACACAAAAAAGACGGAAATTTTAATTCATTTAAAAGTAAATTACACTTTGCATTATTTGAAGAAAAAAATTTTGGTTCCAGTTAACTTGTCAAAGACTCCAGTTTGATTTTGACGAAAAGAATCGTTTTTTTTTTTTTATTTATCCAAAAATTTAGAGCGGTGCCAAACTCAAAATTAAGCGGCTTAGATTGGCTTATCAATGGAAAATCATTTATGCACCGACTTTCTTCTTTGAACTAGAAGAACACAAATCGAAAGTAATGTTTTCGAATAGGTAGCAATCAACAAAGATGTAAGTTTTTTGTATCATGATTTACGAATTATTCAGTATTTTATGTTTATAATGAAAAAGAAAACAAGTGGGTAAGGTACTAAGTAGCAATATTGTAAAGCCTGTGTAGAGAAATTGATACAAAGTTTGAAAAATTCAAATGCCCTATTTTACAACAGAGAAGGAAGAAATGCCCTTTGCTTTTTTAGCTTTCTTTTTTTTTTACCACGGAAAGGGTTTTTACCCGCGGTCTGGCATCACTGGTTCAATTAAAATGTATTATACGAGCAACCTTACGCGTAAAAGGATAGCTTCTTAACTTAGCCATTAAAATAAATTAACTTATTTATTTGTTCACGAGTGTCGTTTAAGCGATTTTTTCAAATGATACTTCAAATTGTTATTGTTGCTTTCTAAGCTTGTATGCTTGTATCAGCTATATTCTCTTAAGGAATTACAAAAACGCCAGGCTAATTATACCACTATAATATTTGACTTTCTACTTTTATTACATTGAACATAAAACACCACTAACAATAACAATAAGGCCCAATATCAAAATATTGATTTCGTAAAACAATTTGTTTCTACTTACGACTTTAAGTCCTTGGAACTCACCTGAAAGTAAAAATTAAAAAAAATGATTAGTTTCTTTTTGCATTTTAAGTTCAAACTATAATAACTCAATACTAATGCCTTTCGGCATAAGACTATCTTATAACTAAAATTATTCATATCAATATAATTTTTCGTTTTCATCGTTTTCACTTTAAATTTTAAATAATGTGTACCTAAAACTCACAGTACACAAATCTCAGGTTTTATACTGCGCAGGCAACAACAAATATTGTCATGTGGCACTTATTTTAAAATATATACGCAGAATTGAAAAAAGACAAAAATCTTATGATATTATCTTAAATATGTGTACTGAGCCTAAAACTAATAAAAATTAACATAAAACTACACTAAGTGCCTGAGACAGAGCTGGAATATAGATGTCAAAATGCTGCTCAAAATTTTAACATTGCAGCATTTTTGATATCTATTGCGCTGTCTCCCATTTTATTCAGGCAGTTAGGCCCAATTTGTCAAAAACCATTTAAACCAAATATAAATGATTTTTTTTAGAGGTACAGAACTTTCAGTAGGTAACACCATTTTAAATTGGCAGCCATTTTGTCAGATGTCAAGTGATTTATTTTTAGTTTGGTTTGCCATTTTAAAATGAATATACTTACGTCTGAAAAACGCTTCCAAATTAAAAAAAATTATTTTGAAAATCATGGTCCCGTTCGAAATATGTTTAGCCGAATTTTGTTAAGCTCACTTTTGGTTGAATGGATACATCGATAAACAAAACTGCCGTGTTTGGAGTGATGATAATAGTCAAGTGAATGTTGAGACACTGTTAAATCCACAAAAATGGACTCTTTGGTGTGCTTTATGACTTAATGAAATAATTGGTCTCCACTTTCTTAAAAACGATGCTGGCCAGAACGCTACAGTCAATAGTGACCGCTTAAAAGCCATGACTACTGACTTTTTCGTTCATCAATTAAACAACCATGATGTGCAGGAGCTGTGGTTTCAACAAGACGGCGCAACATGTCACACAGCTCGTGCCACAGTTGATTTATTGAAGGAAACGTTTTCGTAACCGCATAGTTTCACGTTACGAACCCGTGAATTCGAAGTTCGTGCTATTTAACGCCGCTAGACTATTTTCTGTAGGGATATGTGAAGTCTCTAATCTTCGCCGATAATGATTGACCACTCAAACGACAACATTCGCGACATGATTGCCGATATGCGGCCACAAACGCCCGAGCTTTCTTTCTTTCAAATAAAATAATTTGCATGTCAATTTAAAAAAATTCAACTTTATTTTATTAAATTTCAAAGTTCATTATCTCCACAAAACACTCTTGAGTATTTATTATTCTTTTAATAAAGCAATCTGCTATTTATAAAAACCTCTGACAATGTCTAATTGATGATTAAAAAATTGTCTCTAAAGGTTATTCAAACTACTTAGAGACTTCTTAAAACTGCTTAAAAAAACTTTTAGTCTTAAATATATTTTGTGTGTTTTTCTTAGACACACTCTGACTCGGCCAGCTTAAAAGTAACACAAAAATAATACATTAATAACGTCCAAGGGAAGGGTTTTTGACAGCCTTAAGATACCCCATTGATGGTGTCTGACAAGTGTCAAAAGAAATTGATGACGCCATCTTTTTAAATATTTATATAAAAATCAATTTTGTTACAATTACGAAGCTCTGCAACATTTATGAACATCTCTTACACTTGTTACTTCCCAAAGTCCCCCGTTTCAAGGTTCGTACAGTATCCATTCTCGCTCTTATACTTATATTTAGAGAAAAATAATCTAAACTTTGATAAAACGCCGCATATGTCTGGTGGCCTTGGAATTTTGTTTCTATCACCCGTAGGTTGTTTTTTCAGCAAACGTTTTTTTTTAATTTTCAAATAGAAATCCTAAACCCAAATTTATCAATCTCAGGAAAGTCTGAAATTGAAATCTTCTTGACACTCTCCTAAGAAAAAAAAAATCATTTCTAGAAACAGTATCCAAAGCGTGAGGAGGGTATACAAGACTAAAATATCTGTTAAGGCGGGAAATTGCTTTTTTCTCCCAAAAAAATTTGTCACTTGCCAAAATCTCATAGGCAAAACAATCTACCTGGCCCATTAGATCTGTCATAATGATAGATGAAAACCCATTTTTAAGTCAAATGGCTTAAGCACAACCAACCCTCCAAAAACCTGTTTACGTATTTGTCTTCACTGAAAGCGAAAGATTCCTATACTTGTTTTAAAGACACATTATACTTTTGGTCCTTTAATTTATCTCTCATTTGTTGACCCAAAAAATATATATATTAGTATCTCCCCAAGGATATAAAGAAGAAAAAAAAAAAGGATATAAGTAAAATAAATGGCTAAGGACTATCCATTTCGGTGTTTCCATCCCAACACCTATGTTGGAAAAATATATTGGTTTTATAATGCTTCGTCAACCACTGAGCTCTGAACACACCCACTGTCATCTTCACAAGTGGTGCTCAGAAGTGAAGAACTTTTCTCATAAGCCGCAAACAGGTGAAATTGAATACTTTTCAAAAACGAACACCCTACTTGCCTATAAATCAACAAAAACAACAGCAACAACACCTCACGAAATAAAGAAATGAAAATAAAAAAAAAAAAAATTGTTGATATAGCCATTTCCTGAGAATCTATATTTTTTTCTCTGCGTACCTACATGCTTTCGTGCCCTGCCCAGGCCTATTTTTATGGTATTCATGTCCTTACAGAAAAGCTCTTCTGATAACGCCTGGTGGAGAGACATCTGGATTATCATCAGATTGAGAATGTGGATTCGATGAATATTCGAGGTATAGGAGCGTTGTATAGGCCCAGGTTAAGCGAAGGGCATTAAATTCGATCACCCAAGATAATTCCAGTGAATGAGAACTCATCACGTTTAACCTATTGTTCTCGCAAATTCCCATGAGATTAATTGAATTCCTTTCGTTTCTTTTCATAATGCCATATCGACCTCACATTGCCAGACATCAGCCAAACATAGCCACAAAGCTTCCGCTGTCTCAGCTTAGCTGTATATGTCTTCGATATCAAAAGGCTGAATTTGAGGACATAAATATTTATGAAAATGCCAAAGAGAATCCTGACTTGACTGTATAGTCCTCGTTGCCGAGTGATGGTGGCAATGAACTATGACAATTCGACCGCCATGCCACGCCGATGAAGCATGGTGACGGTGATGAAGGTGAGGGTGAGGGTGAAAGTCATTCCAATGATTTGAACTACAAAATGGCTTATAGAGCCATTCAACAATACATTTCTCCGTTAGTATCAAGAAAACGAGTTGAAGGGTGACCAACATGTTCAAATCTTATTGTCATTGATTAGAATCGAAATTTAATTGACTTTGATAAAAAGAGAGGTTTTCACTACCTGCATCTGATGATTTTTTTTGCTTTAAATAGTGTTGGAGTTTACGGTTAAGGGTTTAAGGTTTAGGGTTTAGGGTTTAGGGTTTAGGGTTTAGGGTTTAGGGTTTAGGGTTTAGGGTTTAGGGTTTAGGGTTTAGGGTTTAGGGTTTAGGGTTTAGGGTTTAGGGTTTAGGGTTTAGGGTTTAGGGTTTAGGGTTTAGGGTTTAGGGTTTAGGGTTTAGGGTTTAGGGTTTAGGGTTTAGGGTTTAGGGTTTAGGGTTTAGGGTTTAGGGTTTAGGGTTTAGGGTTTAGGGTTTAGGGTTTAGGGTTTAGGGTTTAGGGTTTAGGGTTTAGGGTTTAGGGTTTAGGGTTTAGGGTTTAGGGTTTAGGGTTTAGGGTTTAGGGTTTAGGGTTTAGGGTTTAGGGTTTAGGGTTTAGGGTTTAGGGTTTAGGGTTTAGGGTTTAGGGTTTAGGGTTTAGGGTTTAGGGTTTAGGGTTTAGGGTTTAGGGTTTAGGGTTTAGGGTTTAGGGTTTAGGGTTTAGGGTTTAGGGTTTAGGGTTTAGGGTTTAGGGTTTAGGGTTTAGGGTTTATGGTTTAGGGTTTAGGGTTTAGGGTTTAGGGTTTAGGGTTTAGGGTTTAGAGTTTAGGGTTTAAGGTTGAGGGTTTAGGGACTACCTACTGAAGAATTTCGAAGTGAAAGGGTTATTGTCATATATTATACATAATTACCAATGTTCCGACCCATCTCTTAGAGACGGTGCAGTAAAAAGATCTCAAATCACGTAACGCACATATTAGTGAAAGAGGACCTCAACCAACTTGGAGTATAAAACTGAAGACATGTAAAAAAAAAAATAAATGAAACTATTTTTTAATATGAAACTGTCACACTGGTTATGTGAAACTCAAGGCCATAAAAGAGGTAAGGCGAGAGTAAAAAGTCAATAACTGAGTATAACAATACCACGAGAGGTTTAAAAAAGGACTTTATTTTCAAAAGAAAGAGATATGGAGAGAGAGAGAATAAAAGAGAGTAATGGGAAGGCAATAGTGAACTGCTGCATGCAAGTGATAAATAAAACCCTTGCTCCGAAGAAAAACTTGACACTTCCCGAAATTACTTTCGACGATTGCAGAAGGCCTTTATATCCCCATCTTTCATTTACGTCTCCACCAACACAAACCCCACCTTGAGTTCATTTAAGACTGCCGACATCTTACTCGGAAATTGGAAGCTATGTATGTTAGGAGTTATTGCAAATAAAGTGAAAAAGCAATATACAGAAACACACAAAACATGATCCGAACAAATTGGAAATTTAATAGTTTCGGAATTGTTTGAACATCAAGAAGGAGACTGGTTTTGTATATTTTTCTGTTTTGAATTCATTTGGAGTGGTTGGAATTGCTGCTCCTTGTCTTGTTCCGATCGTAATGATAGCTTTAAAAAACGATGGAATCATTTTGCATGAATATATAAATTGATAATTTCTTCTCTCGTTCGAACCTTTCCCGAGGCAATGGCAGATGAAGAGATATACGTCGTTGTCGTTGTCAGTTTGGCGCCGAGCAAGAAAGTTCCCAAACACCTTGAAACGAAAAGAGGATAGTATGCAAATCAGGACGTAGTACCACATCAGTATCCCATTTCTTATGGAAAGTTAGCACCTTATCAGAGCCTCTCTGGTGATGTATGTATGTTAATGCGATATAGCTTCATCGATAACAAACTCCGACTCTGACTGCTATAGACAGAGTAATAATAATGTGTGTGTTTGGCAGGAAAGCTATGTATAATTTTTGGCTTATCCGCCTTTGCCGAGAGGCAGAAAGCTGTTAACCACTAACATAATCTTGTGGAGATTAAATCGATTTCGAAATTCACTCTGGTTTATCCTTCTTTGGCATACATACATTTATATGTGCACAGGATGACATATTGAAATATGACACAAAGAAGAAGAAGAACTACAAGTTGTGGGAGGAAATGGGTTAATTTTTGCACTCAAATGTTGTTACAAAATATATGATATAAGAAGTTTAAGAAGGGCATTGATTTGAAGGAAATTGCTGCCAGCGCTTTTGGCCCAATGTCAATGTTTGATAATGAGGGACTTAAAGGATATCTGATAAAAATAAATAAAAGTATTTGGCTACCAGAAGATATCTACATCAGACAGAAAATCTGACCCCTTGTTTTTTGTGTCTCCTTTGCAGGAATCAAAATTAAGACGAACACTAACTAATTCTTCTTTAAAGGATACTTGATTGAAGGCAAGGAGCAAAAGTGTTTGTATGTATATATACAAAGTTAAAACCCGAAAAAGGACGATGTTGGCAGACAGATTAAGGTGATAATGAAAGGGTAAAATTTAATGATGGTTAGTACTGAGGGAGGATATAGCTTGTAATGCAAGGAGATCATACACGAATCTAAATGATTAGAAAGAAGATGTATAGGTAAGGTATCCGTATATGGTTAAAAAATTGTAGACAAATTCGATACTGTTAGATGCGATTAAATAGAGTTATTGATATAGCCATTGAGAATTTGAGGTTTAAAGGATAAGTAAGGACTAAGGTATTAATTTGAGAACTGCAATTACTTATTGATTAAAGTGAGTATTTATTTGTGCCTTTTGTAATGAAACATCAATAATTTATGCATCAAGGGTTTTCAAAAAAAATCTGTTTTCGTCATAAAATTTAGTTTGAAAAGCCCATTGAGTTATATTTGCTGCGAAACAAATTTGTTCATCCTTGTCGTCAAAATAATTGCATTTAGTTTTTGACAGTTTCTCACGTCTATGAAAAAAAGGATTTTTTTCAAATGAAAATTATGCGTTCATGCTTTTTTTGTTTCCAGCGAAGATAGTCAGCGGGATCCAGGGTTAAACCCTAGATAGCGAAAACTCGGTATATAGATAGAGTTCAGAACTACAGTTCCAAAGTTTAAATTATTGTTTATTTACGGATAACTTAACAAGGCATTTGATATATTTTCAAAATATTCTCGGTCTTACAATAATCTAACAAATATTTCATATACACTAATGACGGGATAAATTTCCTTACCCTGCACGGAGCTAAAAACAGTGAAGGTTTGGCATTGAGTCCCTAGTCTTCAGTAACTACAGAACAATCTTATGGCGGGTAGCTGAGAAGGAGACTGTTGGGATAGAGTCCCTAGTCTGCAGGTAAAATACGGTGGGAGGTTAAGAAAGTAAAGGTGGGGATAGAGACCCTAGTCTTAACTTATGGCGGTGAAGAAAAAGATGATAAGACAGCAAAGATTGGGATAGGGTCTCTAGTCTTAGATTTTCTGTAGAGGTTAAGACAGCAAAGGTTGGGATTGAGTCCCTTGTCATAACGATGACAGCACAAAAGAAAAGTCGTAGGCAGCGAAGGTTGGGTGGAGTCGCTTGTCTAAGCTTCTCGGAAGGGTAGGAAATTAAGACATCGAAGGTTGGGATAGAGTCCCTAGTTTTAACTACGGGGACGGAGGAGAAAAGGCTAAGGCAGCTTACGAAGACGGCGGAGAAGAGAAGTCTTAGACAGCGAAGGTTGGGATAGAGTCCCTAGTCTTAGCTTCTCGGAAGCGGTAATAGGTTAAGACAGCGAAGGTTAAGATAAAGTTCCCAGTCTTAACTACGGCGGTGGAGAAGAGAAGGCTAAGACAGTGAAGATTGGGATAGAGTCCTTAGTCTCTAGTCTTAACTACGGCAGCGAAAGAAAAAAGGCTTAGACAGCTAAGATTGGGATAGAGTCCTTAGACTTAGCATTTCGGAGGTGGTTAAGACAGGAAAGGTTGGGATAGAGACTCTAGTCTTAATTAATAATAATGGAGGGGAGAAGCAGGGGCGCACTAAGAGACAGTGGCACCGGGGACAGTAAAGCCACGTTAAACCCATTGAAAAATGTAAGAAAAAAAAACAGTAGCAATGATTTTATTTAAAGGTTAAATTGAAAGTATACCGTCAACTTATTTTAGCTCATTGTTGATCAAAGAGAAGTCTTAATTTCTATTAACTTTGAAAGCTTCGTTCACACAATGCCACTGTGTTGCTTATTGTTAAATAAACTCTCATCGCCAAAACAGACTTGGTAACGAATCTGGTAAGTCCTACTAAACAATGAAGCTTAAAAATTCAAAAGCTGTCCAACATTTCTGCATCTTTAGTATTTATTTTTTCAGGTACCATATGACACTGTAGTCACCCAATTTCCAATATAAGATTGTTGTCTGCAAGTTCTGTTAATGTCAAGGTAATACAACAATAGTTTCGATTGAGGAGCTGAGATAACTGACAAAATGCTTTACATAGTCTAGCCCGATGAAAAGGTTAAGTGCAAAATGTATTCTAACATCTTTTCCAATGTCAAACCAGCATCTAGAGCCTTTTTATCTGGACAAATTTTCTTGTTTCTAGAGTAAGCCCCGATTTTGGGAAGTATGTCTGTGCTGCATCAACTTCCTCCGAAATATTGCACCAAAATAAAAGATAACACAAAAATGTACAGCCGCATACAGTAGATAAGAGTATGGTTGCAGCACCTCTTTTATACAAATTTGTCTTTTCAGGATCACAAGGTGTTCAAAAGTTAAAACTATCTTAACGAAATTCTGCGTAAAGGGCTTAACAGCCATTGATAGTAATGTAGGTAAACATGCAAAAAAGCGTGTAAGGTCTTTCCAATGTCCCAAAAAACGTTGCGCTTAAGAATGATTTGTAAATGGCGTAGTAAAGTTTTTGGATTAATTTGCCGATTTAATTTTTGAACTCCTCTCCATGAATACCCGCCCGTAGTGGCAGAATTATCATATCACTGAGCTCGGTTATAGTTTTATGCAATGAAAACCACATCCCGTTATTAGAAAATGAATTTAAGAAAAATACGCGTGCTTGATTTGTTATTTTGCTGTTACTGATGGCACATCCCAATTAGCCTGCCACGCAGGGTAGACCGCCCCTCGCCCAATCCATAGTCCACCACTGAGAGAATAGAAGGGTGTGCTTCGTTATTAGTTTTACACCAATAGATTTGAGATGGTTTTTTACCTTGTACACTTTATTGGTACTATATTACACGGTGGCTAGAAGAATCTGATTTTTGATGAATTTCCCACCCTTTGTTGTTGATTCTGCTGCCCGAACGAAATGTGGATTGTAAGAACCACGAACGAAATTTATTTGCTGACGTCGTCAACTGTCAGCGTGTGTCCTCTTTTGAAATTTGTGTGGGCGCCTTTGAGCTATGCAGTTGGTAATTCATTGCTGACGTCGCATCGCGTAGCCAACTGCAACTGCTTAGTAATTGAATCTGCGTAGCAGTTAACTGAAGAATATGGCTTGGCGGTTGGGGGATAAAAAGATGTAACTTCTTTACAGAACATTACAAAAGTTTTAGTAAACACTTTGTGCAAATGAAATTGCACTTAGTATTCAAATTAATTCATTAAGAATTTGTGTTCTTCTAGTTTGAACTGTCTATGGCCAAGGTCACCTGCAAGAAAAAACCTCAACCTTTTAGCAGGGAAATCTTGGTTCCACGGGAAAAATACCCAATTTAAGGACTAAGCAGCAGTTATGCATTATTTTCAATGCCTTTTTCCATATAAAAACTTAATCTGACATGGAAGTATTATAATTATTGTAATATTTCTGAAATTAGGGGTTTGTCAGAAGCAAAAGTAGTTAAAGGACTTTAATAAACCACAAAATAATTGACTTCCCACAAAAATAGTTATTGCACTACTTTTCTTAGCCCATCCTAATTCTTTATGATAACGAGTTTCAAATTATATTGAAAACCAATGTAGTTGTTAATCTTGAAAGTACCATAATAAACTCTTTAATGTTATCCCAATAATGCGTGAAAATCACAACCTTTATCACTCATCCATAAAAGTGTGTAATTTGTAAGGCTAACATTACTTTTATTACATTATGCCTTGTTAAACATAGAACCTATGTCCGATTACTTAGTAGAGGTAGATTTTAGCATTTTTCTGTGTCTGAAGTTCAGAAGAACTACTGAATGAAAAAAAAAATCAATGGTTTGGGCCAAGTCGAGGGTATAATAATCGTAATTATTTTTTATTGGTATACATAGGTACTTTTTCCTCCTGGGTATTTTTTTGAATTTCATATCTTGCGCTCGATCGCGTTTTTTGGTCATCGAAAAACGAAAGCATGCCACACTCGAATGAAGTAAGGTATAATTAATTTAATTTTAAAATATTTTCAAGAACTGACAAGGACACTCTTGCCGCTAATATTGCACTAAGGATCAAAGGGAAAAATAAAGATTTTTATTTCGATTACTTTATTTTTCTGTCGAAGTGTTTGAGTTAAGAGATGTATTTCTTAAGAAAAGGGTACAAGAATTTTTAGATATCTTCACTGCGAGTGATTAGATTTTATAGTTCAATGAATATCTATCTATATACCTAATAAATTGTTAACGAAAAAAAAACTCAGAGGACTGTATCCTTAAATACTCTTTTTCTTTTATAAGGCTTTAATTAATGAACAACATTAAACGAATAAAAAAACAAAAGAAGGTCAAAGTAGCTGATTTACGATTAAACGGGTCTAGAGTTGGTGAATGTGCAGACAGTGTCTGCCAAAATACGATACCAATTATATCCCCAGAGCTCCAGAGACTAACATCGAAGCTGATGTTAACCATCGCCGATAAAATATACGATATAAGGAGGGAAGCAAAAAACAAAAATCTATCCGAAAAAAGTCGATTAATCTTCTTGAGTTGCTGGGATTCTTTTTTTTTTTTTAACTTATCACCGAAGACAAGGAAATGTCGAAAGCCACTATAGGATTTATGGAAACAGGATGCCGTTGCCTTGATGTGACTTTTTTTATCTGCTCTTCTGAGCTATTTGAGCTTTCTGATTTAATTTAGAAGATATTTTCGTTTAAACGTATCTAATCTTAGCCTAGTGTCTGGAAAATAGATTATTCAAAAATAGGGAAATTTTCTTACCGCTGAAACTGACAATGAGAAAAAAGTGAGGTGAAATATTTTGAGGGGTGTTTTACAAGGCAGAATTTCATATATGGGTAATTTGGGACTAGGCTAATGAGTGACTTATATTCATGAGTTTAGAAATGAGATACTCAATTATGGAACACAGCCTGAAATTTTCAATTGAAATTGTAATGAATGTTGTAGGTTAGAGTGACTAGGGCTAGCTATGATATTTATAGGAAAAGTCTCGGTGTATGGTTTGGTATCGGTATCGGAAATCGAAACGATACCGAGACGATACAAAATCAAAAGCAACCAAAACGATACTGAGTGACAGAAATTTACTGATACCTACTATTGATATAGTATCGTTTGGTATCAACAGAAAAAATGGATTTTTTAATATTATTATTAATTTCTTGTAATTTTTTTCTTGAAAATGGCTCCAACAATTTTGATGAAATTTTCACAGTGTTTTCTCTTTAGCAGGGAGAAAGTTAAGGCCATGATGTTAATTACAAAGGCAAACGGGAAAGTGAATTTAGTGAAATCAAGTCACTGACATGCTTATTTTTTCTTAAAGGTATCTTGATTTCTCAGAAGGTTCTAACGATTTTTGTAACAATCTTACCAAACTATTTCTTTTAATAACCAGTTGCACCAAGGAACCGTTTTTCGATTTGTTGATAATTACTTAACTAATATTTAAAACTTTTTATACGGCATACAATGTCTGAATAAACCAGTCATAACCAGTGTTGCCATAATCCCAAATAACACCATGCTAGATTTCAGATTTCAAAATCGTATGGAAACTCAAAAATATATACATGTATAAAAAATAGCTTTTGATAAAGTTATAAATTGTTTTTCAGCAGGGACGTTACAAAAAAAGAGCGACAGGGACAGCAAATGACGACATATTTCTTGCCGCTCTTTTGACATTTCTCTTCAGTAAGGTTTGCCATTTCATGATGGAAAGATATACGAGCCAACAACGAGTCGAAATTATTAAAATTTATTACCGAAATTCGGAGTCAGTGGCCTCAACGTTAAGAGCGCTACGTCCAATTTATGGTCGTCATAATCGTCCTAGCAGATCAACAATTGAGCGTCTTGTGGAAAAATTTGAATCCACAAACACAGTATAAAATGTTCACGTGCCAGTGAGACAAAGAAGTGCCCGTAGTGTCGAGAATATTGCTGCCGCTGAGGCTCCAGTTGCAGAAAGCCCGAATGTGTCTCTCACACGTCGTTCTCAAGCGTTGGGCATCTCTGTGACGTCGTTGTGGCGAGTTATGCGAAAAGATCTGAGCCAACATCCTTACAAGATTAAATTGACGCAGGAACTGAAGCCGCTTCACCACCAGAAGCATCATATGTTCGTGAATTGGGCTGAGCAACAACTTGAAAATGATTCGGATTTTCATCGAAAAATCATCTTCAGCGATGAGTCTCATTTCTGGCTGAATGGCTTCGTCAATAAACTAAATATGCGGGATTGGTCAAGCAGCAATCCAGACGTACTCCATGAGTCATCATTGCATCCCGAAAAAATTACAGTTTGGTGTGGTTTATGGGCCGGCGGCGTCATTGGGCCGTACTTCTGTGATGATCGAGACCGACACGTTACTGTGAATGGGGATCGCTACCGTTCAATGATAACCAAATATTTTTGGCACCAATTGGATTATATGGACTTGGAGAATATGTGGTTCCAACAGGACAGCGCCACAGGCCACACAGCGAATGTCACAATCAATTTATTGGAAACAAAGTTTGGAGAACGTTTTATCTCACGAAATGGTCCAGTCGCTTGGCCGTCTCGGTCATGTGATTTGACGCCGTTAGACTATTTCCTGTGGGGCTACGTCAAGTCTATGGTCTATGCCAATAAGCCAGCGACGGTGGATGAACTTCGTACGAATATCGAACGTGAAATTGCAGCAGTATCGGCCGATTTATTCTTGAAAACCGTCGAAAATTGGGTTCAGCGCCTGGACTGTGCCCGTGGTGGCCATGCAAAAGAAATCGAGTTTCATACATAATGGCATCGAAGGTACTTTAACAGGAATAAAGAATTTCATTGATTTTGACGTTACTGGGACATTACTTCCAAAATATCGTTTAGTTTGATTTCGTGGCCAGCCCTAGCTAATGACCATTAAATATGTTATTATCATACGAAATAAGCATTTTAGAAAGCAATTTAATTGCTAAATTATGAACTTACGCAAACATATTTTCAATTTTAAATAAGATTCATGACTTGCACACTACGTTTTATACTGTTAATGGACACAATAATTTGCATTTTAAGTACCTCCGGATGTTTCTAATAAATTGTCACTTTTCACTTCATTTTGTGAGGCAATCTTAAGATTCTCGAAGTCTATTTGAATTACAATTTCATCCACGCATATCTTCTTCCTTAGATTTTTGAAAAAAAATTAAGAAGTAAGCGGTCACTTAAACGTTAAAAACAGAATCTTGTAACTTTAAAATTTACGATTTCCAGTCGACAAAGTGACTTGTATTTTTGTAAAAACACACTTACATACATCACAAAATAAAAACCAGCCATTTCACTGAATTGTTATTTGCTCCTTTTATATCCTTAAACAGGATATATCTATACACAAAAAAAAATAACTTTCAAAATAGGATACGACTTGTACATCACCTCTAATAGCGCAGACGATGACAACGACGAAAACGACAAGGACACAAAACTTTGGCTCGTGCAAAAATGTCTGCAACTCACGCGGGAGGTCATTTTCATTGGGGTATAGAGTTGATGGGTTTATAAATTGCTGTTGTGGCACGAAAAGATGCAGCAGAGTATGACAAAGCAAAACACTTGGCTTCATATATTTTATACTTTGGACACATTTTCTAGGTGTACTCTGTATATACCTACTTATATACATTAACTCACGGCTATAAGGGTGCACGAAGTAATTTCTTATTTATTTTCCACCTGGTTCCCATAAAATGTTTTAGGTAAGTAAGCAGAATTTTCCTGCATTTTTGTTTGTGTTTTTTTTTTTTTTTTAAATAAAATGTCAGTTTTGTGTTTAAGACAAAATTACAAGTTGTATCTTTTGAAGCTCAATTTTGTTGAGTGGGTTTGAAAGTCTTATCAAAATAATATTATCTGAACAGTGACCATAAATAGCAGCTGCTATTTTGGAAGGACGATTCATATAAGATGTTCATAAATTCTGAATTTAATAAAAAAATATTGTTTTGCCATTTCTTCAAAACTAGTTTTCAAGTAGAAGCACCAAACTTCTGTCGTAGGTTATGTAGGGACAAAATCATCCAATTTTCATCATACAATTAACACGTCTTGAATTTGGCACCAAAAGTTAAATAGTCGACTGTGGGAAGGATGAGTTTATGTATTCCGTCAAATTCCGTTTCTTATACGATACCGCAAAGCAAAATCTCGCTAAAATTCACAAGTTAAAAATCCTGATTACCATAATCTTTTAACTATAAAATCTGAAAATCATCCAGCTTTCTGATTCTTATTGAAGACGCCATAGCGCTTCCACCCGAGAACAGAAATCTGGACAGCATACAAATTGACACAACCCTCGACAATTGGGAACTGGCTGTTGTGGACGCATTGGATAACCAGTGCATCAACATTAACACAACAATCAATTCCAGTTGAGACTGCAATCAAGTAAACCTGGAAGTGATGCCTTCAAGAGCATCAACAGACTGATTGATCAAAAATCACAAATGTCTGAGAAGATAATAACCAATAATGAAGAAGCAACAACGATAATGGATAAAGTTGAAGCCTTTGCTACCCATTTTGAAAGAAAGTTCACCCCAAGTCCCAACCCATGAGATGATCCAGATTTTGTTGACGAATTTAAAGCATCCATTTAAGATTTAGCAGACGCACTGATGCCCAACTTGAATAGAGCAATACTTAGTGACAACAATACTGATGCGAGTGATTTAGTCGATAGTTCGAGCTTGAGCACCCCAGAGGAGATAGTTGATATTAATAGCAACTCCAAAACAACCTTATCCAAAAGAATCATCCAACTTCCACAATCAGCAATTATTTTCTTCGGCATCATCCTAAACTAAACGAAAAACTGGAAAACCATGGGGTCTCCCAAGAAAGGTGTAAGGTACATGGTCACCAACTACAGGCCAATATCCCTCCTCAATAACTTGAATAAGATCTTTGAAGAGCTGATACTCAGGAAGCTGAAGAAGTTCTGCAGCAAGAACAACACCAGCCCATCAGACATTCAATTTGGTTCTCGGCAAAAGCTTTCCACTCCGCATTTGCTCCTGAAGTTTCATCATGACATCACCGTAGATTGAACTACCGTCTGATGCATTTTCAATATCAAAAAATATTAAACAGTGTATGAATTGAAGCCCTTTTTTATAAGCTCCATATATTAGGCTTTCCTCCAGTACTAACACAAATTATTTTCTCTCTTCCAGGAACTTTTTCGTGCAACTGGGAGAATTTCAAATCGACAGTGAGGATCATACAAGCTGGAGTTGCTCAAAGTTCGAACTTGGACCACTTCTCTGCAACATCATGATCAACCAATCTGTAGTGAATGTCAAAATCTTTATTTCGCTGATAATATTGCTCACATATTACTTACCACTATCACCACTTACCAGTTGTTCAAGAAGACGAGGCCCACACTCACAAAATTTTTTTCAAGGGTCAGCCCGTTAACGTTGCTAACTCTATACCCCACCCTAAATAAATGAACTGCAATCGGACAATCAAGACTGAACAAACCGAGACGATACAGTTAAACCTACTTGTATTTTAGAATCTCACTATAAATTTTGTACGCGTTTTAAATTATACCAATGTTTACAATTGAGCCTCTTATGTGCACAAAAAATTTATTGATTTAAAGCAGACCTGTAAACTTTGAAGTACAAGTACCAGTCAAGTTCTCAGTACCTTGTACTTGTACTTGAATAAAAATAAGTAACATGTACTTGGTACTTGAAAAACACCAAGTACAAGTACTTTGTCAAGTACTTTGTTCCAAGTACATGTAATTGCTATATTAATACTGCCCAATACATTTTCAAGTATAAGTACACTTCAAGTACTTTTAAAGTACAAGTCAATTTCAAGTAATTTTCAAGTACAGGTCCATTCCAAGTACTTTTCAAGTAAAAGTCCATTGCAAGTATACTTTTCAAATACAATTCGTTGAGTATGTACTTTGGTTGAGCTATCGAATTATAAACTCAAAAACACAGATCACAGTGGCTGATTGCTTCTGGTTATCTTGGCCTCATCTTGCGAAAATATTCGATAGCTCAAACAGACTACTCAACAAAATGTACTTGAAAAGTACATACAAATGGACTTGTACATAAAATGTACATGAAATGAACTTGTAAAAGGACTTGGAAATGTACTGGGCAGTATTAAAGTACAGAGTACATATACTTGGAATAAAGTACTTGAGAATGTTCTCTTATCTACTTGGTGTTTTTCAAGTTGCTAGTACAAGTGCAAGTATAAGGTACTGGGTACTTACAAAGTACTCTAGTACAAATGTACTCTACAATTCTGTTCTAAAGTCATAAACAATTTTTTAAGCTAATTATAAACTAAAATGTTAATAAAAGCTAAATTAAAATTTAAACTGTTTTTATTACCACTTCTACGAAGCGGCCATAAAATGTTGACCAAATCGCAATTTGCATTGGTTCCAAGACTTTTTACTTAACAATATTTTGTTTCAAAAATAGAAGATTATATCCAACTCAATATTTTTGTTGCTGGAATTTCACGTTCCCCATCATCAAAATCCTGCGTGTGCCCTTTGATTAAAATTAGATTTTTCATGTAATTTGTGTGTCTCTTCCATGATTAATTGACTTTCATTCATATTTAATTGAGTGAAATTGTATTTTCTAACAAAAAAAACTTTATTTCGACCTAAATAATTATTTATTAAGGTTGCTTTAGTTGGTCTTGTTTGTGTTTTAATTCCATTCCGTAAAAACTATGTTATGTAAAGTCATTCTTATTGCGTTTTATAACGTTTTTAACAAAACTACGGCCGGATACTAAATATCTACACACAACATTTCCCAGACACAATCGGGATAGTTTTTGTATGAGCCCTTTCTACTTGTCAACTTTAATTACTTTACCTAGAAATTACACAAAACCTATTAAGATAAATCACGATTTCATTGTTAAATAAAGAAAAAGTAAAACAAAAACAAAAGAAAAGAAAAATTATTGCCAAATAAACATGTTAATACACACCTTTTGCATTATTTTTTCAAAACACGCCAATTTAATGCTTCCCAACTGATTTTGCCACGCGATATGTGAAATAATAATTTTTTCCTCCGACAAATAACCAAATAGACCCAACCGATGTCACACTTCCCACTATATTTCATTTCATTGACTAGCTGAAAATAATGCTAGGTGGTAAATAATGGTTTTATACAATAATTTTTCTTCTTCTTTTTCCATTTAAAATTGTCTGTCTCGAACGTATAAGTTAACACGATCGCCTAACATCCGCCGAGCCACACATCGTCGTCATCAATAACGAACCATGCTGACACAGCTGATTCTATAAACGAGACAGACTGGTGTCAAGAACCGACGACGAGAAGGATGAAATGCGATATCTGGCACGAGCTGCAAGGTATCCAAAGCATTGCATGTTTGAGGGTTTTAGATATTAAGTTTGTAATAAGTTAGGCAGTCTTTTACAAGTCTCAATAAAGGAATAATAAAAAATTGAATTCTAACGAATCTCATTACTGGCGCCCAACTTGAAAGAACTTTTGGAATACTAAACAATATCAACCGGAATCAACCAACTGAAAAAAAAAAATCATCATTCATCGGTTACGAGCATTAAGAATTATTTTCTTTTATGTAAAAATGTAAGAATTTTTCTATACTTTGAATATTTTTATTTGTAAAGCTTGCAAGTGTTATTTTTTTGTTGTTTGTGAGTTTTTTTTGATATTGAAATTAATTAAACTGCATATAAATATTATCTACCGTTAATGAGTGAACCTGAGAATATTGAAACACTATTAGAAAAGTTTAATTACCTACAAATAGGAAAAAAAATAGAAACAAAAATGAATGCTACAGATTTAAAAGTGTTAGTAGAATCCGCAGTCAGTGGTGCCCTTGAAGCACAAAAATTGGATTTTGAACGAAAGTTAAGTGATGCAGTGAAAAATGTAACAGTGACACAAAATAAACCTAAAGTTGAAATTTTTAAAGAAATTGAAATTGTGGAAGGTCATAGGTGTGAAGAGTGTCTCGACATAGTTAAATCTCTCCCGGAATTTGGGGCAAACAGGGCACTTATGTCTCTTGGCGTCAAGCGGTTCACTCTGCCTACAAAGTTTTCGAAAAATACGATGGTAGTTCTAGACATTACCAGGCAGTTGGAATAATAAGAAATAAAATAAGAGGCCCAGCCGATGCTGTTCTGGCTTCATTCAATACAGTTTTAAATTTTAAAGCTATCATAGCTAGGTTAGACTTTACGTACGCCGATGTACGTCCAATTTATTTAATTGAGCAAGAGCTCAGTACATTGCGGCAAGGAAACCTTACCGTTCTAGAATATTATGACGAGATTGAAAAAAAAACTTACCCTCCTTACAAACAAAGCCAATATGTCATATGACAGTGCATTAGCCATTGCATTTAACGAAAAGTACAGAAGAGACGCCCTTAGTTTTTATATCTGGGTTAAAAAAACCATTAAGTGATGTATTGTTTTCGGCGCGTCCGTCTGATATGCCTACTGCTTTGGCTTTAGCTCAAGAAGTTGAAGCAAACAATGAAAGGTATATGTTTGCGGCAAGTTATGCGAAAAATTCTGAAGAAAAATCTCTAAGGTCCGAGATCAAACGATCGCCGAACCGTTACCAAAACAATAATAATAGTAATAACTTCAATTATAACAGCCAAATTAATAAGCAAGGCAAAAATCCCTATTTTAACAAAAGGCAAAGTTATGAAAATGACAAACAATTGGAACTTAACAGTTCTAAAGTCCCCAGCAGTCGTGAAAAAATGGATGTCGATCCGACATCATCACGTTTACGCCAATTTAATAGCTATCAACACCAAAATAGTAACGATACCTATGATCAAGGGCAAGAACAAAGGAATAAAAGACCAAGTAGCTTTCAAAGACAATCGGGACAGCGTCGCCAAAGAGTAAATTATTTGCAGGAAAATCCTCCACGGAATAATGAAGGTGACTATGAAGCCACAGCTGCGTTGCAGGTAGATGAAGTGGAAGCTGAGGTACATGATTTTGACTATGTTAATTTTTTAAGGGGAAGCTCCCAACTACCGTTTATTCAAAAAACAGTAGGAGGGAGGTTAGTAAAGTTTTTAATTGACACAGGTGCCTCGAAAAATTACATCAGGCCATTACAAGAGATAAAAGGCTTAGTGCCAGTAGACGCATCTTTTTTAGTAAAATCAATTCATGGTTTTAACAATATTGAACTCAAATGTTTTATAAATATTTTTGGGAGAAATAGCACTTTTTTTATTTTACCCAATCTGTCAACTTTTGACGGAATTATTGGTCTTGACCTGTTAACACAAGTTAACGCCACAATTTGCTTAAAAGAAAATTCAATTCGCTTCGATTCAGGGTTAGAAACTATTCTCTTCCATAAATGTGACAATGTGAACTTTACGAAAGTAGAGGACATTAAGGTTCCATCATCCGTAAGCGTAGATTTTAGAAATATGATACGTAATAGAATAAAAACATTTGCAGATTCAAATGAATCTTTGCCGTATAACACTAACATCGTTGCCACAATTCGTACAGTAAGTGAAGACCCCATTTACTCAAAATTTTACCCATATCCTATGGGTGTGACAGATTTCGTAAATAATGAAATTAAGGATCTTCTAAAGAATGGCATTGTTAGACCGTCAAGGTCACCTTACAATAATCCCATTTGGGTAGTTGATAAAAAGGGAACAGATGAGTTGGGCAATAAAAAGAAACGTTTAGTAATGGACTTTCGAAAGCTCAACCAAAAAACCATAGACGATAAATATCCTATCCCAAATATTACAACGATTTTGTCAAATTTAGGCAAAGCACGATTTTTTACAACTCTAGACTTAAAATCAGGGTTCCACCAAATTGAATTAGCGGAAAGGGATCGGGAAAAAACTGCTTTTTCCGTTAACGGTGGAAAATACGAATTTTGTCGCCTTCCGTTTGGGTTGAAAAACGCCCCCAGTATTTTCCAACGGGCTATAGATGACGTCCTTCGTGAACAAATTGGAAAAAATTGCTATGTTTACGTCGATGACGTAATTGTTTTCTCAGAAACTGAGAATGAACATGTCAAAGATATTGATTCGGTTTTAAAAAAATTGTATGAAGCGAACATGAGGGTTTCGCGAGAAAAATCAAATTTTTTTAAGACGGATGTAGAGTACCTAGGCTTTATAGTGTCGAGGGATGGTATAAAAACTTGCCCTGCTAAAGTGGAGGCGATTAAAAATTATTCACAACCTTCTACACTCTTTGGAATAAGATCCTTTCTAGGTCTAGCTAGTTATTATAGATGCTTTATTAAAGATTTTGCATCAATAGCTAAACCACTTACTAATTTATTAAAGGGTGAGAATGGCAAAATAAGTGGTAATCAATCAAAAAAAATTAAAATAGAATTAAAAGAAAAAGAACTCCAAGCATTCAACAAACTAAAAGAAATTTTGGCGTCAGAAGACGTCACATTGTTATATCCAGACTACACGAAGCCTTTCGATCTTACGACGGACGCTTCATCACATGGTCTTGGAGCTGTTTTATCACAAAACGGAAAGCCTATAACAATGATTTCAAGAACACTCAAAGGTAAAGAGTTGCAATTTGCAACAAATGAAAGAGAACTGTTGGCCATTGTGTGGTCATTAAAGAATCTACGTAACTATCTCTATGGAGTGAAAACTCTAAATATTTTTACAGATCACCAACCTCTTTCATTTTCAGTTTCGGATAAAAATACAAATGCAAAAATTAAGCGCTGGAAAGCTTATGTAGACGAGCATAATGCTCAAATATTTTACAAGCCAGGAAAGGAGAATTATGTCGCTGATGCACTTTCGCGACAAAATATTCATGCACTGGAGAATGAGGCATCTTCTGATGCCGCTACAATTCACAGCGAGTTATCCTTGACTTATGTAATCGAAACAACAGATAAACCTTTAAACTGCTTCAGAAATCAAATAGTTATAGAGGAAGACCCAATTGCTTCAACTCGTACATTTATAATATTTGGTAAAAAATCTAGACATTTCATTAATTTTTCAGACAGGAATACATTGATAAACACTTTAAAAAATGTGATTAAAATAGATGTCGTCAACGTAATTCATTGTGATCTGCCAGTTCTAGCTTTTGTCCAACACAATTTAGTCGAGTTATTTCCATCAACTAAGTTTTGGCATACGAATAAATTTGTGTTAGATATATTCGACCCGAATGAACAAAAAGAAATTTTAATTACTGAACACAACCGAGCACATAGAGCGGCTCAGGAAAACGTTAAGCAAATCCTATGTGACTATTTCTTTCCAAAAATGACGAAACAGGCAAACGAGATTGTGGCCAACTGTAAAATATGTTCAAAGTCGAAGTACGATCGGCATCCAAAAAAACAATTGATTGGCGAGACACCAGTTCCCTCGTATGCTGGAGAAATGCTTCACATTGACATATTCTTACACAGTACATCCAACGGTCAGGTAGAAAGATTTCACAGCACTCTATTAGAAATTGCAAGATGTCTAAAACTTGACAGAAAAGTCGAAGAAACAGTCGAATTGATACTATTAGCAACAGTAGAATACAATAGGACCGTTCATTCTGTTACAAACCAAAGACCAATTGATGTAATACACTCCTCCCCGACAGATTTTAGAGAAAAAATTAAAAATAAAGTTCAAAAGGCCCAAGAATAACAGTTGCTAAGGGAAAATGAAACAAGGCAGAACAGAATTTTCAGAGTAGGAGAAAAGGTATTAGTAAAAACAAATAGACGATTAGGTAATAAGCTAACTCCATTATACGTTGAAGAAAAAGTGGAAGCCGATTTAGGAACAACGGTTTTAATTAAAGGGAGGGTGGTCCATAAAGACAATCTAAAATAGAACCTTAATTATTTTCTATTCTTGCAATTAATCTTTCAGGATTCTTCTATTATTTATGATGACAACAGTCGTGGCTAAATTAACAGACTACACCAGCTCTAACTATATTCCAATACTAGACGGGGATGTCATTGTCTGGGAGGGTAACGGATACTTACGCCACACAACAAATTTGACTGCCTTTAAGCAAATAATAAACGAATCAAAAAACATGAGCGAGCTGTTCCCTCCACAGTCTCATATGCGAAAGATTGTGGAAATAGACCTTAAGCACTTAGAAACACTCTTCAAGAGTATAAGTATCCACCATAGAAACGCAAGGAGTTTAAATTTCTTAGGCACAGGTTTGAAAATTGTGGCTGGCACCCCTGACTTCGACGACTTCGAAAAAATTAAATTTAATCAAGCCCAATTGATCGATTCCAACAATAGACAATCTGTAATAAACACAAAATCTCAGGAGCAAATTAATAGATTAACAGACACCGTAAATAATATTCTGGCTTATTCAAAAAAATCAGAAATCGACACTGTCCATGTTTATGAAATCTTGTTAGCAAGAAATAGAATGCTCATTTCAGAAATTCAAAATTTAATGTTCTCTATAACACTTGCAAAGCTCAGGGTCATAAACCCAGTAATTTTAGATGATGATGACTTAAAAGTCATAATAAATGAACAATTTTTTAATGTTAGTGTTACAGAACTTATGGAAGTTGCAAATGTAAAGGTTCTGCAAAATGATTATATTTTACATTTCATAATTAATTATCCTAGACCTAAGTTAGTTTGTAAGAAAGTAATAATCTACCCTGTTGCTCATAACGGCAATATTTTATTCTTCAATGGAGATGATGTGGTGGCGGAATGTGGAAGACAAGTGCTAGCTGTTGAGGACTGCAACGTAGCAACAACGTTAACATTTTGCAAGGAATTACCGACCAAGACATGTGCTCAACAATTACACTCTGGAGGCATGGCTCATTGCAACACACAGCCGGACCATCGGGAATCCGTGTTGGTTATTGATGATGGCATAGTTATAATAAACAACAGAAATGCCAGAATAAGGGAGAATGATTTTGAGACGGACATCAACGGGACGTATTTGCTGACTTTTGATGATGCTGTGTGGATCAATGGGTCCAAGTTTATCAATCGAAATAATGTCCAGAAAAAGCAACCCGGTAGTGCAACATCTTCGCTCCTTAATATCACCGGTCATAGAGAGATATTGAGCCTACCATACCTTCACAGAATGAACATGGACAATTTGCATTACATTGGTGAGATGGAGACAAAATTGACGACCCATCCACTTATAGCTTGCCTCACGACACTTGCACTCATTACAGTTTTTTATACCATCATTAAACTAAAGCAATGCCAGAAGAAGCAGCGCCAAAATGTCGACCTTCAAAAAGTCATCAAAGCTCTCAAGAAGCCCGAGGACGGCCTTCATCTAAGTGAAGGAGGAGTTAACACGATCGCCTAACATCCGCCGAGCCACACATCGTCGTCATCAATAACGAACCATGCTGACACAGCTGATTCTATAAACGAGACAGACTGGTGTCAAGAACCGACGACGAGAAGGATGAAATGCGATATCTGGCACGAGCTGCAAGGTATCCAAAGCATTGCATGTTTGAGGGTTTTAGATATTAAGTTTGTAATAAGTTAGGCAGTCTTTTACAAGTCTCAATAAAGGAATAATAAAAAATTGAATTCTAACGAATCTCATTACTTATACGTAAATATTCACATTCTTTTAAAATATGAAAAATGAGTTTATTGAAATGGCGAAAAGGATTTTTTTGATATGATTATATAAGAACAGATAATGGTTTTGAGGAAAAATATGAAGTATGTAATGTTCAAGTGGATTCATCCATCAGGGTATGTACTTCTACAAACATGTATTTATATAAATAGAAAATATTCTCAACTAGGTACATATTTTGCCTTTTGTATCGAATTTATATTTACATCAATACATTAAATATCTTCCTGCTTCCAAAAATATATATTTTAATATGCTTTATTTTGCCTTTTTCATTCATCTTGCTTTTTTTTGCCGTTTTTTCTTCAAATTTAATTTAAATAATTTTTTTTAGCTAACATAACTTTTATTTAAAATATTGACTAAAATGGTCAAATGTTTGTCCAATTCCTATTCCACACTTTAAAAATTAGGCTGTCTTGGGAAGAAAAGAGTGCCAACCTTTTACTTTTCTAACAAATTATGCCCCAGAAATTTCCTTGGGCAGAAATTACTTGGTCTTTCAAGTGTCAGGTTAACGTAAACCAGATCTCAGACAAATACTTAGACACCTGCAACAAATTTCTAAAAAACCGTTCCACACTTTTTCCGCAATTCGCGGAAAAATGGAAAAATGACAATTTTTGCCCAAAAATTTTTTAGACGAAACTACTATTTTCATCAAGGAATGCCAAATATAGTTTGTTGATAGAAACCATGAGTGGGACATTTTTTATTTCACGCTCAAAGAAGTAAGAAGTATGTGTCAACACAAGTTGTCTCTTGTCGAACCAAAAATCACCCGTGTACACTCTAATAAGTGCTCAGTTTTGAAAGAAATGCTTTCAATAGCCTTCGAAAAAATACAATTTAAAATAAATGCTTGCCTTAAACTAAGATATTTGCCACATCATTGGAAAACTGCAGAAGTCATTGTTATATCTAAACAAGGAAGGCCACCAACAGAAGTAACATCTTACACACCTATATCGCTTACACTAATCATGGAAAAAGTTTTCGCAACACTACTTTTGAAAAAGCTTAGCAAAATAAAAGAAGACTTATTCTGATCCGTCAGCTTGGATTTAGAAATAAACAATCCACGATAGATCAAGTGCATCGGAACAAGGATGTTGTGGAAAAGGCACTTGAAGAAAAACAAGTATGCTCGGCTATATCCTTAGATGTTGCTCAAGCCTTTGACAAGCTTTGACACTGCATAGGGACCTTTCCAGACAGTGCTACGAAAAATTGAAATTCTACGTAACTAACCGACTCTTTACACGGAACTAAACAAAATTGAAGCAGGTGTACCACAAGGAAGTGTCCTAGGACCAACCCTGTATCTGTTATATACAAGGGATATTCCAGTGGACATCAACGTTATCATGGCCACCTTTTCTGATGATACTGCAATATTCGTACTAGATAAATACGTTACAAAGTACGAAGGCTACACAAAACTGCAAATTTCAGTCGATAAAGTAAGTGATTGGGCCCAAAAATTACGTTTCTATCAATGAATTAACTAATGTTATGTAAGCAAGTATTGAAGCCCGTTTGGACTAATCGTCCCTCTTCTCACGAAGTGACGTATCTCGGTGATTCCGTGCCAACTGTGATTCTTTGTGTCCAGTGCTTTTTTTGTTATTTAATGTTAAATTTTCGTATATATTTTTGGTTTGAGTTGGGTAAATGGATATTGTAGTTCGATATAAAGACTAAATTTGATACTTATTCCATATAGCATGGGAAAATGTAGTCAAAATGTCAGTACCATGGCATGTCCATTCCTTGTTTTTCCAATTAAATGTACTATTTTCTAATGAAATACTTCATTGAATAGAAATGTTGTTCATAGAAAAATTTGAGTGCAATATTTGCAAAAATTAAGTCAAAATTTTTATTGCTGAAAAAAAATAACGAATGAATGAATGTTGTCCCAGGATTAACTTTAATTTTTTAATCGAAAATATTTCCCCGTAATCCACCATTTTCTTTTAGTTTCAAGACGTTTAAATGGTGGTTTTTCTAAAAAAGCACTATTTATGCATAGTTTACAATAGTGGTTTTATATTTTTAACGTTGTTGAACTTAAAGAGTGATATGTTTTCATGCGAAGAAAGTATTTCACAAATTTATTTGTCAGTACCGTGGTAGTATATTTTAAGCATGTTATAACATGCTTATGGTTGATAGTCAGAATTTTTTATTTCTACTAACAGTATGTGGCACATATAAAGGACAGAATAAAAAAGGCAGCAGTGGCCATGAAGGAAGCATGGGGGATTGGAAGGAGGAAATTTGAGAAGGATTGGGAGAAGGAAGATGTGGCTTTTTGACACTCTGGTGTGGTCGGTGATGGGAAATGGGGCGGAAGTATGGGAGGAGAGACAAGAAATGGAAAGGGTGCAAGAGAGGTACCTCAAGTGGACGCTAGGGGTAGAATGGCAAACTCCAGGGTACATGGTAAGAGAGGAAACAAAACGAGATAAGATAATGATTAGAGCACGGAAAAGGGCATGGAATTATGAACAGAAATTAACAGATGGAAAAGGAAGTGACATAGCAAGTGAATGTTTAGAGGAGATGAAAGAGAGACAGAGAGATGAACGGGGAAGAGGGTCACGATGGGAACAAGGGAGAGAAAAAATAAAGGGAAGAGAAGACAGTATGAATGGATACGAAGCAATAGAAAGAGAAGACTGGGGAGAGCAAGAGAAGGAAAGAAGGGAAAGAATAAGAGTATCCAGTTACAACAGGTGGTATAAAGAAATAATGACAGAAGGGATTCCACAATATTTAACAGCGGGTTGGAAGACAGAAAGAACAAGGAGAATTGCAAGAGTCAGGCTAGGGAATGAGGTGAGGGAAAGATGGTACTGGAAACGCGAAGAGGAGAGAATGTGCAGAATATGTGAGAGTGAACAAGAGACATGGGAGCATGTATTAGAAAGATGCAGATCTGTCGGAGATGAAAGAAAATCAATAGGGGAAAGGATGAGGGAAATAATGGACGAAACGGGGAAGGGAGAAGAGTGGATAAAGGAACTAGAGGAGAGGCAGTGAGAAAAGATAAGATGATAGAGAGGGGTGGAGAGGGAGCAGAGTAAGGAAGCGGGAGACTTGTAACCCTTAGGGGAGCCAATACAAATCAATGTAATGTAATGTATTAACAGTATGTGTTAAAATTTTCCTGGAAATTATTTTTCTCATTAGCATAGTGAAGTAAAGTCATATAAACTGTCTAAATGGCAGTACCGTCGCATTGTGAACTTTAATTAAAAGTTTCTTGCAATAATATTTATTTTGTACCAATTTTCTTATATGAACGGTAGCATTACCTCGCACGGGCCAGACAAAAATTATTCCGCGCAATAACAATTAAGTAAAATAGTTTCATTATCGTTTTTTCCAATTTAAGTACATTTCACCATATTTTTTTGTTCTTTAAAAGTCGTAGCAAAATGCTCTTACAGATTTTATTCCCTGACTAAATCAAGCCACAAAAAACAAAACAAAAATAGTTTCCAATAAGTTTAAATTTTTTGATTTTTTTTTAAGAATCACAGTTGGCAGAGAATCACCTACATATCAGCTTTTTTAATATTTTGCAAGAGAGCAGGTTTTTAGTTTTGTGTGCGCCTTCCATAGTTTTTTATAGGTTTGACAACGGTTTTGGTATTTTTTTTTTTGAAAAATGGAAATTATTTATTAAAGTTTCAAAAAGTATGAGATTCAATAATGTAAAAACCAAAAACTCCAAAACAAAATCCTTTGTGGAATAATAAATGCCCCTTGGTATATAAGAAAAAGTGATCCCTCAAATATAAATGTTTAAAGAAGTGGTCAAACGACACGCTGTTTTACTCAATCAGCCACTGCAAAGTCATACCAACCCCAAAATGGAGACTGTCTTAAATGTACGAGACAATGTTTGGACATTAAGCTGAACCAAGTCTCATGAGCTGATGGTCTAAAAGCTATAAGAAAGTTAAAGTATTATAACTTTAAACTTCTGCAATGAGATTTATAAGTTAGGCCGTGTGCCAATTGCGTTAAAATTTTGGTTAAATTTGATCCCAGTTAAAATTCATCCTCTTTTATAGGGGTGAATAAAATTTAAGGTTTTTGCTGTGCAAATTGAAGTAAATGGGATTTAAAAAAAAACATTTCCTATTAGTTTTGTTGTTGCATTTTTGGAGTAATGACTCCACGCCAAACAAAAAATTCAGTTTGCAAAATGAATGATAATCAAAAATTCATCTATATTTTAATTTTTTCATACTTTCATTCATTATAAAGCTTTTTCCTATATTTCTTAATCTTTTCATTTGATTTTAGTTTTTTTTTTAATATTTCCCTATAGGATTCGTGACTTCACGACAGCAAAATACAATATATACCTCGAAGCGATGGAACTATTGGATGAGGATACTATTTCAACAGCTGACGAAGTGAACATTTCCTTCTACGCTGACCCAAGTTCAGCTCACTACCGTGGCTGAAAGCCTCACTCCTCCCAACCAACCACTTCAATGACAATCAGACCTGAACACTCCGAGAAATGAAGCACCCATTAGATTAAGATAAGATATAAACAAAATGACAATTAAATGTAAATTAAGCAACAAATTATCATTATAAAAAGTTAGGCCCCCTACCGTGCCAACATATATTTAATAATCAATGTAAAATTTAAGACAACTAACGTTAAACAAATTGTAAATATTAACCGTTCAATAAAATCTTGTAAATCTCTCTTGTAAAATATTTATCTACACTTATCTCACTCACTCCTTCATGAGCATAGACATGTCAAAAATTAACCACTGGATGAAATTTTAATGAGTTCCTGAGCAGGTTGAATTTTGGCGTCTATATTCACCTCGATATTGTCAAAGTTTAGCCATGATCAAATTTAACCATATTTTTAACGCTATTGGCACACGGCCTTCGTAAAGAAAAATCATTTTTCGATCTTTCATACTCGTAGATAGTGGTTTTAGTGCTGTAAGAGTCCAACACTTCTCCGTACCGATTCTAACCGAGTGTTATTTGAAGATTTCCATGGGATAAAAAAAGGATTACCAAATGAACAAGAGTGTTAAGAACGAAAATATGATTAATGTTCTTGGATTTAAATGGCTTAAAAATTGTTGATCAAATACATAAATGCTGCAGTGAATCTTTAAGAGAAATATATGTAGGAACAGAGTTTTAAAAGGGTCTCACGTTATTCTGGTCAAGTAGAGAGGTCCATTATGTTTTTTAAAGCGCAATCGTAGAAATCTGTTACATGTGAAATTAAAAAAAAAATTGGTAGTGTAAGCCCTGGTTCACACAGCAATGTATCGCGCGTTTTTTTGCAGTATAAATTCAAACGGCAGTTCAAAACCAGACGGCAAACGTACAAACTTCGGCGTCGTGTGAATGGTTCTATGTAGAATATATACACCACTGTCTATTAACTCGGATTTATACTGCATCTTACGGTGGGCTGCCGTGTGAACCAGCACTTTTATTTACTAGCTGCTACCTTCATATTTATAAACAGTGGATAACAACGTGCTAATTTTTAACTTGTTAACTTGTAATTCTTATTAACAAATGTGTTATAGTCTGTGACTTGTGTAAACGTACGGATAACTTTAATTTGCCGAATTCGACTTATAACGGATCACTTATTTACACATTCACGCAAACGTGTGAAACTCTTACTAACACCAGTATACACTTCGTAAGGTAGTGCATGCATGTGAACATGTAAAAGAAAATCCCCAAAATTTGATAAAGTTGTGAATTTACTGAAGTGACAAATATTGGAAAGATATCAAATCTTTTTTAATAAGAAAAAATAAGAAAAGTTATCAAACGGAAAAGTTGTCTATTAGTGTGCCAATTACACGTGTTACGTGTGTTAGGGGGCGGATACCAGTTTTGTATTAAAATTTAACGTTGTGTTATGTCAATATTTTCATTGTTTAATAAATGCCTTTTTAAGAATTTTATTTTGCCTTTTTTAATTTAAATTGAGGTCAACAAAATCTCTTCCCTGATAATGATACATAAAACATAATGGATAATGTTATTATTGACATTTTTTTCTTTTTAAGTGAGTTCAAAAATCAAAAATCTAGTTAATTACTTTGGCATACAATATTAAAAAAAAAGGTGTACCCTAAGAATAAGTACCGCTCGATAAAAGTTTTTGCAATAAATCCGTGAAGGGCTACGCATAGAATTTCAATGAGCGAAATCGCTGGGGAGTAAATACCAATACGCGAGACTACTTTTTTGTTTTCCGAAAGTACCCACCTGATTGCATGTTAATTAAATATAATTTGGCACTTTTATTGGTTACTCTTACTCGTTACTTTTATTGGTTACTTTAATCGTTTTGTTTTGCACTGGTTACTTTTACTGGTTACTTTTATTGCTTAATTTTATTGGTTGTTTTTACTGGTTACCTACTTTCATTGGTTACTTTTTATTTACTGGTTACTTTTATTAGTTACTTATGCTTACTTATATTGGTTACTTTTATTAGATACTTTGATTGTAACTTTTATTGATTACTTTTATCGGTTATTTTTGTGGTTACTTTGATCAATTTCTTTTGCTGGCTTATTTTTATGACTATTTTGACTGTTTTTTCTGCTGGTTACTTCTTATGTTTATGTATTTGTTTATTTTTATGTTAAATTTGAAGTCTCTTTTGAATTTATATATTTACATATTTGGGTGTAGAAACCCAAGCTACAAAAAATGATTTTTTTAAAATTTTGAAAAAAAAATTGTAGTTGTTTGATTCCGCCAACATATTGGATATCATATTATAAAACAGCAAACACGAATTTCAGGGTACAATTTACGCGGTCTACAAAAGACGAAGGAATATAAATTATACATCATTGGAACGGTTTTTTTGCACAGAAGTGCAGAATGCAAAAATTTATTAAATAATTGCACCACAAGAAAACTAAGAAAACAATAAAATAAAATGGCGTAATAAGTGCGAGCAAGAGCGAGACCGAGTAATTATTTGTTTTCATATGTCGTCACCTAAATGTGGCGTTTCGATTTTTTGTCCACCCTCCAACCAACCAAATTTCCACTGACTGGAAAGATAATTGGAATGTCTGATTATTGGAATGCGTTCACTTTTGTAGAAAATAATAATAAGTAGATCATATGATAATATGTAGCTCAGTTTTTCTCTACGCTAAAGGCAGCTTTTATTGACAAATCTCCCGAGTTTCGAGGGCTAGACGTACTATTTATTTAAAATACACATTAAACATTAATGACCATTAAGTGCTAGTTTATAAATTATTTAATTGATTCTCCCCTTACAAAAAAAAAAAAAAAATACTTCTGAGTTAATTCTAGAATTTATACGAAAATTAAGCTCACTATGGTATAGAATTGCAGTGAGACGAACACTGAAAAACTTGTTTTGAATAAAATAAATTAAATTTTCATATTACTTTATCCTAAAACCTTAACCATGCTAACCTATATCTACATATGTAAATAGAAATTTAAATATAGAAAGGTAGATTCTTTTGGGACTAAAAACATATTTCAAATGATTTCGCATAGGTTAAAGCAAAAAGCTTTCAGCCAATTTCGGTATAAAACATGATGGAATCATAAACTGCCTAAAGTAAGTTTTATTTTTTAAATTGTCTATGAAGTCTTTTGGGAAGACCCTGTTGTTAAAGATAGTGGATATTTTAATATTAATAAACTACAGAAGTCTCCATTGTCCCTTCTTTTCATGTTGATAACGAATATAGTGAACACTGATGTCAAAAGTAATGTTTATAGTCACATTTTAGAATCCAAGTCCTATTAATGGTATTTTAAATAACTGCCTATTTGTTTCGAGAAACTAACAAAAACACAAATTTCACTCCCCTTAATTCTCCATAAAAATGTTAATCCCGGTCTAAACTAAGAGTAGGTATACTTTTTAGGATATATTTAAGACGTCAAAATAAAGCTTTTTATCAAAATTCTGTTTTGTCGGATTCTAGTAAAATTTTTGCCATTTTTCTTTGCTAACAGATATATATGCATAATGAACACATATCTATTCAAACCTTAGCATTTGTATTTTATGCAGTTTTTGCTCATAGAAAAGCCTCTTTTTACTTGCAGTGCATAGAATGAGGATTAGATTCAGTCCCAGGGCGTACTGGCAAAAGAATAAAATTCTTACGAATGTTGAATTTAAACGTTCTTAATAGGATTGAAGGAGTTTCTAAGAATCTAAATAAAAAGACCATAAAAGAGCCCCTGCGAAGCCAAAAAATGTTTGATTAAAAACACTCCCGAAAATTTCTTCATTTAAAATAAAAAAAGAGCGACAACACTGGTGTTACTCATTTACAAAAAAATAAAAAAAAAAACAACCCAATTCCCTGAATACTTTTGCACTTTTATTTTTTGACTTGCAAAAATATTTGATGGCCACTTAAAAAAACACATTCTAGCACTATCACAGTAGGTACGATGTGTACCATGAATCTACATTATACATAAATTTGAAATAAGCAACATCAAGTTTGAAAAATAAAAACAATATTTTTGTTTAAATTCCTACACTAGTGCGGTTATGTCTGTGTTCCCTAAGATACCATAAGCAGTGTGGTAAAGTAAGGCGAGGCAAGGCAAGGCCCAAGCCCGAGGTATAAAGAAGCCCAAGGTTGAAGTTATAGCCAGGCACAAAGTTTGACTGGAATCACTTTTACTGTGTGTGATTCTTTTGAATTCATATCCCCAAGGCAGTGATGGTGAGTAATAATTTTGCGTGTACCTTTTTCTTAACAACAAACACTTGAAGTTGAAAAGTATATATCTCAAAGAAGCATAAAATTTTACCTACTTATGTACAAAAATAAAAAACTTTCAGCCAGGGTGTATCTTTTCTATTATTTTTTTTTTACTTTAAGGTGTTTAATGTGCGCTTCAGGATATTCAGTTTTTATTTTTTAAGTTTCTTGATATTGTATAGAGTGTCCCTATCTCATTATGACACCATGTGACAGATATAAATTTTACAAAAAATATCCTTCTGAAAAAAAATTCTTATGAACTTTACAAGTTGTAAGTTTATCCTGGCAACTTTGTTTCTAATGTTTGTAAAATAGTTCTTTTGAACTTATCAGCTTTAAAGTTTTGATACCCAACTATAGATTTCTTTACCAAAACAATGCAAAATGGTCTGTCTTTTCAAGTAATTTTTCAACTTTTATTTCTTTTTGAATCGCTTTTGTTTAAAAGTTTTCTTTAAAATTTTTAAACAGAAGCTATGTTAAACTTGAAGTATGTGTATATTAACTTGGCTTTGATTTATTGTTCAATTTTGTGCTGAATTGAACTTTAGTTTGTTCATAATACCAAAAGTTTAGAAGTTTTGTCACATTATCATTGATTATTTCTGAGAGACAAATCAATTCTGATGTCATTTTCATTCTGAAAGAATGAAACCCAGAAAAACATGAATGAAATGGTTTTAAATCAGACTCAACACTTGCTGGACTACTTATATTTTTTCGAAGAAATGTAAAAATCCAAACGATGTTCGGTTTCCGCGATATAAGTGCTATTCAGCGAAAGCGACATAGGGGATGGAATTCGCTTTAACGATAGAAGACACTTAGGCATCATTAAGTTTTTGAAGCATTAAATTCTACGCGATTTTTTACCACCATCGGACAGTGCTTTTAAGATCAGAATT
This sequence comes from Dasysyrphus albostriatus, assembly GCA_946251815.1. Taxonomy (NCBI): domain Eukaryota; kingdom Metazoa; phylum Arthropoda; class Insecta; order Diptera; family Syrphidae; genus Dasysyrphus; species Dasysyrphus albostriatus. Next base: position 5,592,887 of record OX276335.1, on the reverse strand, counting down.
TACTGGCCCAACAAAATGTTGTGGCTGAAGCTGTAGCTGTTGCCCTGTCAGAGAAGAAAGATACCAAAATAGTGATTAGTGTTACAAAATGAAGCAGTAAATGAAGCAACAACTCTACGGTGTAGCAGAAGTAAAACAAAATTCATCTCATGCTACAAGCTATAGCTACAATCATTCCGTTCAAGAGGTTAATGAGCTTATCATATGCTGCCGTTCAAGTTTCACATCCAATGGAAGATGTTCACCATCCAACGAAGAAAGAATTCATCGATATCAAATGGACACATTTTCGATAAGAAAGCGTGATGCCAAACTCTTTCAAACGATTTTTAAATATCAAGTGCAATAATCTTACTTTCACCAAAATGATATTAAGATTTGTTCCACTGCTCGGTGAGATATACCATCAGATCACCAGTGGAGCTTTTGCTAAGAAAGTCATACTGCCGGCCATTAAGAAACTTTCGTTCTTCGAGATATTTCTTAAGGTATTAATTTATCATGACCTTTTAAAGTGCACTTGGAAATAGCTGGAATAAAAAGAAGCCTTTTTTTATGTTATAGGCTCTACAAATGCTGTTTTCCATTCACTCGGAAAGAGGCCATAAGAGAAAGATAAATGGGAAAGCTTAGGTTTTTTTTTTTGGTGGCACAACAGATCGTGAAGAACCAAGGCCTAGTGACTTACAACTTTCAACCATTCCTGTGTGCGTATTTTTGGCAGGAATGGAGGGGACCTACAATTTTTTGCCGAGTCTGAACGGCTAGATGAGAAAGCACTTATTCATGACAAGTATACTCTTGGAGGATTTGTCAGTGCGTCGCAAGAGGCAGTATCTCGCAAAAAAAAATTTCTGTTTTTAGGTGGCCACGAGGTACTACTGCCACGAGGTACTACAAAAGAAACAGTTAATATTGTTACGGTCGCACTCAGATCAATGTAGATCCATTGTGATGCCCTAGGGATTTTGGCCCCCAAGAAAAGAAACCATTGATAAATTCCATGACATTCAAGCCCGTAGTTGGTGTTGATGAGTTTTAGCAGGCTCTAGTCTGAAAGGTCGGTGAGTATTTCTTAGACATTGAAGAAATTTCTGTCATTACACAATCACCTGGTTGATAAAAAGATGACGCCTTTTAAGGATGTGGTCTTTTTTTTACCCTTACTTGAAATATCATCCCTCCCCATGCCCATAGGAGCACTGGCTGCATGCAACGCCTGATGGATGAGTTTGGTAGGTCAGTGGTTGGTGTATGCGTCCGTTCTTGTGGATAGGATCACTACACAATCGCTTGGTTGGGGGAAGGAACGATGCCCTTTGAGAGTGTGATCCTTCCTTTATCCCCACTTAAAAGATCATCCCTCACCAGGCTCATAGGAGCAGTGGCTCCATGCAACGTCTGGTGGATGAGTTATGGGTCCGTTCGTTTGGGCTTGGAGAAGTTTACAATTTCAAAATTTTCAACACACTTTTACTTGAACTGTCAGAGAGTTCTTCTAAGTCGGTGAAGAAGTGTCTCCCTAGGAAGCTATTTCTCAAATGGTAACGCGCAAGGCAGTGACACAGGTTGTGAAAAGTATCCTCGTATATCTTTACGTCAACACATCCCCTGCATAGGTCGTCCAAACTGAGTTTCATCTTTGATACTCACGAGAAGAAATAGAGACTTTTTACTCAATTCGATGATGTTGTCTGTCTTTTGTTTGTTAAAAATTGGCCACAATTTTCTGGTTATAGTGCAAGTATTGAGTGACCTCCATCGTTCGTTTGCCGTAGCTTGAATTCTGCTTTCGATTACTTGTTTAAGATCGCAGTTTGGGAACTGAGCTAATGTTTCTGCTTGAGTTGATCCTATTCTTGCCAGCTCGTCGGCGCTTTCATTACTTAGGACACCTCTGTTGCCCGGAACCCAGCAGAGCCTTATGTTGAGCTATGCACCAAGCACCAAGCACCCTAAGCTCTTCACGACATCAGAAAGTAACAAGCTTCGATTTGATTTAAATGGCAGAAATCGCTTTGATTGTCAGTTGGCTATAAACGAAAATGGTGATATCAGCTTGTGGTATTGCCATCATTGACACCTGTCTAGCTGCTTTTGTCACTGCCAGGATCTCAACTTGAAAGACACTGCTGTAATCAGGAAGTCTGAATGAGCTGACCAGTACGAGTGAAGACCAGTACCCCCAACTTGGAACCGTCAGTGTATATAGCTATCATCGATTCGCAAATAGACGGCTCGTTCATTTGCCAATCTTTACTGCTAGGAAAGGCAGTCGTCCTGTACATTTCTGTAAAATTTGTGCGTGGCCTGTAGCACTCTGTCTCCAGCAGCCAGTTTGGCTTAGCTGAAGTGCGCTATTGGCTGCTGATTCCTGTATAAATAGATCTAGGGGCTTCAAATTGAGATGGGAAAGCTTAGGCAGTGGCTTTGTCAGCGTTGAAAAAAACTCTTCAGAATAATGGGACCATGTAGTGATACTATCCAAACCAGAGGATTTGTGTATATCAAGATCTTTCAGATCTCTTTGCCACTGCACAATTGCGAAAGAAGATTCGTCCCATGAAACCATTAGGAAGAGTCATGACACTCTCTGGTAGCGTCGAATTTAAAGGAAAGCAAATTATTTTTAACTATTAAGCTAACATAGGGAGTGTCATTGAAGACGAGGGTTTATGGAACCGAAGACTATGTGGTATTTTTAATGTTTTTTTTTTACAAGTGACCAAAAAATTGTTTTTATTTTGGGACACTATAGTATTTTCGCCATAATTTTGGGCTATGTGCAAAAATTTGGTTCGTTGAATGTAGCCCTTACAAGTCTTTTTAGCTTGTTGGAACTTGATCTGGTTTAATTTTTTCTCAATAAATCCAATCGTAGGTTCACCATTTGCATTATTTTTAGAAAAATTTGGCCCACTTTTCATAAGTTCTGAACAAATTGATCTGGATAAGCTGATCGAGGCAAGATATAGCCAGGTTCTTTGCTAAATGTATTGGACAGTGTCCACAGTTCAGAATTTCTCAAAATATACCTTCTCCTTGTCGTAGTTTTGGGGACCTGTTCTGACCAGAATTAGGACATGGACACAATTGTTTGAAAATTAATTTGTTGACAACTTTAAAAGACTTTCCGAACTGAAGTTTAAGGATTTGATGTCTTTTCTTAACGTCATGAAGCAATGACTAAAAGACAAACTTCAGTAGTATTTTACCGTGTTTAGTGGGGTACAATTCTTAAGACTTCAAGCCAGAGGGCTATGTTTTTTTTTTTGTACGGAGCTCATGGCGCACAGAGTTAACGGACAATTGCTCGATTGGGTTTGTTTCACTTCTTCAGTCCCAGGTAGCAAATCTGCCTTTAAAATAACCAAGTGTAGATGATTTGCGAAGAAAACAGACGGAGTCCTACTGAAATCAAATGGTTTGCTTGTTTGAACAAACTATAAATTGGCCGAGCTAGGTATTTTGCTGGTAAGCTCAAAGCGTGGACAATGATCTGCTTATATAGTCATTTTCACAAACCCCTCATTCAATAAATCCACTTCAACCTTAGGTAAAAGGAGTTATTTTATAGAAAACGGCGTCCTGTCACTTAGCGGGGTTTCTCGTAGGGCGCCATTTATCTAAAAACCGTTAGATTTCATATCAAATCATTGTTCTTGTAAAATTGACTCTTAACGCTGGATTAAAGTTAAATATTGAGATAAAAAAGCTCTAACCTGACAAGTTTTTTTTATGGCTTATATGCTCACAGAAAATGGCCACTACTGGTTGTATTTTTGACAGATTGTTAGTAAACCCATATCTCATAATAAGTAAGTAGATTAAATCAAGGAACAAGCTAAAAACTGTTTCTCTTGAAGACCGCACTTCAATGGGATTTCAATAAAAATTTAACCATCGTAAGACCTGAAAAGAAGAGCTAGGTAAGGTATGGATCTAGACATAAGTTATAATTTTATCTATTCAAATGAATCCGTTTTCTCAGAAACATTTCCTTTCTCAAAAAAGTTTTTTTTTTCTATAAAAATCAAATCAAACCCTATTTTAAATATTAATATCGGAAGTACTGCCTAAATCAATCACTTTCTTAAACAATCAATCAAAACTCATAGCCCGCCCACACAAAGCAGTTATACCACCCTCGCATATACATACCTACATAAGCAACGAGAACAACAACTAGAAAAACGACAAGTTGCTTGACTCATGTTTATAACTGCCAATCATCGCTCAATTAAAAACACACACTTCATGTAAAACAAAATCAATTTTGTTTGATTGGCATCGACTTCCACTTTGTGCTGCTAAAACTAGGTACTTGCCGCTTGCCACTTGGTGTTTTCTATAGCGTGCTTCTGCTGAACAGCAAGTTATTTCGTGTTTAACACAAAAATTGTTGTAAATATCATCAGCGGTGCAGGGCGGGGTGGCGGCCATAAAAATGAAAAAACACAAAAGCACCCAACGACCGCACATCATCACCTAGCCCATATCCAAATAAACAATTACACGGCTTGATGGCGCTCTTGACGCTTTATGGATGCGACGCGTGTATATATAACGGTATCTATAATGCACGCTTGCTGGTAACAGTATTTACGACCCACTAAGCACCTCGTAAACCTCACATCGTAAAATTGTGAATTTATAAACTTTGCACTGTGCTTGTCCGTTCAATTTTTCCTGCACTCTCGCTCTCTCTCGTTGGAAGTATAGCCTGGCGCAGGCACACCCTGTCCACGTTCGCATCCGCATCCGCCACTGTCGTCGCTTGTCCTCTCGAACGAGTGCATCATTATTGCACGACACAGTCAGCGCAATGCTGTAATTTACACTTGTCATCGAGTAAGAGGGGTTGAGGTGGGACGGTGTTACATTGCCAGCGAAATGGCAGATCATCATTGGGTGCACGTCGAGTCGTCGATGTCGTCCGCAGGCGGATGGATGCGGAGACTCGGAAACTCGACTCTGAGTTGACAAAGTTCAAATCGTCTCCGAGGAAAATCACTTTTAATGACTCAAGGGTCGTAAACTTGAATTAAAATCGGATGAAAAGCGAAAATATGATTGGGAATCTAGTTAGCACAGTGATGGAGATTATGTGCGACATAAAGCAGTATAGAGCAGTAGCCAGGGTAACGCCGCAGCACTTGCACTTGAGTCTTAGGGCGATAGCTTAATGAAGTATTCCAAATCGGCCATAAACAACGGCACAACGGGTTGGGGATTTATTTTATGGAATTAGAGTTGTTGGAGCATTGAATGTGCTGTTGATTAAGGTCAACTGTTGAATTTGCTTTAAAGTGAATGCAGTCAACTTAGGATTTGGTGCATTGTTTGTGAGCAAATGAAAGCTCTTTTATTTTCTGTTTTAATTGGAGGTTTTGACTTTTAATACAAAACTGATGAAACTAATTGAAATTATATTTGACAAAGTGATGGTTTTGTATGGAACCGAATAAAGAAAGGAATAAAATCAGAAAGCCATTTGACCAGAACGTCGTAGCTTTTAGAACCCCCATCGTCATTCATGCTAAGCTATTTAAAGTTGTTATCAAACAAGCTTGCATAATGTTGACTTTTAGGAACCGAAGAGTCCTGGAACCACATGTTGTTCATATTCAAATGCTAAGCTTACAATGTTTGACGGGGTTACCGAAACTCAATTTACCAAGAATTTACAAACTAGGCCTACGAAAATTATGTATCTTTGGATAGCTATGCATACCCAAGCATAATATTATGAGTTGAAATACTTATTTGCTTTGTAGGTAGGTACATTTAAGCCTTTCTACTCTAAGTAAATGCAAAAGTAGTTGAGATCAAATGTGCGTCAGCTTCCCAATAAACGCTTTATTAATCGGTGCATACATTTTGTTGGCAAACAAATCGCATACTATAAAGGTCAAAGCAAGGCTCTATTTAGGGAGGGGCGAGCCGGGAATTTTGCCCCGGGTGGCAAAATTTTGGGCGGCAAAATTGAAAATTAAGAATTGTTGCGGCTACTAAAAACTTATTTTATAAATTTTGTAATTAATTGATGCATACATAAAGCATAGATGTTTTGAAAGCTATTAATAAAAAAGATTCTTCAGTAAAGTATTCATTGAAAAACTATCCAAACTCCTCAACCACTCATGAAGCTGAAATATGAAAGAACAAAATTTAAAAAGGTACGAGTATTTTAAACAAAATCGATAAAACACCAACACAAGGTGTGTAATAACAATACTAAAAGATGAATTCTAGAACATTGTAACCCCGAGAATATTTTAATCCACTAGACAGGGGTTGCAGGGAAATAACTTCAGCGGGAAATAACTTCAAATGGGAAAAATTTTCACCACTAGTGGGAAGTGATTTCGCATTTTTAAAGCGAAATTATTGCGCACTTTGCGGGGGAAATAATTTAACTTTTTTGTATGGGAAATAATTTCACTTTTGTGGTGAGGTTTGTTCCTACTATTGCAATTACAATTATTGTTGGATATAGGTATAGGATAAATTCAAAGTTTCTTTAAATTTAAATTCTTAAAATGCAAAAGGAACTGCATACACCCAGCCTCGCACCTACCCAAAATCCTATAGTCATCCAAAGCAGGGAATTTGTAGGGGGTAGCATATCTTCATTACTGTATTTACGTAAGAAAAGGCAAGTGTAAATAAGATCTAACACTCAGAATTACGGTGAATAATCAGTGGGGTAGGTATTCGGGGGCATGCTGGACCCCCGCAATCCCCCTAATGGGGCTCACTATAAGATATGGGGTAAGTGTGAGCTTGGGTTTATGCAAAGTTCCTATTGCATTTTAAGAATCTGAATTTCAAGAAACCTTGGCGACAATTTTTATATTATAAAATTAGAAAATAGGTGAGAAACTGAGAAACAACTTCACCAAATTTAAGGTTATATTATTTCCCACTCAAATAATTTCACTTCAAAAATGCGAAATTATTTCCCACTAGTGGTGTAGTTTTTTTTTCCATATGAAATTATTTCCCTGCACCCACTTGGACTCATCTGATTTACATGGATTAGAACTTTCAGAGGTGTTGGCAGTCTTATTTTTTTTTAAGTTATTTTTTCCTCCCATCGCTTAAAAATTTATAGAAGAAATAAGATTAGGTCCGTATATCAGTATTGTGCTCAGAATTACTTTCAATTTACCAGTAAAAGTTGCAAGTAGCTTTTCTTAGTAAACAAAATTCGAAAATCATCCTCGTTCTACTTGTGTCATGTTCTAAGATAATTGGCAGTGATTTCTATTGAATACAAAGCTTGCGCTGGTAAATTTATTTAAAATAATTAAAAATTTTGCTGAAAAAAAAGCGCTAAGAAAACTATTTTATACTCATTATAGGCAGAGATGAATATTCTCATAAAAAGGTTTGATTTGTTTGGTATTCTTAAAGAATTATTTATTCGTTTCAAAGAAATTTGTTAACAAACATAACATACACTTATATAATTTAATATTCGCTTAGAAGCCGTAGCAAAGTGAATATTACATAATTCCCACCGTAATTACACAGGTTGGTCGCATATAATTTCTAAGATACGAATAATTATTCTATGCTCCCAAAATTTAGAGCATTAGATATAAAACGCTAATTTTCATTTAAAAGTATTTTTTTTAATAATCTAAAAAAGTATTTAAGATCGCTTCGGACTATAGTTTAAAAGAGCTATGTGCGTTTTCAAAAAAAAAAAAAAAATAGAAATGTACCCATAAGTACTTCTTTTTTGAAAATATTGCGACTCAATACAATTAAGACTTTTTATGGGCTTCTCTGTGAAAAAACATTATAAAAATCAGTGACATCGTTTTCAAGAAAATCAATAAACTGGTTCTCTGAGAGGAACCATTAAAAACTCTTAAATAGTAAATTGTTTCACTAAAAAAACTCATAAGTTATAAGTAATTGAATTTTGTTTAAGAAAAGTTTCAGAGCCCTTTTTGAGAAAAATAAAATCCTGTGAAATTGTGTGGAAGGAAGGTACCGTTGTTTTTAGTAACAGTAGTATAAGCAAATCTGTAAAGGAAGTTTGAAGAAAATCGATCCATTAATACTGTAGCTGAACAGACCAAGAGCAAGAATTATGTGGCTCATTCTGTTTCAATTTCCCTATAATCGTAATAACAAGTCAGATCAAAAACTCTAGTTGATTTTTTTTTACAAATGTATAACTTGCCATATCGTATCTTTACAGGGTGTCCTTTGATTTGTCAATAATATTTTAAGGTTTGATTTTTGTATTTTTTCCAAGAAAAAAATCAAAAAATCTTCCCCCTGACGCAGGGGGGGACAATTTCTGAAAAGCTTATTTAAATACAAAAAAATATTAAAAATCATTAAAAGCAATTTTTGTGTGTCATATTTAATGCCCTTAAGTTCTTATAGTCAAATACTGAAAAAAAAATGAAAATACACGAAAAGGCCGCACGTATCTACTTGCTCTTTTTATGCATACAAAAACATAATTTAATTCAAAAAATCCTTCTTTGAACTTATTTCAAAATTTTACATACAAATTTAATGTAAATTTGTTCAGCCGAAAATAAAAAAAACTATTCTATGAGAGGTAGTACTTATAGATTCAAAAACAGCTTTTAATGTCTTCCTCTGGCTTACTCACTTGGAGTCATCATTGACATAGTGAGGGCCAATTGTAGGACTTAAAGGCCGTTAAAAGTTATTTTTAATGAATAATTCAACAAGTCCAATCATAAATGCTAAGTCTAGTACTTAGCTGATTTATTTCAGTAGTACCTATATAGAATTTGTATTTTACAAAACTTCTTATATTTAAGTACTACTATTAGATGCTAGGTGTTAATTTTTATAATTATCTTAGGCGACGTTTTTGAGAACGAAATCCGTCAAAAATGGTTCTTTGAGAGGTACCATCAGCAACCATGTAGCACTTTTAATCCTTAACTGATAACCAAAGTTCGTAAAAATTCTAACCGGTCGGTGTTCGTACTAAAAAAGTAAGTATTCGCCACAGTACACAATACTAATAGGCTATTGAATATACCCGAAAAACAAGCTACTAATGTTCTTATTGCAAAACTCATTAAATGGGTCATTGAAGATGAGAAAACCGCGGAGTGCTATTAAATTGGAGGGTGCAATTTTTAGAAATGGGTGCAAAGGCACCCTTTTTGTTTTTTTTTTTAAATAACTTGAAAACGAAGCAAAATTCCGAGATGATACTTTTTTTGAAGAAAATAAAATTTACTATCAAAGTGCACATACAAATATTTAAAAAAAAAATTTGTTTATTCAATAATAGAAAAACGTAGTTCCAAAAAATGTGAAAACCACATTTTTTTTTCTTTTTTGTCTATAACTCTTTTTGGAGTAGAGATAAGTATAAGCAATGCAAGAAAGATAATTAAATTTTCTTAAAAAATTACTTATTCAAAAATAGTTTTGTCAAAATCGATCGAGGTACAGTCGCTCAAAATAAACCAATTTTTTGGGTTTGAATACGTTATTTATCGATATTACTTCAATGCTTATTTTTTTTACAACAAAACTTACTTTTAAATAACAAATTGAGAATTATTATCTACTTAGTACACCTATTAATAATAAATGAATATTTTCACAGCTTAATACAAAAATATTGTGAAAATCATATTAAAATGCCGCGTTTCAAGTTCCAATCTGTTAATTTAGTGCAGTTAAATAGGACAGAAATTCTTTCAAAGCAGGCTTAAAACTTTGGACCCACCACAAAACTTGGTGAAAATGTTTTGTGTTCTATAAAAATGAAGAATTAAAACAGTCATTTAAAATATTTCATTTTTTTTGTTTTTTTTTTAATTTAACTTAACATATTTTTTTGAATTTCTTGAGTGATGCATTTCGATGGTAAATTTCTTTCTCTACAAAAAAGGTTTTGAGCATCATCTCAAAATTTTGCTTCGATTTCGAGTTATTTACAAAACAACCAAAAAGGGGGCTTTTGGCACCCGCGTTTCAAAATTTTGCCTTCCAATTTAATAGCACTCCACGGTTTTCTCATGTTTAGTGACCCATTTAATGATTTTTGCAATAAAAACCTTTGAACGTCTTGGTTCGATTCTTTATAGTATTCAATAGCCTATATAAGGGTTTTAAAATTGAAAGTATAAGTAATTTAAAATGGCTTTCCAGAGCCTTTAAAATAAAACGCTAATACAACAACAAAAATACCTCAAGACCACTGTGAGGGCTCTATGATAAATCACTTCATATTTGTAGTTTATTTAAAAACCCATTGTGAACAAGCTGGTCATTAGTAGATTTACGAATTAAGAATGTGGAAGCGATAGACTCACACATTAGTTGAATAAGGTTTGACAAAAAAGAAAACAATCTCTTTTAGTAGGTAAAATGTCCAGATACATAGTGATAGTATTATTAATACAGTGCCGGCAAGGGTTACAGAATTGAATGCATTGACTGGAAGCTCATGCTCATACGGTCTTTTTATATACAACATCATGTTTAAATTTTGTTCTACCAAGACTATCGATGCTGAAATTGGTACATTTCAGTCTAAAAAAATAACAGTCTTTTTTGGCACACTTTTCTCTCCTCGTGCTAGCCTTTTCAAAAAGTCCGTTTCATTAACATTCATCAATGGATTGGTACTAATTAAAAAAAAAGGATTATGTATTTAAAAATGTTTACTTGCTATTTCAAATGTAAGCCAATGAAGGCTCTTCAAATTATTCCCAAGCCCTCCTGCACCATACTATGATTCTATACTTAAATAAAGCCTGAAACATGCATCAAATCCCTAATTTATATCCCCTAGACTATGAATGAAAACATGTGTTGTACTCATAGGTATGATAAATATGCTGCATTGTTCTCTGTAAACATGTCTACTCGAAACATAAAAACTAATTTGAAAATATTAATTTCCTGTATTCATGCGAACAAAGCTCTTAATCCGCTGCTGGCAGGCTTTGTATAGTGCGGGAGCGGGAGCCTCATTGTTGTATTTTTATAACAAACGTTTTTTTTTAATTTTCCCTTTAGTCATTATAAAGTAAAAATCTTTCATTTAAATTTATCAAAACCCACATTATTGTTCTGCCGTCCATTTTTCCTTTGAATTTCCTTTGTTCTGCCGCCAGAAAAAAATATAAATAAAATTGAAATAAGCTTTTATCCGTCAATCTCTGCATTAGTGTTTCTTTATTGTTGTTGTATTTGTTTACTGCGATCAGAGCATCGTTTAATTAAAATCACTCAAACCTTCGTCAACAAAGTCCAGTCCACGCCCCCATACGCTCATTGTTTGTTGTGATTGTATGAATTTACATACACAGTCGATACAAACTTTGCAATTCAAAAAAATGCCTGAAAAGTTTTTCCCATTGAATTCAATTTCAATTCAATTTTCGTCAATCATTTCACACACGTAGGTATAGCGCGCTTCCATGTTTATCAATTAAGCAATTACCATCGATGAAACATCGCCCATCTCCCGCTGGGCAGAATTATTCATTCCCAATTCCATTCACCAAAATCTCAATCCGAGGACGACATGGACACAACAAAACAAAAGTCAAAAGCAAAATACGCATTAAAACAATTCAATTAAGCAAAGAGCCACACACATAGGTGGCACCTATAACGATACTATAGGAGTATATATGAATGATGAGAGGAAAGTCATGTGAAATACTTCCATCGGGCACAGTATAGGTAGGTATGTGTCCTTAAGATGGCATAGCAACATAATATAGCCACTCGCTTGTTCCCAAAATGAGAAGTCAAAAATGCCAATCTATAATGTTTCACCCTCGAGAAGTCCTGTGCCATGGAGCAAGGGCAACATCAGCCATAGATATCAAACAATAGAGTTTCCAGGACGACGACGCTGACGACGGACGTCGACGATGGTAAGGGACGTGGTTCTGCACAAAGAAGACCATTTCAACGGAAGCCATTTTCCTGTCCCTGCTTTACCGACCCATAACTCCACTGGAAGATGGCTTAATGAGCATTTCATACATCCAGGCATTTCTTGCTGGGTATCCCGGTTTTGTGGGACAAACGAACTGGAAACGTAGAGGAGCGCAAGAGAATACCAACAACAACGACATCACCCTCCATTATCCTAGGCTTAAGCTTGTACACCATTGGATATGAGAAGGGTGAATGTTAAATCAGGCGAAATGAGAAGACAAATAAATTACGCAAACTTACTTATTCCGAAGGTTTGTCCTTTTCTGCGATAAACCATCCTCCAGCTGTCACCGTGTCGTCGTCGTCCTCGCCATTCGTATTGTTTGGATCCTTTTCATCCTCTTCTGCTATATCAACCAGCCACAAAGCTGTATTATACCATATAAGTATATTGATGGTGAATTTCAAAAAATCAGAAAAGTATTTCAGCTTTTCATGGGGATACAAATAAAACAGCGCTCTGGGTGAGTACTCATGCGAAGCACAAAAACCCTTTCAAAATTTACATAAAAATGTAAATCGGAATTTTGTCTTTTTCCTTTCGAATTTAAAGAAAAAAAAAACAATTCAATTCAAAAGAATCCTTGTACAAAACTACAATGAAACATCGGAAGGCCGCCTTTCAAATTAGGCCAGACACCAAAAAAAAAAAAAAAAAAAAAAACGGAGCAACCGAATTTGATGGCCAGCATGAGAGAGCTATTTCGAGTCAACGATCATGTGGAGAAAACTTTAAAATGTTTCAATATTGAAAGTGCCACAAGTCAACAAACATCAGGCTCGGTCGATAGGTAAGGAAGGACTTTGGGAAACCTTAGGAAGAGAAGTATGAGAAAAAAAATTCTTGTTGGAGTGTCCTTCACAAACTGCACAAAGGACACTCTGTGCTTAGTTCGAATGTTGTTTTTTTTTTTCTTCGTCGTCGTCCTCGTCGTCAAATCAATGTAATGGTTTTAGTAGTCTATGTCTGTTATTTGTGTGCCAAAAAGAGAATGCGACGATAGCAATGAATAACTATGACTACTTCCGCTTTTGGAACTTTGAACGAGGCCAGCTTTTTATGTGACCAGTGTTGCTACGAGTACTTTATCGTTACCGTTTTTCATAATCGGAAAGATGTTAAAAACTTTTAAATAATTAGAAAAACTTTATGGACTTCCAGGAATAGTATGAAAAATCAGAAATATTGAATGATTTTCTATTCCATATTCATTTTATGCATCCATAAAAGCGATTAACAATAGGTCCGTTAGGTTAGGTTAGGTAGAACTGGCTGTAAGTGAAATAAAACTAACACACATAGACCAAAGTTGAAAAACTCCTTCTTTACTCATTAAACCACTTGGAACTCAAGACGAAGCGAACGAGACTATTTATGTCGATGTTTGCCAGATCACTAGCATCGTCATAGAAGTAGTCACCTAAGTTGAGCCTACGTCTGTTGGAAAGTGCGAAGTGAGGAATCGTTTATTCCTTAGTGTCCTGTTAAGTATGACACCTTCAACAGAGCTGATGTGCAGTCTGTTTAGAGATATTAAACACATGGAGCGCTTTAAATCAAGGTGTGGCCGTTTAAGTTTTTGTAGCCAAACAAGTAGTGATGTTATTCCACCAAATGTTTGTTCCCTCCATAGCATCCTGCTTCAGCAAAAGTTTACAAGTAGCGATGGGGTTTAGGGAAACAATTTCACGGGCATCTGCTCCACATGGGAGTTTATTCCATCGTAAGTGGGAACCTGTTCCACTTTTCAAAGCGCAATTTATTCTCACCAAGAGGGGGAATTCATTACCATTTTCATTGAGAAAGATTTCAACTTGAAAAATGGAGTGTTTGTCCACTTGGTATTTGAATCAACTTCATTTCTTTTTCTTTCATTCGTTCTTAGGAGGTGTTTTTTTTTAACACATAGTTTCTTTAAATCTAGATTCTTTTAATGTAAACTTTGAATAGACCCAACAGCAGATGCCCGTGGAATTATTTCCCGCACCAGCGATGGGTATACCAATATTAATCCTTGAAATGAATTCAATAAAATGGGTAGTAATGTTCCACTTCTAGTGAGATCATCAGCTTTACAATTTCCTGGAATGTCACTATGGCCCGGCACCCAACAAAAGTGAATAGTAAACTGTTGCGCCATCTCCACCAACCAGAGATGCTCGAAAATTAAGGGTAGTTTTAGAGCTTATAGATACAGAATCCAGAGACTTAATAGCGACTTGATATCACGTTTTTTTTTGAGCCAGGATAATACTTCTTTTATCACTAGAAGTTCCACCTGGAATACGCCTCAGTGATTAGGAAGACGGAATGAGAGACTTAAATTTAGTTTATCAGAGTACACACCTCCACCAACCCCATCTTTGGTCTTCGATCCGTCGGTGTAGAAATGAATCGATTGATCTTTAAATAATACCACATCCTCCCAGGTGGATCTAGAAGGTATGGTAACTTCAAAGTTTTTGTGGAAGTTCAATACTGGGATTGTGTAGTCAGTGTTACTTGGAAGTGATCCGAATGAATTCAGAATAGCGGAGTGGCCAATCTCATTATTGATTCACAGTGAAGAGGCTTTGAGGCAAATGGCCGCTTGGATGTGTTTGTGCACATTTGTTTGCTGAGGTGTCAGATGGAGTAGAGTGTCTAATGCAGCGGATGGAGTCGACCGAAGTGCTCCGGCAGGTCTTTTTGGACTTTGCTTCGTTTATCACGATGTATCGCTTTATAAAAGGCGGTCCACCATACTGTGTAGGTTAAAATCGGTCTAATTACCGAAAAGTATAACCAGTGAATAATGCATGGTTGGAGGCCTCACTTACTTACGGTTTTCTTGCAGGAGACTTTGACTCTTTCTTGTATGTTAGGTTTTCTGCTTAACTTCCTATCTAAAATGAGACCCAAGTATATTAAGCTTTGTCTGAAAATTTTAGTGAAACACCATTAATAAATGGGGGATCTATTTGCGGAATTTTTTATTTGCTGGAAAAGAGGACAAGATCTATTTTATGGGGATTTACTCCAAGTTCACATCGATCAGCTTATCGTGTTAGCGTTTTTTAAAAGAACCCTCAAAGTGTTAGGATGATTTCCTGATACTGCTAGTCTGTTCTTTAACTTTTAATTTCTGTGATTTTCTGCGCATTTTAGTCTAAAGTTCTGTCAAAATTCATATGAAATTGTTTTTTGACACAAGCTTGGACTGAAAATCACAGAAATTCAAAGTACACATTTTGTTTGATCAGATATCTACTCTTTGTTCTATGAGGAACAAACTGATTTCCAACAAGTCGTACATTCTGGATGATTTTTTAATTGATCGGTTTAGCATCGGGCTTCAAAATGAGGAAATCCAGCATTGTTATTGTAAGAAGTGCCTTACCTTAAATGGAGAGAGCCTTTTCAAAGTGTGCAAAATAAAGGAAAATAAGAAAAGTGATGCCACGGATGTGGTCGAAGTTATCAACAAATATATTGCAGTTGCAGTGGTAATATTTTAAATATTCTTCGTGTTACAAAATAGGCAAAAAATCCTAAGACGAGCAGTTTAAGCAGTGCTCAGCATGGTTAAAATCTAAAGATCAAAATATTAAACAGTCTTTTGTTAGGGGTAGTAAATAATACATTAACTAGTTACCAATCTTCTTCTTTAGTTCTTCTAAATTTTTAAACTTTTTCTCTTCGTTTGACTACCAAGTATCATATTTATTCCATTTCAATAAAAACAGGTTAATTGAACACGTCCAAACAGTGACAGTTCGTATTAAATATCACCAAACAAAAATTTTTTTATAATAACAAATGTCAAAGTGAATATCTACACAATATGGGTTTTATGGGGTAAGTTAAGGATTCGTGAAAAAAAATCGAGAACAGAAGAAGGGATAGAGAACACGAAAAAAGTTGGTGGTACAATTCTGTGTAAGTGTGTTTTTCGGTCTGTTTGTCAGTCTGTCTGTCTGGCCGTCTGTCCGTTTGTATCTGGGTCTACAGATACTTCAGATATAAATTGCCATCTTAATCTTGTTAATAAGAAATATTTTTAGAGCCAATAACATTTTAATGCGGTGCAATGACGCATGTGACATTAAAAAAAACGGTGAAATTGATTCCTTGATTCCCTTAAAAAGTACGTATCCCATAAAGTTTTAGCAAAACCTGAGATGTGCTGGGTTTTTTTTTTTGATTAGACGTTTTTATATAGAATGACTCAGGTCAAGTCGATTGTAAAGATTATCGTGCAAAGTTCTTTGAAGTTCTTAGTCGTCTCAGTCGTCACAATGCTATAACTTAGCTACAGAAAAGTTAAGGTTCTTATAAATTTGCTTAAAGTATCTCGGTAATTCGATTTCACATAAATTAGTGTTTGGCCAAATGAAAAAGTGAAAGTGGAATAGTGCTGAGGATCCTAAAAATGTTTTTGAGTTGCAATTGTTCCTATCGCATTTCTTAATTATTATGGAAGCTTTTAGGAAATTATGGACTGCAAGAATTTAATTTTTTGTATTTTATCTACCCCAAGTTTTCGACGCCTATATTAATGTTTTTCCTATGTTTCACACCACTGAAATTGGCTGTGCGTTCCTGGTCTATAAAATAAAGAACTTGCAACCTACAGTTGTATTTGTATTTGGTTTGTAAAGAAGGCTTACTACAATGAATAGACAAACCTATTTTTTTGTTATTTATCAATATGAAAACCCTAATAACAAAGGCTTCTTGAATTTATGTATGTAATTATTGTTTAGGGACCTAACAAAAAAATTCAATTTATTGCTTCTTAACGCCCTGCCATTGATTTTCGTTTACAAATGTGGTTAATTTCTTTATTTTTATCACTATGGCCTATAAAGGTTGAATTTATAATGCTTAAGTTTCCTACACACTAATCTTTTTGGGATATTTTATGAAAAGCTTATGTACAAGAAAAAAGGATTCTTAGAAGGCTGGAATCCTTTTTATACAAACTTATATTTTAGTGAAGATATTCGGAGGCACGATTTAATAGATATGAATTGATTTTCTCCAATAGGTAGGTACATACATCCACAAAGAGTATTCGAATAAATGAATATTGGTTACAGCAAAAAACCCATTCCTATAATACCGATATCACCCATATGATAATCTGCCAACTGCGATGCTTAGAGTTCAGGCCTCTTCGTCAAAAGTTTTCTTTAAAAAAATTCATTTAATTTCTTTGAGTAAGGGCTACCATTTGTCAAAAAATGGTTTTTAACCATCTTTTTATTTTAAATTTTTTTCAAAATGTGTTTCAGAGGTTAATTTTCATACAGCAGCTTCTACGTTTTTCTAAAAAACATTCATATTTTTTTTTGAAATTCAAATACTTTGAAAACCACATGTTCAGTTTTTCTGAAGCTCGGTATTTTATGGTTTTAGAATATTTTATGGAAAATGTTACTTCTATAATAAAATAACGCTTCCTTATCTACAAACCTGCACGACTGTAACCTGAGGAGTTGGTGGGTAGTTCTTAGCCATTGAAGAAGCGTCTGTCATTACTGCGGTCCTTCCTTTATTCAAACTTGAGAAATCAACCGTCCACCAGGCCCGAGGTAGCAAGTGGCTCCATGCAACGCAACGTCTGGTGCATGAGTTTGGTAGGTCAATGGTTAGTGTGTGTGAATGTGAATTTTAACAAATTTTTACTTGAAATGTCAGAGAGTTCTTCCAAGTCGCTGAAGAAGTGTCTCCCTAGAAGCCTGTTTCTTAAAGATGGCTATATAGTGACACAGGTATAGGTAAGAAGTATCCTCGTGTATCTCTACGTCACCATATTCCCTGCATAGGTCATCCAAACTGAGTTTCATCATTTTCTTGTGGTAACCCAGGTGGTTGTGACCGGTGGTGATACTTACGAGAAGCGATATAGACTTTTTACTCAGTTGGATGATGCTGTCTGTCTTTTTTTTGTTGAAACTAAACCATAATTTTCTGGTTATAGGGAAGGTATACCTCACTCGTTTTCCGGAGCTAGAATTTAGCTCTCAATTACCTATTTAAGATTACAGGGTGGAAACCGAACTATTGTTTCAGCTTGAAGAGTTGATCTTATTCTTGCCAGCTCGTCAGCGTTTTCATTACCTGTGATACCACTATGGCTCGGAAAGCCTAGATACTTGTGCCACTGGAGCAAGAAAAAAGTAGAATTCACCAGAATTTCCTCGAAGCTGCAGACGTCAGATGGTCATCAATTGACACTTGCCGGGTTTGAAGAAATTTGTGGCCGAACATTTCAAAGAACCGAACTAAATATATACTTAAGATAAACAGGCCTCAACTATCACTCCTGGTTGGAGTCCTAAGGGGCCACAACTCAATGGGAACCCACATAAGAAGAAAGGGTTCCAGCCCATCAGACTTATGTATGTAAAGGGTATCAAGATGAAGAGGCAGACGAGGGCTCATCACATTTTCTTTGTGAATGCCCCAGCTTGGCTAGAACCAGAAAAAAACCCTTGGCACCTCTTCCTTCCCACTGCAGAATATCTTGAAATTGATTCAGAATTCAGGATGGTTCAAGAAGGCATACCATACCTAAGCTCCCTTCAATTCCCCTTCCTTAATCATACTTAATCAGCAAATATTTTGTATTTGTCCTGGTTGCCTTATTTTAATCTGGCGTCATTTTCGTGTTTAGAGTTGACAGTGGTAAAATTGAACCAACAAAAATGTTTTCGTTGGATTTACTATTTCGGCACTCCTCGTTAACTTCTTAACTTAAAAAGGTTTTAAACTGTCAAAAAGCTAAGTAATATTCCCTTCACAACTGCAATTTTTGTTATGCAAAATAAATAGAAACAAAATAGTGAATAAATTCTTGTTAACAAAATATCATTTGAATATATATATTTTTGTTCTTCGTTGAAAAACCTTGCTTTTCAAATCCCAATAAAGGATATATTTACTGACCTTTTTTTTTTTCGAAAGTAAAACAAAAGGTAGCAACACTGGCATTGTTTTCGTTGTTTTTTTCGTGTTTTTTTGTTCAGCTTTTAAAGAAACGAAGTAAACGGGCCGGAATAGTTCTTTCTCTTGACAACACGATTTGTGGTTAAATATTCCCAAGAACAAACCCCCTGATTTGCTGTTTTTATATATATAATTTTTTTTTTTTGGGAAAGACTGGGGCGCTTTTGTTTATTGCTTTTAAAAATTCTAACTTTACTCTACCAGCACAGAGTCCTTGCGGCAAGTAGTGCACAATGGTTTGAGTCAGGTGGCGGGAAACTAAAGGCTGATGATGGCATTTATATTTTTGGTCCCCGGACACAATGTTCAACACCCAAAAAACAATCAGGAGAAACTTTGTAATCGAAATTACATAATTATTGTTAAACAACTGAACGTGCAGCTTATTGTGTCCACTCTTTACATTGAGGACACTGTGCATCGGTGTGTGTTTGAGTGAGAGAATGTGTGTGAATGCGGCTGAAATTTTGTATTCCGGTATCGACAGGATGTGGTGCCCATACGGGGGTGGATAAAACAACGTACAGAAAGATATACACCTCTAGCCATAAGGTGTAGGTGTAGATGTAGGTGTAGTTGGTATGTTGTTGCAGGGCTGAGTTTCCGTTCACTCTGCACAGAATCATCCCTTTGGGGGCTCTATAACGTTAGCTGCAGTATGGGGATGGAGATGGGGCTGGATATAAAAGCAGGCCCTGGTACATAGTATAGTTTCATCAGCAGCTATAGTCCGGTGCAGTCTCGAGTTATTGAAAACTCAAGTGGGTATAATGCAAAGGGCTGGGGGTGGGAGTGTATACCAGCATATAGAGATATAAATATGTATAGAGTGTGAATTGCTTACAGAAATGTGCCTGCAGAAAATTTCTTATAACGTGCAATTTAAAGAGCTATTATTTCCACAGTGGTTGATATAATGGATGTTGACATTATTGTGTTTTAACGTCCTTGAGTGAAAGGGACATTCATTAGGACTAACACTCGTTTGCTATGTTGAATACAGTATACCTACTATCAACTATGTCGTGTTGTTCGCTTCGGACACACTTAAAAAGACAGATTCCACTTCAGCTCAAAACGAGATTTTGTTGAGAGATAAATTATTATCTTTGAAACAAAACAACAGCAGCAAAACAAAAAAAAGAACATTGCAAATAATGGTCTATAAGGAAAACTTAGAAAATAAGTAGATAGATACTCTAGAGATGCAAAAAATTGAGATATTCTTTTCTTTGGTAAATTGCATTAGAGACGGAGAGAAGTCCTTTCGAAGAAATCGTCAATTAAAAACAGCTCTGGATAAGGACTCACAGATGAGAAAAAATTAAGTCTTATACGTAATTGAATGGAAAAGGACTTCGTTTAAAATAACTGAATAGATTTTTTCTCTGTCGTTTGCTTAACAGACAGAATTTCTGATCTTCCCTTGTAGAATCTCTCAGGAGTTAAAAATAGGTTGAGTCTTAGGTATAAATTGTGTCATTTGTAAAGAGAGAAAACTCGGTTGGTTTTTCATTTTGCATTCAAAGTAATCAAGAAGCCAACAGCAACAGCTTTTCATCTATGACCTTTCATTTTTTGTATTTACCTCAGGATCTTGGTATTTTTTTAATTTCTTTTTTATTTTTAATGCACTGGATCTTTCAAGCCAGAGTCCTTCAAAGTTAATTAAAACTCAATGATGAAGACAAAAAAATGTTCACCGTGCACAGATAAAATGAAGATGGTTTAAAAGTTGTGCAAATGAAAGGATGTAGAAGTTGAAGGAGGTGAGAGAGGTGACGCTGCAAAGCTTATTTAGATCCCTTGTTTATGATAATAAGAGAAGGTATCTCTGCAGAGGCAAGAAAATGAATGTTTTATGACCGTGTATTAAGTAGGTAAATGAGAGAGCCCCGTTTTATTTTTTTGTGAAAAAATTGATTTAAAAATACACTGAGGAATTTTAGTACAGCACCAATTGTGCTACAATAAGAAATTCAAATAACTTTTTTTTTAATCGATGTATTTCATTTATTTTTTTTTTATTGGTTAGAAAATTAAATTTTATTTTAAATAGTTAGTTGTTTTTAAAGATTATAGACCGCAAATGACCTCCACGCTCTCCCACGCATATGCGGCACCTGATCAAAAAATTATTCATTGCGGCCTGAAGAGTTGAAGTTGGGATCGCCTCAATTATTGTCGTTATGGACTGCTTTAATTCAGTTAAATTCCTGGGCTTCGTTTTATTCACCTCTTGCTTGACATAACCCCATAAAAAGAAGTCTGGTGCAGTCAGGTCAGGTGACCTTGGGGGCCAGCGAAGAGTGGAGTTCCTAGAAATTAATTTGTTTGCGAATTTTTTGTTTAGCTCCGCCATAACTGGTCTGGCTATATGTGCAGTTGCTCCATCTTGCTGAAACCAAACGCTGTTGAATGGTATACAAGTTTAAATCGTCATGAAGTATCCGTTGTAATGACCGTCTGCTAACTCCAATTTGCCCCGATAAGTTTCGGGTCGAAACGCTCGGATTGGCCTGTAATGCAGATGCTACTGCTGCGATTGTATCTTGAACCCGAACATTGGCATCTCGATGGTACGGCCTTCGTGCGATGCTTCCAGATTCGGCAAACATGTTTACAAACCTCATAATGGTCCATCTACTCGGGGGATTAACGCCAAACTCCCGCCTAAATTCCCTTTGGACGGAAATCGGAAATGACGGACTGCAAAGCATGGTACCGTTGCACTATCCAAATTCTTTTCTCCGTATCCCAAGCATCCATTTTTATAAATCTAAATAGTAACCTACAAAATAAAAAAAAAAATAAGCCGATTACTCACACAGAAAAAAAGTTATTACGTTTTATTTTTGTAGCACGATTCGTGCGCCACCCTGTATATCTATAAATGATGGTGATAGTTTTTTGAGGAAATATGCAGAAATTAAAGAACTGTTTGATAAATAATACGTTTGAATTTTTTTTTAATAACAAAATTACATCGGCTCTCTAGTTTCCAAGGACATCAATGTGAAGTTATCAGTGCAATTCACACCCAACCTCTCCCAAGTAACATCGTTGGAGCTAATAGAAGCCAAACTGTTCCTTAACAGCTTGTAAGTAGTGAAATACAACACTTTAGCTCTGTAATAGATTATTTTATAGCTCCCTACATTTTATTTAAAAGTTATGTTCTATAACCTAAGTTCAGGAACACTGTGAGCTCCATTAATTTTGTAACGTCTCAAGATTTAAAATTATGCTCCTTAATAACGTTCAACGTTCTTTAAACGAGCAAACTCTAAATTTGAGCTCATAAACATGCATTGTAGAGCTTCTAAAAACCCATGTTCAATATTCTTTGCATGACTCTACAGAAATGTCAAAAATAGCATTTCAAAAGCATCACACAAAGTGGCTATAGAGTACAATTACTAATACTTTCGCACAAACGCATGTGCATTGGAGATCTCTCTTAGAATGGTTAAATCTCTCTGAGCATTTTGAAATGCGAAGGCTCAAGAGAGCTTCAACAAAACGACTATAGAGCTTAATACTGAATCGCTCTCAAATAAAATTCTACTACTCATATAGTAGGGTGTTCCACAATAACATACAATAAAAATGATTGCACCGGGAAAAATTTAACCAAAACTAGAAAACAAATTATTCCTTTCCTATCTAAGGAATACCGAGTATGCATCTCAATAGTCGAATTAGGTGCGAAATTCCTAGTTTTTTTCTACTAAGATCAATTGAACAGTTGAGTCACATAAGTACTTGCTTACAAACTTAAACTTCAAATAAACAAAAACTTTTTCCACGATTTAGAAATATTCAAAACTTCAATTTTCAAAACACCCTACTTTTCAGCACTGAACGCTAAACTCTCATTTAGTAGAAAATAGCGATATTGCAGCTCTATTGAAGGCAAACTATTTTCATGATAAAAAATATGGCGACGGAAAAAAAAACATTGAATACATTTTCTTTATTTTATTTGAAACGAATAAAAATTCTTTCTTTTCAATATAAAACACAGTAAATATTGCAAGTATTGCAATAAAATAAAAAAATATTTTATTTTATGTTTAAATTAATTTTTTTTAACAATTTTTTGTGTTGCTTAAGTTAACTTTTTTAATCATTTCACAGCTTAATATCAAGAATTTCGGAGGCGCGTTTTACTTTTGCGAAGTACATTCAGTACAATTGTGATAAAACTAAACGCGTACTAAAAATTCACCAATATGGGACAGATAAGTATTAATTTAATTTCTCACATAATTATGTACTCTTCAAATATTTTATAAATTTGTGTGACATTACAACACATGAAGTTCTCGCGGGTTACTATTACACATAAAGTAAACACAATGTTCTAATATCATTTTCATTTATATTTCCCAAACTAATACCAACAAAGTGCTGTCAAAAGTGCTGCTCTATAGATTTCCAATTCACGTACCAAAGAGCTCCAAGGCCATACTAGACACTGATAACAAGCTGGTTTGGAACAAAATTAGCTCTCAAGCTCAAGGAATTCGCTGTAGGCAAGCTCTCCATTTGCTTTAGAAGTGCATTTAGAGCTTCTTTTGAAATCAACGAGCTTTAAGACTAGCTCTGAAAGCGCTTTTAGAGCATTTAAACGGCTAAAATTGTTTCTTGGGCTATTTTCACCATTATAACTATTTTTTCCCAGGAGTAAGGGCTGTGGGATATCTTGGCACCTCAGTGAGGGGAAATTCGCAAAACAATGTCAACTATTAAGTTAGGCCTCCAAATCAGGTCTGGCATATAGTTATTATGGGTAGTTTGGGTAGCACTACCCACTCGAAAATTTTTCAAGTGAGTAAAATATCCACTCGAGATTTGACAATATTTTTAAACAAATACTAGTTATGCATTTGTGTAAAGAAGAAGAAGTATGAACTAGATAATGTTCATCTTTTTTATAAATTAAATTTATATGAAATATTAGGTCTGTTCCTTTACTTTGAATTTCTGTGATTTTCTGTTTTTGGTCCAAGGCCTTGTCCAAATTTATATACATTTTTTTTGACACAAGTTTGGACTAAAAATCAGTTATTCATACAAACGGAAATACTGAAGGACGTTTTTCGTTCTAGTCTAAGGCTGAATACCCAGGCCTTCATGGATATTTTTCTCAGTTGACAAAAAAAAAAATATCACAAAAATTACAGAAAACCATGGTGTACTAAAAAAAACGAATAAAAACACTAAAAAAATATACAATGAGTTTAATGCGAATCAAAAAATCCCATATTAAAAGGACAATGAAATCATAAATGAAAAATTTCGGTCTATACTTAAAGATTGAATCCGAGTCCGAAGTCAAAATTGCTCAAACACACGTTTTTGAGATATTTCAACATTAACATGTCATAAACCCTCTTTTTAGGGAAATTTTCAAAAATTTTAATTAATAATAGGATCTGAAAGAACTGTTTTTCACTTCCTAAATCATTTCAATTTTTTTCGAAATTCATTTTCTTCTCAAAACAGCAAAATTTACAAAAACTAATCGGGTTGAAAATGTAAATTCATACTCATTTTTGGAAATTTTGACGCTATCTATTATTAATTGGAAAAACTATTCAGAGAGTTAGAACCAGACAACTATTGTGCAGGATTGTAAGCTTAATATTTCACACTTTTTCTCTGAGACCAATAGGTGTTTTGAAATAGTCACAACAGTTTTATTTTTTTACCAGGTCGACCTAACCTAAGAGGGCTCTATTTTTCAAATCATTCATATTCTAGAAAAAAAAAATGTATGGTAAAAAGGGGCACATTCGTCTTTGCAATTTTCTTTCAAACTGTTTTGTGTAAACCCGTTATTTAAATAACGAACGCACCCTTTACACCTATGAATTGTGTTGTAGTTTGAAAATTCCAGTTTGTCGGCAAAAAAAGTTAGAAGTATTTAGTTGTTTTCTTATGTCTTCTGTGTTATTTTGCACTTCTGGTAAGTAAGCATTTTTTTAATATTAATTTTTTGTAAAGCCCTGTTTAATTTTTGTGAGGAGTATTTAAAAATATTCGTCTTTAAGTTATCCAGAACGAATTCGTAATTCATTGATTTTTTATTGTTAAAATAGTTGTTTAGGAAAAAAAATCCACAACGGGACATATTCGTCGTTTAAGCCAGGGGCAGATTCGTCAGAGTTGTTCTTGTGAAGCTTAAAGAAAATTTATTAAAACTTATGCAGCATCTATCTCCAGAAGTCAACACATATATTGCATTGGTATTGATAACCTAAGAAACGTCCTTATTTCGTTCTCTATGTTTTTGATTTTTTTGTTAATAAAGGAAGTTTTATTTTTTTATGAATTCCAGTTATGTTTCTAAATGAAATAAATAAAGTTAATAGCTACCATGAATTAATTAAGTTTAGAGTATTTTTGTGGCAAAATAATTTGGTGCTGAAAGTGCCCCAAGCATTGACAAAAGTGCCCCGGGCTGAGGCACATTCGGCGAAATGACTCCTTTTTTTAAATAAAAATTAAAACATGCCTTGAAGCTATACGAAAAAATTTTCTACTGCAGATTAAAGACAAAATATCAACTTTATAAAGAGTGGCTTAAACTTTTAAAAAGGTAGAATAATTAGGATTGCCCCAGTTGGCATTGAAGACACTAGAAACGATAGAAAATTTTTTTTGGAGGGGATAATTCATCTCTCCATTAAAAAAAAGTTTAGAGTAGAAAAAAAAACTTAAAAATTGTTTATTTTCAAAAAACTACAGTAAAATTGATGTTAAAAAAAAATTGGCTGGCATCTTCAACTACATATGTGAAACATAGTTAGTAGATATTTCATACCGACTACTCGGGCTGATCATGATCTGCCGGGCCTGCCTAAGAACTTAAACTTATTGGTCAGAAAATCAAAATTTAGGTAGAAATTTAGGTAGAAAGAGTATTTATACAACGACTTAAAGCCTTCGTAAGCGTTGTAAAGTTTTAAACTTCGTAGTTCTGTCACAATTTGTATGGAAAATTTGATAGATTTACGCAGCTTACAACTTTACTACGTTTACGACGACTTTTAGCTGTTATGCATGAACACGCTTAATGAATATGTTCGGAAAAAATAATGTGTTTTTCTATTCTAAAAATTTTAGTGGGATAAAAAATGTATATGTTCACTTTCAGCATTTTACAATATTTCTAAAAAAAATCTCTCGCATAGAACAAGTTAATAATCACCCCTATTACCGATGTCGTATACGACAGTAAAATATGCGACGCGACACAATCTGCATTCCATTTGTCGTTTTCAACTTTTGTCACTCGTTTTGCTGTCGTTTGTAAACGTCAAATGTCGTTGAACATTTTCATTCTGCATTCTGTAAGGCGAAATGAAACGACGATTATGAAAAAAACTACTGTAGCTCTCGTTCAAAAATTTGTTAACGACAAAGAAATGTAAGGCCGCAAAACGGTTAGTATTCTTATTAAATAAGTTATTTTATAAAATTTATTGTAGTTTTATTTGTCATAAACAAAACAATTAAATACTTGCT
The DNA here is from genome assembly GCA_946251815.1 of Dasysyrphus albostriatus. Lineage (NCBI taxonomy): Eukaryota > Metazoa > Arthropoda > Insecta > Diptera > Syrphidae > Dasysyrphus > Dasysyrphus albostriatus. Next base: position 5,566,375 of record OX276335.1, on the reverse strand, counting down.
AACATTTTCTGTTGAAATAAACAAATCAAAGCCAGTTTTAGGCGCTTGTTGAGCTGGTGGAGAAAAATGAGCAATTGGCAAGGGGATCTGTGTACAGAAAGTTGAACTAAAAATGGAAGGCTATAGAAACCTTTTCTGTTTTTTTGGGAGTGAAAATTCGTATATGTGTACCATCTGTACATCCAATGACGCCGGGCAACCATGTTGGTAACTTCCCTCAACTAGAATTCTTAAGGTGACTGCGAGCATCAATGTTACTGGAATCAATGATGAACGTTGCCGAATAGTTATTTTGTCACTTATTTCATCTAACAAATTTTTAAACGCTTCCTTTGTTAATCAAAAGTATTGCTTGAATCTGTTGGGTACAAAAGTTCCATTTAATAGTTAAAGTTGAATTCAAAATATGAACTCACTTTGAATCAGGCAAATCAAGTGGATTTGAGTGTTGTCTTATGTGGTTTCTTTTAAAAGTGTGCACTTTCAAAACTGCGCTTCGCACTTCTTCATTCTCGTCACTATTGCAACTTGTGTTATAAAACATTTCTAAACTGATCATTTTAATTTATTATTTAATTGATAATTATAAAATTAACGGCATTTGTTGTTTATTGAGTGTTGACTAATGATTTTTTATTTGTTTTGTTTTCATTTGAGTTTGACAGATATCCATTACTTTTTCATCGTTTGAAAATCTGCTACAAATTTGTAGCGTCGAAAAAGTTATAGAATGCCATTTGAAAAACGACACGACAAAAGAAACGAGAGTCGTCGAAAAAACGAGACGACATCGGTAATAGAGGTGAATGTTTGACACAAATTTGAAAAAGCCCCCTTTATTAAGATTACTAAGCGTTACCTACAAAATATAAATATTTTACGATTTGATTAATGTTGTGTTTCCAATTCTGCCACATCTTTTCCTCCTGAAACAATTGATTTCACTGACTATTCAGTTCCACCTTGTTGGCTGATGATGATGCCACACGAAATTTTTCCGCGGTAAGGAAATGCTTACAATGAAAAAGTACCAACAGTCACAAAAAAAAAACAGGCAAACGCCAGCATATTTCCTGAAACCTAAAAACATTTAAATAAAAAAAAAGTGTTCCTTTAATTTGATTGACTTGGTGTACGTGAACTTGTTCCCAAGAAAAAAAAAACATCTGATGGGGAATTTAAGATTAGTTGGAACGTGTTCCTGGGAAAGGCAAAAACTCCAAAGGCAAAATTTTCTCACAGAATCCAGAAGTGCTGGATTACGTACAAAAAATGATTAGAATTTTTTCCAAATAATCTGCAAGAATAATCAATTTTGGCTGTCAAACAGCCTACACTTCAGTTCAAAAAGCATAACGTAATATTCATTTATTATGGTATTTGTATTTGCATCATGTGGAAAATACCTCAGAATCTTTAAAATTACAATAAGAATTCTCGATTTTCACCCATTTCTTCTCAAAGACGTTAGAGTTTTCATATCAGATTCACTTAAGAGTTTTATTATTTTATCACTTCACAAACACTTACAAGGGAACTCTCAAAGAATAACTGCCAAAGTGAGTATATTAAAAAGTATTAAAATGAAAAATACCAATCATACTCACTCCATTATATTAAGAGATGATTGTGACGTCACAGAAGGACTAAGATGGCAACTTGGGTGTACTTAATGGACATAATTTGTTTTGGTTTATCGTATATCTTTTCACAGGTTTTCATAGAATGAATTTTTTGTGCCATAGTACACAAATAGAAGATATTATATTTCGGAGATTGTCAAAATTAGAATTGTCAGAAATACAAAATACCTCTGAACGTGTGGACGAAAACACATTTCGATAATCCCATTTGGATTGAAGCCGTGATTATAATTATAGCTTTTCATCAGTTTGACAGGTTGAAATTTGACCCCCAAGGAAAGAGGAAACTGTATTAAATAAACACACAAGGTAACAGCAGAAACTTATTAAAAGATAGAAACCCCGTAATATTGTTTTTGTTAGTCTCAACAAGGCAATGGATGTCACTTTTAACGTTTACGCATTTGGAAAACGATTTGCTTAACAAATGATCACCATTCATACAATAGTTGAGAATCTCAATATAAGTATTTCAAGTTTTATGTTTTGTAATGATTTAAAAAGTTATAACTTAATGTAACTACTTTTTGATCATTGTCAATAATGTACTTTTGTTTTTTGTGTTTAAGGGCAAAGACTGTGACACCCTTACTATCTTGGGGCCACAAAATCTTCAGGGCCCTGGTTTGCTCCAAGGTAGCTACGCCACTGTTGTAGTGTTTTGTGTTAAACAATAAATTCCACACGAAGTCTCTTTCTAAATCTCTCTTGAAATTGAGGGTTGAAAAAATATTTAAATTTAAATTTGAAAGAAAAAATAAAACACTGATTAATCTTCTTGCTTCCTGACGCACGTACAAACATAAACGATATAAAGTATGGTTAAACCTTTTTCACTTCAAAACCATTTACTCACCCCATTGGTATCGTAACATAAAATGAATCACAAGACATTTATCGTTAAATTGGGAAAATTCCAATCAAAGATTAATGTTTTGAAGAAAAGGGAATTATAACTTTAATATTATAACAATTGAATTATGTTAAGGTTCCTACCAACAACATACCGTGATGTGCTAAAAATGTTTGCAGTTTATTTATTATAATATTTACAATGCACATTCCTTGCAATTAATAAGGAGTAACCAAAATTAAATTAAAATGCTTATAAAATTGTTTAAATCAAAGAGAAGTTTTCATCCACAAATGCCTTTGAAGCCGTTTTATAAAAGACATGAATTTAACTCTCTGTCAACATCTATCGCTCGTTAAATATCAGTGCATATTTGTTTTTTGATTTTGAAGGAAAAAATCATTTCTTTTGATTACCAACTTTGCACACTACTATACAAAGAGCAAAACCTGGTTATGTTTAGATTCATTAATTTAATTTATTACTTTGAAATTCTGCCATTTATGCCTGACGATAGTAATTTGTAACATTTGTCACACGTAGTCATTGTGCAAATTTATTTATTATGCTGTGCTAAATTCTTCGAAAATCCTGCTCCACCCTACATCCAGATTCATATGTATATACCTATTCATTCCCCTTAGAAAATACTTTTCCCAGCAAAGTGTCAATTCAAATAAATGTTGACATGTTTTAGTATTAAGAAGGTCCTGTTAGAAGAAGGTCCCCCAACCTATAGGCGTATTACGTGGACGTGCCATTCAAATTTTAGCCTTCGCTGACATAGAAAACTTAACTCGATTATATCTAACAAATGCCTATAGATATATATATACATGAACTCGTGGTCTGAGATACTGGCACGCATATGGTAATAATTATGGATATGTATTGATTGTTGAAACGTACACCACATAAATATCAATGGAGTCCTTGTTTGGGATTTGAGTGATTTTATTACTCATGCCACAGTAGGTAGGTATATCTACTCAATATATAAGTAAATGCATAAATTCAATTTGTAACACAAATGACTTCGACAAAGGACTTGAAAACTTTAACGATTCCTCAAGCCATTGATGGAAAATTATGTCAAAAATATTTTTGAGGAATTTTTTTACGTGAATTAAATAAGAAAATATTTTATTTACTGATATTTTTTTTTGGTTTTTCAAAATTAAGTACCACTAAGTGGACTAAATGTATTAGTTTTGACTTGACGAAAGTAAAGGAGGTTAAATTTAAAATATATATTTTTTAATCATCTAAGCCGCTTCTGTGACGCATTTGAATTTTTTTATGTCCAAAATCTTATGGATTCGAAAAGCTAATTTTCAAGATTTGGAGGAAATAGCACATTTACCAAATACACTCTCGTCAGTTATTTAAAAAGTGACATACCTACACTGCAAATCTTTCATCCCATTCATAATAGGGGATTCCACTTATTCGCAATAAAGTTTTCACGTGTTGTCAAAAATGAAAAAAAAAAAAATAGCACAGCAGGGGGCCTATTCTGATTCTGTGAAAAAGTGAATCGGCATTTGGCACAAATAAGCGATTATGGTTCTGTGAATGAAAACTATACTATTGATGCTCAAACCACCTTACAATATTTCGCCTGAAATTTTCTCAATTCTCTCTCAATTTTCTCGTACTTTGAAGAGAACAAAGAAATGTATGAGACAAAGACACTTTTTACCTTATGGATTTGACAGAAAAAGAGATATGATTAAATAATTTGACATTGTTTGATCGTATTCAAGTTCTCATTTCGGATATTATTCATATGAAAGTTAATGATGTTTGGTTTCTGAATTGCACAGAACGGGAATCAAAATAAGTGTGAAAGCATGAAGTTTTTCGATTCACTTTTTCACAGAACCAGAATTGCCTTCCAGGGCTGTTTCATTTCTTTATTCCATATGTGCTCATCATTTAATTTTGATCAAACAATTAATGAATTTTTCATTTGGCAATTTCAGATTTTGATCTGAAGATTGATTTTTTTGTCGCGAATGTAGGTATTGCTGTAAAATTTGTTTTGTGAAGTTGTGGTGCTTCAGACTTTTCAAGCTAATGGCTGTTAATTGTTCTTGTTTGTAATGGTATAAGTAAAAGAGGGGTAAGTCTCCCAAAAAATCCAGATCTGCTAAATTGATTTCTGATCAAAAAAAGTTGATTTTTTTCACCATTGGAAGGCTTTAAGGCTAAGACCACGTTCACTCTTATGGACTTGCGACTGCCTAACTGCCTCACTGTCAAAATCTGTGTTTTGACAAATTTGAAGAAGTCAATATTTACTACCATAAGAAATCCCCATAAATGTTGTGCACGCTTTTCTCAAAATCTATTACTTTACCGTGAAGTTCCTGCATGATTTTCTCAGAATCTGTTGCTTGTATAAGAGAAAGTATGCTAATAATTCTTGTGTAGGATCATAAGCTTCAATTTGTACCTTCACATTTTTTCAAAAAAAATTATAGGTTTTGAGAAATTAAAAAACACTGAATGTTACCCCCTTAACCCCCCTTATGATGTAGCCCCGGCCCTAATTTAGGAAACTTTTCAGGAAATGCTTAAGACGTCAAAAAAACTCTCTATCTAAATCAGCTTTGTCGAAATTTTTTCGAAGTGAAAGTCAAGTTTTCCTGGGATATTAAGACTTTTTGGTAATCCTACAGAGAGAAAATTGATTTTTCTTAAACTCAAAAAATAATGATATATATAATGACACTTTAAGGAAAATTTTATTTATCTGCAACGATTTTGATAAAAAATAAATTGTACGGCAGGATCGCATGAACTTGCTCTTATGTTCAAGCCGCTTGGAATTAAGAACTTTTAAACTATGAAAGTAATAATATAAAAAAAAATAGAAAAAGTATTTAAATCGTTCTTTTAAAAACTAGTAAAATCCTTTAGACCTTAAAAAAATGTATTACATTTGATTACTTGAAAAAATAGTAATATATGCAGAAAAAATTAAAAAATTTAAATCGTTCGAGAAAACAACTTTTTTACATATAAGAGTTTGGTTTTCCAATTTTGAGTGTTTGTTTATATAGATTTAACAACTTAGTTTAAAAAATTTTGTATTTGAAATACTGATTTTTCAAAAACAAAAATTAATTTTTTTTCAATCCGATTTTTAATTTCTATTATTATTAATTATCAATTCAAATATCAATAAGTTGCCGTTTATAACAATTTTTGGTAATTTTTTTCCTTAGCTAAAAGTAACACTATACCATAATCTACTGTTTTTTTATCAAAATCGTTGGATCCGTTTTTAAGATAAAATTTTCCTTAACGGTTGTTTGGAAAGATTTCCTCTGGAGAGTTAATTTTAAAATTTGCAGAAAATCGCTTCAGTGGTTTAAGCTGGTTGAGGTTCAGACAGACGGACATATAGAATTTTGCCACCCACTTTTTTGGTGTTCTCTATCGTCATGTCATGTTTTACTGTTATCTTGTATATTTTTCACGAATCCAAAACTTGTCCCATAGACATAGATAGTACTTTTATCGCAAGTAAAATTAAGTGTATTACTGTTGGTATGGTATTCTTTTAAGTAAAAAATAATAAACTGTGAGGGTGTTTTAGATTTTCCAGCCGGAGTATGCTCACGGTGTCCAGGGTTAGTTAAATAAAACACCGAAATTTAACATCAAATAGGGCTTTGTCTTTATTTGTTATTTTCTTTTATTTTGTTTCACAATCTAGGGTTGAATTTATTTCATATAACTTGTTAAATTCTTCATGTATAATTCCGGTTTTCGTAGTAGCTCTTCCCACCGAAATTTCGGCCTGCGTTACGGGTCCGGTGTAGCCTTCGCGATAGGTGTCGGTCAGCTGGTGGCGTGGGGCACGGTTGAAACACGTCTCTTCCGTCGATTCGGTCGTAACTGGCGCAATTGCCGTAAAACAGGTAAACCGCCACTTATCATGGGTAAATCACTGTCGAAGCGGGTAAATCACAGTCGAAACTGGTAAATCACCGTAAAACGGGTAAATCGCCACTTATCGTGGGTAAATCACAGTCGAAACTGGTAAATCACAGTCGAAACTGGCAAATCACCGTAAAACGGGTAAATCGCCACTTATCGTGGGTAAATCACAGTCGAAACTAGTATATCACAGTCAAAACTTGTAAATCACCGTAAAACGGGTAAATCGCCACTTATCGTGGGTAAATCACAGTCGAAACTGGTAAATCACAGTCGAAACTGGTAAAATGCGATTAAACTTGAATACTTCACAAGAAGCCCCTTACCACTGGTGGGGGGAAGCCTCTGTTAATATCCAAATTACTTACCACTGATCCTTGCTTACCGACGATCGAAGTCCGACTGGCTCCTACTCCAAGAGTTTAGGCGTATTTATATGCGCGGTCTAGTTCCCTGCTTCTGCTTGTTTCTTCTTCTACTTTTGCTTCTTTTGCTTTTTTTTTGTTGGTCTTATTTGGTTCTACTAGGCAACCTTTTGGTAACAACCAAGTGTGAATTATATCCTCGCGAATGACGAAATAACCTTTGCAAATTAATGTCACCGCGTTTTGGCTATGTTGAACTAAGTGTGAACTCAATGCTCGGTGTAGTGAAAGAACGCATGTAATTTGTTCGTGTTTTCGTTATTGTTGTGCAGCTTTGTAATGCGTCATTACAAAACTATTAAATGGTACCTGCCATTTAAGGTTTTTTTTTCTATTTTCAATTTTCTCATTTGCGGCTCAGGCGATTTCAATTCCATTTCTTATGAAAAAGCCTCATCAAAGTGTCACTAACATTGCATATCAAAATTTTGAAACTAGGTTAATAAATATATTTTAAAAAATATCAAAACTGGCATTCCATTTTTTTGTTAATGTAACCAACATTTATAATAAGAAATTAGTTTTTAAGAAAACCGTTCCAACGATTTTTAACATTTTTTTTTGTATATATTTATATTTATCTAAGTAATCACCGGTAGTTTATACAATTAAAACAACGACTTTTTTATTGCTTTTTTCTATATATGTATATTTAAAAACCTACAAGCAAATTGAACATAAAACAAGTACGGTGCGATCCAGTCGTGCATTTTATTAGTATAATTTCATGAAGAATTATTTATAGCCAAAATACTCGTAATACCAAAACAAGTTAATCTATTTTTGTATATTTTACGCACGTGTGAAAGAAAATTTGCACTTTGAGAAACGTCTCAGATCTTGAATATACATAATGTATCAAGGACCTCTTAACCTCTTCCTAAATTCAAGAAAAAAATTAATGTCTATAGATTCAAAGTCAGTAATTCGAAAATTGTATTGCAAAAAAAAAGAAAAGGATTTTTCGGTGGAATCAACCTACGTACTATCAACTTTTCTGCAGAAGAACATTCAGTACGAAATAACTTTGGCAGCTTTAGCTACGCATTCACATAATATAACTTTATTCATCCATTTTCTATTGAACATAGCTTACATGTGAACACAAAAAAAGATTAAAAAATATATTTTTCATACAGTCAATAGATTCTGAGAAAATCAGGCATGAACTTTACGGTGGAGCAAATTTTGTCAAAAAATTTATAAAAATGTCATTGATAGGTAAAATTTTATGTATGATTTGTGTTTGGCTACATCTCCCCATTTTAAAATCAAGTTTTTGGTATGCCCGGTGTAAGGGGAAGACTATCATTTTGAAAAAGAAAGTGATTTGTTTTTTATTCAATAACTCGACTGAATTTCCTTTTATAACAAAATGATGAAAAATTACATTTAGACAGTAAAATTATTTAAGAAATGAACTGTAGGCTTATTAATTTGAAAGTTTTAGTGTGTCAAAGTTAAACTTTTGATTTTGTAGTGTAAAATGACAAATAACAGTTTTTTTTGTAAATATCTCAGCAGATATCAATTTAAAAAATTATGAATTAATAATAATGCTCATAAACAGGGGCGGCGGAAGGCGTGTGCCGTGAGGGGCGCCGTGAGGCCATGAGATGTATTTGCATTTCATACATATTTTTTTATGTAAGCAGCACAATGTTTTCTTTGGTTTTTCTTAAATTTTACTGTAGGTAAATTTATTTCTTAGAAAAATCACTTCAACGATTTTTAAAATTTCACTTACAAAAATTATTTCCTTTTAGAATTCGGTGCCGATTTTTCGCTCAAACTATTATTTATATTTTAAGGTTAGTTGTGCAGGCTTCATTCCAATTTGTTCCACAGTAAATCACAGGTTTTCCCAAGTTAATAGGTTCAAGCATGTTATTGGCTATTTCATGCTAGAAACTTGAATAATATGGTTGAACCTTGGTTAATCCTACAAAATCAGTGAGTTAAAATTGCAGATCCACTAATCATTATTTGAACCAACAACCAAGTTTGTTCAACTGACCCTTAGCAAATTTTAAAACGAGTTTTATTTTTTTTAACATGCTTCCAAGAAAACATGAAATTACAAATGGAGTTCGGAATGGTCTCAGAACTCTTTAATCATTAGTTATTATTGTTCTGGTAGGAATAAAAACAGATTTATTTACGCTGTCATAGAGAGTAATTAGACGTCGAGATAGAAGCACTCAATTCTTAAGCCTAGTACATACTTCCTCGTGAAGTGAACAATCGACCGTGGAGAAAGCACTTTTTGATATTTCTCACAGTTGCAGACTTGCAAATGTGTTTTGGACGTTTGACGCGTAAAAACACAATGCGTCAAATTACTAATAAAAATTAGCCAAAGTTTTTTTCTCCAAGAGCTTGATTATACGATTCGTTTTTTCGTTCGTTTTTCGTCTTTTTGACAGGTACGAACCTTCGTGATTACACATAACCAAAAATTCTAATCGTTTTTCTGACGTTCAAAAATATGTTTATTGGAAAATAAATCATTGCCTCTACTCGTTTGTCAAATCATGAATGTCAAAGTTCAACCAGAAAAAATCTTAAAATTTTCATACGTGTTTTCGTTTCTTCATTCCCCCTTCATTCCTACACATCTCACGCAATGTGTCAAAAAGACAAAACACGAAACAACCGAGAATATGAATCGTGTAATAAAGCTCCAATTTTTCGTTCCATGAGCATATACAATTGAATTGCTAACTGTTCAACAATCAAATCAAAAAGTATATTCTATTTCTTTATTTATTCACAGGTGAACAAAATCCTCGACCGGAGAGATTTTGTCTAGCCCTCTTTGGAACTATCAGGAAATGTTTAAGATGCCAAAACAAAGCGCTCCAACAAAGTTCAGCTCTTTCGGAATTTTTCGTAGTTTTGCCATTTTTTCGTCTAATTTTCCAGGGCTACAAAAAAAAGAATTTTCCTACAAATCCCTTGCATTTGTATCGTTTGGTCCATGAAGCTTCTTATTTGGTATCGAAATGTTATTCTATTTCGTAAGTGAGAAAGCTTTGTACAGTTTTCAAGGTCTAGGCTTCTTCTCAGAAAAATTCATCGTTGCTTTGTTCTACAAACATCAAACACCCACTCACTGAAGTAAGCTTTGTGGATAGTCAACTATACAACATTTACTCTCAGCATAAAAAATGACTTTGCTTTAAAGATATAGAGAATCTTAAGCAAAGCCAAAGAAGAACATCATTTGAAAAATTTAAAATTCAAAACACGTTTAGGGATTTTTGAGGACGGCAAGTTTAAGATATAAATGATTTTCAGAGTAAGTGGAAGTAACGATATAAGAACCTATTGAAAACGATGACTTGTTCGTTATTATGTGTGTAACAAACTATGTGTTGATGTGCGAGCACATGCCGTTAGACGACAAAGCAGCTTGAATCAGGACTAAATACTCATTTATTCTCCCTGGGTGTCTTATCGTGTGAGATCTTTTAAATTGAATGCTTAAATCAAATCATGTTAAACATAGCAAGTGAAACTTGAAGTATTTTATTTTTAGTAAAATTGTCTTCACCTTTATTATCTTTAATGAAGGTAAATGCGCTGTAAAATCATACTCTAAAGAAGTAAAATTATAGAATTTTTGTGTAAAGAAGTACGATGTACCTCAAGGGATTTAACGTACGTTATGTTCCTATCTTAAATAAGCATATATACATAGGACACACAATTGCAAGATAAATTATATTGCCACAAATTACTGAAGAAATTATTTCATGACCATTTTGGAATATAAAAATTCGAAGTACCTATTTTGTTGATTTTAAAATGTAGCTGAAATTTCGATTAAAAGGGTAAGTTCGTTTGTACAGAATTAAAAGCAGTAAAGAATCACATCAATATAAAAAAATCGGAAATATCACAATATTTCAGTACTAAAGGTGCGTAACCTTATTGAGAATAAAAAGACTACGTGCAACTCACGAAAGTAAAGCTTGCAAGTGAAAACAGATAATTTAGTACAAAATTTCAGTCAATATGGAGTCAAAAAACCAGTCCACACATCAGTAAACTATAATAAAACGTTCGACTAGATCACATTTACCTACTTGCTTTTATGTTCAAAATCTTAGGGAAAGTTCTTCAGTTCAGGGTTAAATCTGAGTTAAATCAGAGTTAGCTAATCCTGAACAAAAATTAACCCCTGAGTTAACTCAGGAACAGTTTTTCAAGTTGAGGATTAACTTAATCCTTCAGCAGTCGAAAATCAAGGGCCATCGATGTGCGACACTATGGAAATTAAACTTCTATGCTATTCACGCATCAGAATAGAGATGGCGCCACAACGGCGTTGCACAGACAAAAACTGAACCCTAGAATCTTGAAATTGTCCCACATGGATGTTATGAGACAAAAATTTTAAAATGAATATCGTTAAATTACTAACAATCCTTTAGAAATGAGTTAAGAAAAAAATACACCTACATTTTTGGAAACAAAATTTAAAAAAACGTTTGAGCGGATTTCTTATTTAAGAAAAGTTTTTAGGCGAATTTCAAGTATTTTTGCTTTTGGATATATATGTACTAGGAATATCGCCGCCTGATTATTTAAGTAATCCCCGTACACAAAAAATAACTCCCCGGAAAACGAATTTTAATGTTTTAAAAATAATTTCTCTACTTTCTTCTTGAGAAAAATGATATACGATAGAAAAAACTCGAATTTGTATATCTGCATCATTAACTTAGTTTCGCGAAAGATTGGTCTAAGAGGCATTTAACATATTTTACATATTTGTAAAAATGATAGAACTCGAGATTTTGATCAGATTTGTCATAACGATGATAGGGAAGACGAAAGAAATGGATCTCAAAATTCTGAGTGTTTGTCCATCTCTGTGTGTGTCTTCCTAAACTGTCGGTTTTCTTTAAACTTGGTACATATTGGTTTTTGGTGGTTCTGTCCACAAATTTTTTTAAATTTTTATTAGAACTAAAAATAATGATACCTACACTCAGAGAAAAAAGGTCAGGTAAATATTTAACCTGGGCCCTGTTAAATTTTCAAGGTGCCTAATCTCATATAAAGTTACAGAGATTTCAGAAATTTACCTAATTCTAACAACCTAATATTAAGTGCTAAATACCCTGGTGGCGCATATATCCATATTTAAGTTGATTAAGAAAAGATGACCTATTATTTTTCCACTAAATTCTGGTAAATAAGAAATTTTGACAAGAATATACGCTATTTTAAACTGATATCGTGTTTTTTAAACACTGTATGTTGTGAATTTTTATTTTACCACAAATCAGGTTGAAGTAACGTTTTATATGGATATTTTTACAATGTTTACCTGTTGAATTTAACCTGGCTTCAAACTAAAGGAACACTCTGCCAGTTTATTTCAACGTGACACCATTGTTAAACAAACAAACAAAATCAGGTTTCAACTTATTGATATTTGGCACACGTTTTTTTATGCAGCGAAGTGTCTCAGGGGAGGCGTGCTCTCTCCCTGTGTGAGAGATTCCCAGTTCAAAACTTAGTAAGCATCACAAAGAATGTTTGAAATAAAATAATATACATAGTCAAACGTTTCTATACTTTCAGAATAATGCAAAATGTATTGGACTAGACATAGACATATGGGATCTAGTAGATAATAGTTACCGGATACTAGATTGGTTCAACATTGAATCATGTTATATTAACTAGATATTCATGTTAAATTTACAGTACGTGAACTAGATTTACGGGTAAAATTTGAAAGATTTTCAGGTAAAATTTACAGTTTTACTAGGTTAAGGCAGTGTTAAATTTACATGATGTTATGCAGATATTACCTGCAACCTACGTTGATTTAACACGACCTTAAAATCAGGTATTTGAGTGTACTTGCCATATATTTTTTTTAGGAATGTTACAAAATCTAATTTTTCTTAAAAATGGCGCCACAACTTATCAAAAAAAAATTCAATAAATTTCTTCTAGTAAAGTCTACCTTTGGATAGAAGACCGGACTTAGAAAAATGGTTGTTATGGTACGTCCCCCAAAAACCATTTTTTATTTTCTATTTGCTTCAAAATGGTAATTCTCATTTCAATAGTTTTCTTACTAACATTTTCAAACAAAATATTTTTTTTTTTATTTCTAAAAAATAAAATATTTGAAAAATTACATTATTGATTTTTATAAAACTTGCTTTTCTTACACGCTTTAAAGTATTTTCAGAAAATATTTTAGTTTTATGAAAAAATAACGGAACTTTCCATACAAATGTTTAAAACTTACGATTTTGATAAAACCTTTTTTTTAATTATATTTCTTTTTCATAGTGTTATTCAATCAAGAAATAAGATGGTGGTGACTTATTAATAGTGAATGCTATCTAAAACAACTTCATATAAAATTATAAAATTTGTGCACTTATAAAAAAAAAGTAAGCTTTTTTCTAAAAGTGAAAGTTTCAAACATTTTTAATTTCCGTTTTTCATATTCAAGGAAAAAACCAACGATGTACATCGTACTCATGAAGACGAAAAGTGTTGGTCTTAAGTTAAATGTATCATTAAATTTGGCAAGAAACCAAGTCCACATAGCAAAATCAAGTATTAGAAGGAAACTTTTTAAAGGCTTATATACGAGGGCAGGTCAATAAGTCCGTGACTTTTTGAATTTCTGACCCCTTTACTGAAACAGCAACACTGCTCCTGTCAACAGGCATCTGTAATTAAATTTAAACTTGCTGCGTCAGTTAGTTTGTGTTTGACAGCTATTTTCATCAGACTACTCACTAATTTGAGGAGAAAATGGAAAAAAGTGAATTTCGTGTGCTTATTTAGCATTATTTCTTGCGAAAAAAAACCATTACCGAGACCAAGGCTAGGCTTGATAAATACTATGGGGACTCTGCACCATCGATTTCAATGGTAAAAAAGTTGTTAACTGAATTTCGTTGTGGCCGTACAAGCACTGAAGTTGCCGAACGTCCTGGACGCCCAGTTGAGGTCTCTACACCCGAAACAATCGAAAAAATTCACGATATGGCGTTGGCCGACCGAAGATTGAGAGTGTGAGAGATTGTGGAAGCCGTAGGGATCTCGCATGGCTCAGTGGTTTCAATTTTGAATGATCACTTGGGCATGAGAAAGCTTTCCGCAAGATGGGTGCCGCGTTTGCTCACAGTCGACCACAAACGCAATCGTGTAACAACTTCACAGGAAGGTTTGGCGTTGCTTAATCGCAATATCAAGGAGTTTTTGCGCCGTTTTGTAACCGTGGACGAAACATGGATCCATCACAACACACCAGAGACCAAACAACAGTCAAAACAGTGGGTTTCTAAGGGTGAATCGGGTCCAAAGAAGGCCAAGGTGGGTTTGTCAGCCAATAAAGTTATGGCGACTGTTTTTTGCGATGCACGCGGGATAATCCACATTGACTACCTTCAAAAGGGAAGAAAAATCAATGGGGAATATTATGCTAACTTATTGGACCGATTCAATGACGATTTGAAAAAAAACCGACCTCATTTGGCCAAGAAAAAAGTTCTTTTCCACCAAGACAATGCAAGGGTGCACACATGTGCAGTTGCCATGGCAAAAATCCATGAATTGGGCTATGAATTGCTCCCTCATCCACCCTATTCTCCAGATTTGGCTCCGAGCGACTACTTCTTGTTCCCAAACCTGAAGAAATGGCTTGGTGGAAAAAGATTTGACTCCAATGATGAAGTCATCTCGCAAACAAAGGCCTATTTTGAGGACCGCGACAAATCATTTTTTTTGGAAGGGATAAAAAAATTGGAGAAGCGTTGGACAAAGTGTATAGAGCTCAAGGGAGACTACGTTGAAAAATAAAATTATTTTTTTATCAAAAAATCTGTGTTTTATTCCAAAAGTCACGGACTTATTGACCTGCCCTCGTAGTTTTGGGGTGAATCAGATGTAGTTTTTTTTTTCAATTTTTATGATCGATTTTGAATTTGCGTATAAGAATACCGACATAATATACAAATAAAATACACAACTGGGTCACACGTACTTGTTTTTTTGTTCAAGACGTTGAAGATCTAAGAAAATTATATGTACATGAAAATAATGAGACAAAAATATTTTAACGCATGAAATACGATATTTAAATTATCCAAAGTCAGTTTTTGCAACTTTTCAGGAGAGCAATTTGAAGGTTTGCATTGAGATTACAAAAAAAAAATAATAGCTTTTGGATAGAGTGTTAACGCAAAAATAAGTAAGATAACTAAAATATTCAATTTATTATAAATAAAATTCAATTTGTTGTTAATTTATAGTTTATTTTGTTGAAAATACGACTTATGTCGTTTTTCCATTATCCAATTTTAACATATTATTCTGAGCTAAGTTTACTTATGTTGTTTTTTCCAAACGTGTTTTATAAAATATTTTTTTTAAGTTACTTATTTTGTGCTCCCGAATAAAAATTAGCGGCTTAAATAGACTTAAGTTCTGTTTTCAAAAACATACTTTTAAAATTTCATAAAAGAAAGATAAAAATAATATTTTTTTTTCTTTCGATGAAGATAAACAAATGAAAAACTTTATGAAATTTAAATAACTTCTATTTAGTTTTTATTTTGAAATTTCCAAGACACTTACAACAGCAAGGATGTTGATTTATAACAGTACTCAAAATACAGTTAACAAAACTGCTCATTTCACAATTAAAATAGACACAAATTGGAGAAAAAATGCAACACAAGAACCTACCAGCATCGCAGGTTTATAAGAGCAAAACAGTATAAGTCGCTCAATGTCACTGGGCATTATTTGGTTCTTGGAATAACGGCACAATCCTACTTGTTTCTAAGTAATTCAGCAACATCTTTTGGAATAATAGCATAATTTTATTTGTGTTAAGTCTTCTCAAAGAAAGAAATAAGGAAAAACTACACAAATCAAGTTGTTTTCATTTAAATCAAATTTGATTTTTTGTCTCAAAAGAAAATATATTAAATTTGGAAAAAAGTGCATATATTCCGATAGCATAATAAACTCAATTATGACATAGGTCGACTTATGCTATATTTCCATGTGGCCACAGAATTGTTGGAAGAACATCGCACTAAATTAAGCATACAGAAAAACTTTTATAAAAATCGTCGGACATATTTTCCTTAGCGGTCTTAAAACATATAATGGAAGGAACTCTTAATTTTCTTTAAACAATTTAAAGGGTGCATTAAAGAACCCTTTACAAAATTAGAACATTTTTTAAAAATCCAACAATTATTTGTTTTTGAAATTCTGGTGGGCTAAAAAACTATTTGTATTATCTTATCTTCTGTATATAAAAGAATATTGATATCAGTTTTGAAGAAAATCGAAAGTAAAAAATAGTTCTTTGGGAGGTATCATTAATAACCTTTTCTTTGAAAAATGGTTTCCTATCTGCAGGTAGCTTTTACCAAAAGCAATAAGTATATAAAACTTTTTTTTTAAGAAAAATTGTGGAGCCATTTTTGAGAAAAATAAGATTTGGCAAAATTGCTAAACAAAAATTGTAGGCAGGTAGCGCTATTTTTAGTTTTAAAAAATAAATGCAAGAAACGTGTGGGCCGAATCACCAAAAACCACTATGTTCCTACCAAGTTTTAAGAAAATCGATTCAGCCATTTAGGCTGTAGCCGAATGGAACAGACAGGCAGAATTGTGAGGTGAGACCCACTTTTTTGGTCTTCCCTATCATCGTAATGACAAATCTGATCAAAACTCTCGAGCTAAATTTTCTTTACAAATGTATAATTTGCCATTAAGTATATTCCTATATACCGCAAGAAAAATACCCACATTCCCCTATCAATTCAAACATAATATTAATTCTTGAAATGCATTCCAATTATTTTTCAAGTGCAAATAATTAAATAAAACGCATTTTTTATGTCAGAAACAAACATTTTTTTCTATAAATTCTCTCTGAAAAAATTAAAAGAATAAAGAAAATAAGAAAAAAATAAATTTTGTTACGAGAAGCCAACATAATAAATTCCATGAATACATGATCCACAGGAATACCGAATACTCCCGAACGGCTATACTGACTGCTGACGGACGAGTTCAGAAATATAAAACGCAAACTTAAATATTGTATCTTTGGTCAGGGAAACAATAGTAAATAAGAATATATTCATTTTACCAGGGCGAGTATCGGTATTAAAGTAGAGGTATGTGTGTTTGAAAATGATTTTCATTTTCGACTTTTCAACTTTTCAACCACTCCCTATGTATTTCACAAAAAAAAAACTCTACTGATTCCGAGAGCTTATTCACATTCCATGTGAATATTTCCCATATCCTTTTTATCTCATCTGCCTGGCCACAATTGGCGAGGCTAATTGACAATCCATGCAGCTTTTCGAAGTGGCAGAGTTGGTGGCTATAAATCAATAGCATAGCACAGTGGATCATTTTAACTTGTTTTTTGGTAACAAATAACACAAAATCGATTGAAAACTTAAGCATTAATCAATTCTAGAAGTGGGGTTTGTTTTGAAAAACTTAGGCATTTTACACATAATCCTTTAGTTGTCCCTGAACGAAAAGCATTTGAACTTTTAATTGAATTAATATTTATTTGCTCCACTTCACCTAATCAGACGAAATTTTCTTTTCTTATATAGGGTGATTTTTTAGCTGGTTTGGTTTTGGCAACACTGGTTTTGACAGCTGACGTGTGTTTAGTACCTTGTGTCACTGTCAAACAGCTTCAGTTTGGTTTGCAATTTAACCATGGATCGTTTTACAAATGAACAACGCTTGCAAATTATTGAATTTTGGGCTCTTGGAAAGCTGGCCGAGGATCCGCTTTTTTATCGAAAAATTGTGTTCAGCGATGAGGCTCATTTTTGGTTGAATGGGTACGTAAATAAGCATAATTGCCGCATTTGGAGTGAAGATCAGCCAGAAGCATTGCAACAGCTACCAATGCATCCCGAAAAAGCCACTGTTTGGTGCGGTTTATGGGCCGGCGGCATTATTGGGCCATATTTCTTCAAAGATGATGCGAATCGCAGCGTTACTGTCAATGGTGAACGCTACCGAGCGATGATAACAAACTTTTTTTTGCCCGAAATGGAAGTTCTTGACTTGCATGATATGTGGTTTCAACAAGACGGTGCCACATGCCACACAGCACGCGAAACAATGGCGCAATTGCGAGGCGAGTTTGGTGAACAATTAATTTCACGTTTCGGGCCGGTCAATTGGCCGCCTAGATCGTGCGATTTGACACCATTAGATTATTTTTTGTGGGGGTATGTCAAGGCTAATGTCTATAGGGACAAGTCCGCTTCGATTGACGCACTGGAAGCCAACATCCATGCATTCATTCGTGAGATACCGGCCGATATGTGTGAAAGAGTATGCCAAAATTGGACTCAGCGGATGGGCTATCTGAGACGCAGCCGCGGTCAACATTTGCATGAAATTATCTTTAAACATTAAATTGCAAGGTTCAAACTATCGATTCAAATAAATATTTCATTCATTTTTTCGAATTTTTTGTGTTTTTTTTTTTAAAGTTCTAAACCTCTTAAAAAATCACCCGTTATTTGTACCAACAACACAGTTAAAAGGATCCACTGTTGGGCGCACTGTAGGAGGTAAGAAAGATAAATATTGTTTCATTTGCCTTTTGTTCCTGGCCAAGTCATTGCTGAAGCTGATGCTCATCCTGGACACCGCATCTGACAGCCATTCGAATATGTAGTTCATTTGTTGGACGATTACCGGCAACACCTCTAATAATAGAGGAGAAGCAAAAAATTCAAACAAAAAATTCACCACCCAACATTGTCATCACCCAAGTGAATCGACAATTGAAATCGAAAATGTTTACCTTGAGCTCCGAACTGACACTGGCAATATCTGTAATCTGCGTCAGCTTAAGCGTCATGTGTTCATGCGCTCGCCTCGGTGATGCCTCCCACATATAGCCTCAAGGAGACTTATGCTCGATTCGACTCTTCATTTGAGTTCCCAAAGCTCACAGATCATTAAATTCGAAATTAAGAAACTCTAGAGTGCTGTAATGGCGCTGGCGCCTCTTCTGCAAATTGAATTCTTTGTCCCAACTGGATTGGGAATGTCACCAGAGACCATTCCTCATCAATAATAAATGTCACTTTGCCGGCATCAGTCGCATTACAATGCGTTGCTGATATACACAGCAGGCCACCAGGGTGGGATAAGGGGGCTTGCGATTTACCACAGCTGCCAAGCAGTATTTAGGGAAATCAACAAAACTGTTTTGCTTCCCCGCTTCTTCATCGTGCAAAACGATAGGAAACAGCAAACAGCAACAACGAAATAACGAACAACGAACTAGAAAGTGGAAGGACAGTGTAAAAATAGCCCAGCTAAGTGCTCAACTCACGAGCACGTACAACGTACATCTACCGCCCCTTTTCCCCGGGGGTGACGATGCCGAAGTGGTGTGGAGCGATGTGCCTCGCGGCCCCACAGAGGCTGTTAGCCTAGACAAGTTTGCGGATGCACTATACACTGCCACACAGAGTCCTTGGCAATGGCGATGCCATGGCAAAGCGAGGTGAAGCAGAGGTGGTGTTTCGGCATAGGTATTCGTTTTATTCCTAGTATCTGTGAGCGCTGCGGTCTGATTGTGTGGTTGGGAAACAGCGGTATCTACGATGCATCGAATACCACGAGCATACACGAAACACGATGTGCAACTTGCTTTGGTACAACTGTGGTGGCAGCACTGATGCGCTCTTCCAAGTTGCCATGCTCATTTGTGTCAGCACAGAAGACATTCAGTTGGGTTATATGGTGGGAGGGGGTGTGGTAGTGCAGTGTGCACGGTATTTCTTACCCCCACACTACATTATGAGGTGACAGCACATTTAGTATTGTATGTCGTCTGTGCTTCATTTAATAGTAAAATACGGTTTTTGCTTCTTTAATTGTTGTCAGTCAATTAAATTGTAGATTATTGTGATTATATGCGACAGAAGGCACAAGTACTAAGCAGGTATATAGTGGGACGGATTGCGGGGATGTATCTATAACCATCTATAAAGGGGTTCGAGTTCGATAATATCTCTTTAATTTCTGTAGCTTTAGGTATAGGTACGTAATTACTCCAATTGCTTTGTGTCTTAAGATCTGTTATTAGAATGCGAGTACGTTGTTTATTTTTGTTAAACGGATAGGTACACATATCTATGTAGTTGTTTGTTTATTGAAAACAATGCAATCGACAAGAGTGTATAATTAATTTCAAGCAACTTAAAGCACGGATGACAATGTTAAGGCCATTAAATTAGAATTGATAAAACAAACCAAATCAAATGGTGATAAAGTTATGCGCAGTCAATATATGAAATACAACAATTTCATACTTATACTTCTTTGTTAATTTTCTTTTTTGTCAAAATGTATTGTTAAGTATCAGTTGTGTGTATTTGTTTATCTTAAAGACACTTTGAGGGAAAGTATAGAGGTGGGCGGGTTTGTGTAGGTACCGAAAAACTATCATATCCAATTATTAGCATTTAAATTGTTTTTCATTTAAAAGCACTTGATTAATCTAAATAAAAAGAGTTACATTGTTTAAATCGTATTTCCCCCTACTCCTCTATCATTGCGACTTTAGAATCAATCTAGTTTAACAACGATTTACACCAAAATGAGACTAAAAAGGTAAGAAAAAATTTAAAAATCTTTAAATATTAAATATTTGGGAGATCAAAATTTTCTCATAGACCTTGTTTAGAAGGGGAATATTTCTTATAAAACGGCAAATACAAAGCCTAAGGCATATAAATTAAAGGGTTTTTCAACAGGAACGCTACAGGGACAGCAAACGACGCCATATTCCTTGCCGCTCTTTTGACATTTCTCTTTAGTAAGGTTTGCCATTTCATGATGGAAAGATAAACGAGCCAACAACGAGTCCAAACTATTAATATTTACTACCGAAATTCGGAGTCAGTGGCCTCAACGCTAAGAGCGCTACGTCCATTTTTCGGTCGTCATAACCGTCCTAGCAGATCAACAATTGAGCGTCTAGTGCAAACATTTGAATCCACAGGCACAGTACAAAATGTTCCCGTGCCAGTGAGACAAAGAAGTGCCCATAGTATCGAGAATATTGCTGCTCAAGCGATGGGCATCTCTGTGACGTCGTTGTGGCGAATTTTGCGAAAAGATCTTGGCCTACATCCTTACAAGATTAAATTGACGCAAGAACTGAAGCCGCTTGACCACCAGAAGCGTCGTATATTCGTGAATTGGGGCTGAGCAACAACTTGAAAATGATTCGGATTTTCATCGAAAAATCATCTTCAGCGATGAGGCTCATTTCTGGCTAAATGGCTTCGTCAATAAACAAAATATGCTTTATTGGTCAGGCAGCAATCCACACGTACTCCATGAGTCATCATTGCATCCCGAAAAAATTACGGTTTGATGTGGTTTATGGGCCGGCGACGTCATTGGGCCGTACTTCTTCCGTGATGATCCAAACCGGCACGTTACTGTGAATGGAGATCACTACCGTTCAATGATAACCGAATATTTTTGGCCCCAATTAGATGATATGGACTTGGAGGACATGTGGTTCCAACAGGACGGCGCACAAGCCACACAGCGAATGTCACAATCAATTTATTGGAAACCAAGTTTGGAGAACGTGTTATCTCAAGAAATGGTCCAGCCGCTTGGCCACCTCGGTCGTGCGATTTGACGCCGTTAGAATATTTCCTGTGGGGCTAGGTCAAGTCTATGGTCCATGCCAATAACCCAGTGACGATTGATGAACTTCGTACGAATATCGAACGTGAAATTGCAGCAGTATCGGCCATTTTATGCTTGAAAACCGTCGAAAATTGGGTTCAGCGTCAGGACTTCTGCAAGCATGCCCGTGGTGGCCATGCAAAAGAAATCGAGTTCCATACATAATGGCATCGAACGTACTTTTACAGGAATAAAGAATTTCATTGATATCCAAAACCCTTTTTGTTTTATTTAAAAAAAAACTTTTGTAGCGCTCTTATTGAAAAACCCGATACTTCACTATTTCGCACGTCTACTGTATTACCATCAGAAACGTATGTTATGGCTGAAAAAGATATGCAACATAGTTGCATACTGAACCACACTCGAAATACATAAGGGAGTTAAAAGATGAGGACGACCTCTTGAGTGTCAAACTCGCAAGTGGACACATTTACCAGAGGCGAAGACATCCGAAAGTTATTCTCGAGAGTTTTCTAGTGAAAGTACTGTCAAATGGATACGCATCTTTTTAGAATGAAATTTTGTAGTACCTATTTCTCAATAATTTTTCTACAATAAGTAATTTGTCATTTTTAATTTATTTAAATGTTTTATGTGTTCATCTGAACATTTGAAGCAAAGTTAGAATTTTTAAAACTGATTAAATTGACCTTTTTTGAAAAAGTAGATTAGTGCCACCGCTGCGTTCCACGTTACATTTAACTATAAGAAAAACTATAACATATTTGAAACAATGTTTTTCGAAACTGTGTCATTTTTCATCCACATTTGCATTTTGTGAAAAGTGAAATCAGATCGATGTGGGACTCAATCTGCTCTCTAGTATGAAATAATTTGGCTATTCCCAAAAAAATATTATATAAGAATGTAGCCTGACATTTATCTTCTTTTAGTTACAGACCTTAAATATGAGGATTGGACGTTATAAAACCGACGTTATAAGCCTTACAATCGGTCGATTTGAAGGTTATTTTTGCATATCGGAATTTTTTTCCACTTCACATCTGGGAGAGGCGAGATGAATCGTTTGTTTTAGTATCTTTAAATCATTTTGCGAAATGAAAAATCAGGAAAACAAAAACGTATAGTCTTCTTTTCACTGCCAAGAAAAAATTTTACTAACGTAGAACGAAAATGCATTTTTTGATTTCATTTTAATAATATATTATGCTTGGTTCGTTCGCTCCCGCTCAGGGAGGGGGCAATTGCACCCATCACCCTCCCCCTGTATCCGCGCCTGAACTTATGTAATTCCTTAATTAAAAACGTAAACAAGTAAAATTAATAATTATAATTGCCATCACAAAGGCCTTATGTCTAAAAGTCCTTATAACTAGGTATACATGTGTGGCACCTTAAAGAGCTTTTAAATAAAAATAAAAATTAGCTTACATCCAAATTATCAGTGACTAGTTCTTCACTCACCTGCAAAAAAAAAGAGAGAAAAAATATCATGAAAATGTTTTCCATATTGTTTTGTTATTGATAAAGTTGTATATAAGTAATAAATCTGTTTAAAAGATCTTTTTACGAATCAGAAGAAGAAAAACACAAACAATAATAAGAATTAAAGTTTTTGTTTTCGTGAACTATATTGAATTAAATTCAGTTTAAAAGACTTTTATGACCTTTAGTCCAAAAGAAAAAAACAAACTTTTATACAAGAAATTTGATGAACTTCCAATCAGATCAAAAACATTGTGTATAATATTTTGATTTACTGCGAATAAGTTAACTTTCTCTGTCTGACTTAACTCAGGGCACGATATTAATAATTTATAGCTGTTAAATATATAATAAATTGCTAGAATCTTCTCATGGTTAAAAGCCTGAAAAGATAGATATGTATATTTACATGTCTCTCACATGTACCATAAATCAATTCGATGAGCAAATATTTGAAAAGAACAAAGAAAAAATTCTGCGCTCGTGTTATGATTTTCTTACACCTGAATGAACAAAATTCAAGGTAATGTAGGTAGGTATAGGTACGCTTGTAGATTTTCCAAACTCGTTTTACTTCTCATTTCAATCTTTTGGAATAATATAAGTAAAGAGACATGGATGTGAAAAAAAAAACAAAAAAAATCCAAATCCATTCAAGCGAACTGACAACCAACGTTTTCTATCATCCAAACTGATTTGTAGTCATCGCTTAACTTCCCAAAGATATATAAACACCCAACCAATCTCAATTCATCATTATATCCTTGCTTGCCATAGAGGTTCTGGGGTTTTCCTTTTGCTGTCGAATTCTATTGATAACAGCACTCTGATAAGATTTAAACAAACACATCAAACACACAACCCACTAGATAAGTCATCCAGGAGGGATTCTATGATGGGAATCCGTAACAAATACTCTCCCCCCCCCCCCCCCAACTTCCATCTTGTCCTAGTAAGATAATGCGAAGCTTCAATATCAAGTCAACTGAAATCCCAAGCGATTTATTACGAGCAATGCGTTTCCTTATAATACTGTCGTGGTATATTTTTTGGGAACCTATCTTAGTGGATGAAATTTGGAAACAGGATTATCGAACGCGCATCCAAAGAACTTTCTGTTTCTGCTCAGGCCATTACACAAATTACATCTCCATGCCGAATCAATCCTTCACGGTCTATTAAAATGTTCGCTGATAAAATCAGGGCGTCAAAAAGGATACATTAACACACATCCATCTTTGTGAAGGCGAACCGATTGCAATTTAAACCAATGGGCTATAAATTGACTGGGTCTATCGCTTTCATCAAATAAATGATCTGTCTTTCCGGAAGGGCTTTTTGTGTGGGAGTGATATGGGAGGTGATGACCTGCTCCTTCCTTCAACAGACACCCAGAGTGACCATTGGATGTGCATAAATTGTATCGAGTGATGTCCTCTCCGTTGTTGTGCATTGTGCCTTTGCACATCAGTATGCTAGCAATGAAAACTCGAACAGAGTACACATCGGATTGACAGTAGGGGGTGCCCTATCGTCCTTGCACCATCAGCAAATGTTACTTTAAAATCTCTGCCGCATTAGTGGAACAAAATACGAATACGAGCAAAGTTTAAAAAAGGGACGGAGTCGGATCGATTTCTGGTTAACGTTTACGAGTATAGTGATGCTATGCTTGTTTCAGTTTCATATCCGTTTCCGGACATCTACAGAACTCTAGAGCAGTTCGCTGTGTCTGTCCTTTGCGACAAGACGACCGACTTCCATCAGACATCAGGCTCCATGCCAAAACGATAAAAGCGTACAGTTTCGTAGATATTGTAGGGCAACTCAATTTACCAAGCATAATGTGAGAAATTTCTCAATTTAATTTTCATTTTCTCTGGAATTCCACAAGAATGCCTTGCATGCATTTTACTTAAGCTTTCAGCTGTTCAGCCAGGAGTCCTCCTCCGCACTCTATCAGCAGCTGCACACGATTGAGCGCTTTCAATAAATTTATTTCTTCCAGTTTTATATATTGTGTTAAGGCCAATTGTTAAAGTTGAAGTTAAAGTTGGTAAACGATATGGAGTATTCGGCCCCATCGCCATCGGTTGTGCATCTCACGCAACTCGATATGAGTTTTCGAACAATACATTTCTTTTATTTTGAAATGTGCTTAAAGTTTTAATAATTTTTGAATAAAATATTCTTAAAGTTCTCGATGGTGAGCTCAAGACTGAAATATTATATTCGAATATAAAACGATAGACTGTAGGGATCCATCCATTATGAAATGGAGATTTTGTTTTCGAGAGATTAAAATAATATTCGAAAAGTTTTCTTGGCACAGGATGATTTATTTGAGGAAAGTTTTTTTTTTTTTTTTTGAAACTTTGAGACTTGCCTGCCTTTCCATTGAAGAAGTTATTAGTTTGGTTTTATGGTCAGAAAATCGAGGACAATGGATGCGGTAGAATACACACACTATACCTACATATATTTGCTTTTTCGAAAGGGACTTAAGTGTGGTAAATAAAAATAAAGTTTCTTAACCCAATTTTGGTTAGGGTGATGCAAGATTTAGATGAATTGGTTGTAAATTTTGAAGTTTTATGCTGCAATAAAAAAGTATAGAATATATATTCGGATTTATGAGCTTAAGAGACTTTAGTTTTAGATTTCGATGTCCTATTTGAATTTCTGATTCTTGCAAACAATGTGATAGCTTGTAAGGAGATAGATTCCTCAAAGCTTTTAATAATTTTTATAGTAAATCCTTTAATACACTAGATAGACATGCAATTTCATGCAGAATAGATAGAAATAAAGGTACCAGATATTTCACATACCCGAAGAGATTTATATTTGGTAAAACTTTATGGGAAGTAAATGCAATAAATTTACTTCTTGAAACAAATCTTAACAAATCAAAATCATCATCAAATCAAAATCATCATCATTTTCAAGCGATAGAACGCAAATTAAGAGCCAACTATCAGGCTCTGGACATTTGGCACCCCACATATAGGAAACTTGAATAAGGAAAATTCCATCGGTAGTAACTGGTAAGAAAAAGCTTACTAGTCCAAAGAAATTGGTCAGCCCTAGATAACTTTAAATAAAGGCTTAAAGACTCTCAAGATCACGTGCGATTTTTGGCACCTCATTTATGAGTGCCTAAAATTAATACCTGAAAGGCCCTAGGATCGTTATGTATAAAGGAACAGCTAGTTTCAATTATTGTAATTGAGAGAGATTTTGAAGAAAGGAAAATCTGTTCGACAGTCTTTTTGGATGCGTCGCAAGCGTTTGACAAGGTGTGCACAAAGGCTCCAAACTAAAATTAAGATAAGTTTTGCCTGGACTTTATAACATTCTAAACGGATATCTAGATAACAGACTTTTTCGTGTAAGACATGGAAATGATTATTCTAATAGTGGTTGGGGTACCACAAGGAAGTGTATTAGGTCCACTTCTGTACCTTTTATTTACACGCGATATACCTTAAACAGAAGACACTATCATAGCTACGTTTGCTGGTGATACTGCAATACTTGCAGTAGACAAAACGATTAGTGAAACTGCAATTAAATTTCAAAATGCTTTTAATAATGTTAATGAGTGGGCTAAGACATGGCAAATAGCGCTCAATGAACAAAAGTCAATCCATGTGGACTGCACGTAAGAAAAAATGAATAGGTAAGTCATCTTTCTCGTGTTCCATTTGCAAATGAGGCAAAGTATCTGGGAATGACTTTAGATGCGAAATTAAAATGGAAGCCGCACGTAAAAATGATATGCGAAGAACTAAAAAGTGAAATATGAACTGGTTACTCGGAAAATATTCAAAGCTTAGTATTGAAAATAAACTGATTCTAAACAAGCAGGTACTAATACTGTCTGAACTAGTGGTATACAACTTTGGGGTCTGTAGCTGCGATACAAATTTAGATAACTTACAAACCGTTTGAAAATAAAATTGCTTAGGTCATTGGTCCGTGGTATGTAAGAAACAAAGATCTTTACAGGGATCTCGGGATTCCTACGGTCCGGGACTATAACTAAAGTGATTAAGTTGCCATTGCATGAGAACTCGGTTTCTCACATGCACGTGAAACCTTAATTCTCATCATATGGTCAAGCTTTTAACAATGTTCATATAGTGTTCAAAAGTTATTTTTCTTCAACATGTATTTAAGAGGGCAACCTTTCTAATGTATACTATGCTTCTGGATTTGATTTAAGAATTGAAACAAGAAGTGTTCACATGTAGCGAATCGGTCTTCTGGAATGCCAATTGGAAAATTCATATCTCTCAGCATTTAACTGATTTACAACTATCAATAAATCACGCTCTTGCTTGTCGCATTGTCAGTCAGGCTTAATTGACCAAGAATAATTTTAAAAGTTTGCCAAAACCTAGTAGATATTATTCATTGAATTCCATCGTTGATTTTGATTTAAGCGCACTCAAAGTTCCCAGAAACTTGGGGGAGGGAGGTCAGGCTCCCGTAGTCCCGCTATGACTACGGCCTTGTGCAAGGCTTTAATTATTGACAACTTAACAACTAAAATGCTACTAAATTCACTCGTGAGTTTCTGGCGAAATGGTCACACTGCCCATTCTTCATCATTTTTGGTAGGAATTTAAGCTAAACCTGACAGTAACTTAACTCTTAAACCTTTTGGTTCAAAATTTAATTTCCTTTCGAAATAGATGCCTTAAAGTTTAAAAAAAAAAATTATTCGGAAAAAATAACTAAACCAAAAAAAAATTAAAAAACTCTGTTTCTTTTTAACTGAATTGCGGATAACTTTTTTGGAGAAAAAAAAAATATGTCAAAATATGCCAAAACAAACTTATGTCGAGGCTGATGGCTATAATATGACATGTTCAAAAAGTTAATTTTGACTGTAACTCTGTCAATTTAAAATAAAAATGTATGCATATACATCTACATTCTTATATAGCTTAAGCTACCTAATATAAAAAGTGGTTTAAGTTAAAATGGAAATTTCAATTTGTTC
The DNA here is from genome assembly GCA_946251815.1 of Dasysyrphus albostriatus. Taxonomy (NCBI): domain Eukaryota; kingdom Metazoa; phylum Arthropoda; class Insecta; order Diptera; family Syrphidae; genus Dasysyrphus; species Dasysyrphus albostriatus. The sequence goes on along the minus strand of OX276335.1, from coordinate 5,538,262 downwards.
TGAAGTTTTCAGAATTAATTTAACATGTCAACATTTTTGCTGGCGGTTTCAAGAGAAAGGAAATGAGTTTGTCTGAAAAAACAACCTTTTCAGAGATTTTGAACAAGGTTCTAGAAAATCATGTTTTTTAACATTTTTTTCATAAAATTCTTCCAAAGTACCTGTATTGCTTAGGTTAAGAATACCTAGTTTTCCATTAAGAACATAAAAGAAAAACTTCTAATGCTCCACCTCTACACTCAACAGAAGAAACTCCTTATGGATTTAATTCACTCAAACTTAACATTCACAGTCAGGTAGGATTTATTATTATTATTTTTCTCTACTATTTCGCACAAAGTAAATTTTTAAGTGAAAGAGCAGAGGAAAAAAAAAATGATGGCCAAACTTTTATTTTTCTATTCAAATTTTACATTTTCATCCCAAAAGGAAGCAAACTTGTTATGCATGTATAGGTACCTATGTATTCACTTTATGTAGGAATACCTACAGGAAACCTAGCGCTGTTTTCAAGGGAAATATATTTTCACTCACCTTCCGTTGTTTATTTTCATTGAAAATAAAATTAAAAAGCAAAACCTCAAGCACTTTTATGAGAGGGATTTTTTTTCAGTTGTTATTCTATTTTTTTATGAATGAAAATCCGCATAAAAATTGGTAGTTGCAAAAAGCAAATGCATCGGTTATGCAGCAAAGCGAAAAATAACAGAATTACAATGCAGCCACAATATAGGAGTTTATTTCTACCAACACCAACACCTTTAATCCTTAACTATATTTTTTGCATGTTTCTTTCCGTAGAAGAATTTCAAATGGGATTTATTGAAAGTGTTTAATGGAATTCCTACTACAACTGAACTGAGCTACCTTAAAATGTTTTATTAAAAAAAAAAATTCTAATGTGCGCTCGTAATATTTTTTAAATATGAAGAATATTTCAAAGCAAAAATGTACTTCTTAGAAAATATCAAAAAAGGCTAGGTAAGCCACCTTTTTACTTCCTTTAAATTCTACGAAACATAACAGTCTAAGAGCCAACGACATAAAAAGTCAAGTCATTTGCATACTTTTCTAATTCAAACCAATAATAGGCTTTGAGAAGTTGAACCAATAACCATTTGTCTGCCTACCTTAACACGTGTCGAACAGGTATACAATTTGACGTACATTTTTTTCTTTGATTTATTTCAATACCTATTGGTCCAAGGGAAGAAGTGTGTGAACAACAAATATTCAGCTTGCAATTTTGAACAATTGATGTCATAGGTCAAACTCTTTATAGTAAGTCTCAAAGAAGATAGAGGGCAGTTAAGTCTCAAAAAATCACTAAGGTAAACACATAAACGTAAGTGGTTTTTGGAAATTTAATTGCTCTCTATCTTCTAAGTTGTTTTTGTAGAACTACGAACTGAATTGTAAGCTTATTGAACTTCTTAGAACTTACCACGTTAGTTAATAAGAAATGTTTTATAAATTCTTTTATCTGACGCTCAATTAGGTTAAAATGATTGATGTCCACAAAAAGAAAAGTTTAAAGTTATAAAAAAACCGATTAGACACATAAATTGACGTCACTAATACTTATTTTCACCTCTATTCACTTTTCTCCTGGTGAATTTGTTTTCGGAGATTACTGCAAAGTCTTGAAAATTTGACTGCTTCATTTTTTTTTACAATTTTTAAAGGATTTTTTGTCCGTTATGCTGGAAATAAAGTTTTGCTAGTCTCTAGTCACAACAACGTAATGGTTGACACTCAACAAATGAAAGACTTTTCCCTTTCGACTTACTGAAGTAAGGCCTGTATTCATCCTGTATACATCTATATGCGAACTACAGTTTTCATATGAAAAAAATCCTTTTTTTCCTAGGCGTAAAAACTGTCAAAAACTAAATGCAATATTATTTTCACGAAAAGGAGGGAAAAATTTGTCTCAAAGCAAGTGCAACAAAATGGGCTTTTCCAAACTAAATCTTATGACAAACACTAATTTTTTTAATACCCTTTAGTACATAAATTATTGAAGTTTCTTTTAAAATTTGATTTTACTTCACTTTGAAGTATAAACTAAGCCTTAGGGGAAAAAGAGTCTACAGACTCAGGGCTTGAACCTCCCAGAAAATATAGCCGTAAACGTTTAAATCGAGATAAAATCACTCAATAAATGTCAGATTGGTAATCCTATAAAAACAACCTTAGAATTAAGGCATAAGAAAGCATTAAGGGCGAAAAATTGAAGATACCTCGGAAGCTTCCTGACTAAGGGAAAATCCTCTCTAAAAAATTAAGTAATGTCTAGCTTCTTGGAAAATGCTCATTTGAAGAACAACTAAAATTCAGCTCCGAAAATGTTAATAGCACTGGCCCTCAAGCTCATATTATATGAACTCCAATGGGCACTCTCTACAGCTTCAAACCCTAAAGGTCTATTGGATCTGACGGAATAATACCAGCTGAACTCCAAATCTTATTAGTTCCTTAAAAAGACATGCCAAGGTTCTATTTATGAGTATACATTTAGCTAGTAAATGAAGCCGAAAAATATCTAGTTTTTCCATCATCTTTCTTAAAACCCTTAAAAGATTGGCGATATTTTCTTATGAACAATCACCGAAACGAGATTTTTGTTTGCTCCTCAACATGCTCATTTCATTGGATAACACAGTTCAACAATTTTTTTCCTGTGTTTAAATGGACATTTTCTCAATCTGGGTATGGAAAAATATATAACAGTGTCTTTTTTTCTTCAAATTTTGTTTCTGCACCTTCAACAATGATAGATAAATATTATGTATTGTCAACCAAACATTATAAGGTTTAAATCTCTCTTTAGTAAGAGCACATATTAAAGTTTCACTGACCCAGCACCACTCACTTGATTCCAAGTCAATGCTTAATGCTAGTAATCGTATTTCAGTGTTCGATCTTAACGGTTGCATCAAAAATGGCCTCCAGAATATATTTATAAATATAGTGCCGACTCGTTTTGTTAGATTTGCAGTGAGTTTATTAAATCAAGAAATGCAAAATCAGCTTTAAGTACTAATTAAAGCTTTTTGAAGCTTCCAGTTCCAAGAAAATAGGACGGAATTAAAAATGTGTCCATAAAATTTATTTTGTAATTGTTAAAGACAATGATTAAACTAATTTTTAGGCTATTATCGGGGAGGGAAGATAGCTATGAGGTTTGCTATACCAAGAATATGGAGGGAACCTACTGACCATATTCAAGATTGTTATTTTATTATTATTAGACTCTGAAGCCTTTATATATTTAACGAAATTTTTTCCGAAGTTATCTGAGGACAACGTGAAAGCTGGCATTTTCGACGGCCCACAAATAAAGAAAATTATGGCCAGCAACGAATTTTCAGAGGTACTCATTACCCAAAACCGGCAATGTTGTGATAGCCTTAAGTCTTTAGTTCAAAATTTTCTTGGCAACAACAGACCTGACAACTTGGAGCTTTTATCAAGTATGCTTAATAATTTTAAAATAATGGGCTGTCGAATGTCCCTTAAATATGCATATGCTACATGCTCACTTGGAAGAATTCAAAGACAATATGGGTGCCTATTCAAGGTGAGCGTTTTCACCAAGACATTCTGGATTTTGAACATCGGTATTAGGGTCAATATAATGAAAGAATGATGGGAGACTATATATGGACTCTTATAAGAGAAAGACAATGCATTCACAGGAGAAATTAAAAAAATTTATATTTTTAAATATTTAAATTTATTTTTATTAAGTTCTAAAATATTTAAAGAAAAATAAATAAGATTTATTTAAAGTTATTTTAAATTTTGTTTGATTTTAAGATAGGACTATTAAAAAAAGTTGGATCTCTCTTAAATCCGTTGTCAAACTTCTGGCTAAAAAAACAAACATTTATAGGTAAAAGTTTATTATACTCGTAATTAGTTTTCATACAAGAGGAACAAGAAAATCGAAACAAGAACTCAAAGACAAAAATAGTGTTGACCTGTGTAATCGGTGGATACAGCTGCACTCATACTAGTGCAAACTTTGAAATATTCCCTTTATCATTAAGAGTAACACTCGGTTGCTTTCTCAGGCAGGTAAAGAGGGAGCTTTTAACAATGCCGACACATAAAAAAATAAGCTCTAGTTTTGCCTAACAAATGCTTAAACAATTTTATGAATATGCTCTCATGATAGCCAATGATTTGTATTTCTAAAGTTTTCTAATAAAATAAAGTTTCTATTTCTACATTTATAACAATTAACCAAACAATACCTAATTATAGTTAATTTTTTGACACATTTCACAATTAAAAAAAAGATAAAATTGAAAAAAACTGTAATACAACAACTTGGCAGCACAGCAAGCTTATAAGAGCAAAACAGCATAAGTCACACTCTGGGCATCATTTTGTTCTTTGAATAACCGCACAAGTAGTAGTATACTTATTTCCAAGGATTTCGGAAACGTCTTTTCGAATAACAGCATACGTTAACTTGTGTAAGTCTTTTCAAACGAAGGAATAAGAAAAAACTACACATGTCAAGTTGTTTTCGTGTAAACTGAAATTTTATTTTGGAAAAATGACACAACTCAACTTATGTCTCAAAAGTAAACATAACAGTTTCGGGAAAAAGTCCATAATGCCTACTTATGTGTGTATTGATTGGATTTTCTGTTTAAGCACAAGAGCATAAGTAGAAAGTAAAAATGTAATCATTGTACTTATGTGGTTTTTCCTTCTACAAAATTAGTAGAAAATGACTTAAGTTTTTTTTTTGCCTGTCTATAACTTGGAAATGGTAAAAGACAAAAATACAAAAAAATATGACAAATAGGATCACGCATTGCGCATCCCATAGTATACAAGTCGACATAGGTCGACTCATGCTTTTTTTCCCTGTGGTGAGAGAATTATAAAAAAAGGTTATCCAGCAAAGAGTAAGGCTTAGGCACCCATCTAGGCATTGAATTATATCATTACCAAGCTTGCTAGATTGAGCTGTTTATCGGAAATCAGGCTTTTTTTCCGATATTGCCGACAGCAATTTTAGTATGACAGCACAAGCATAACTGGGCTACTAATAGCCCAAATCTTATCTTGGGTGATAATTTTTTTCGTATAAATAAATCATAAATAAAATACTTTTCTCCCCCTAAACATACTCTTTGAAAATTTCATAATTTGGCACCACTTTTTATTCACTGAAGATTCCCCATTTTTTCGTACAAGAAACTTTTTTTTCCTTTTGTAGGCTTACAGTTTATTAATTTAGGATAAATTATTGACTTAACGGGTAACTTAGGCGAAAGCAAACATTTCTCGCCTTGATATTATTCAATATTGTCCACAGAACAGGTGAAAATTGTTTTAATTTTTATGTTTTTTTACTCATGGAACTGTAATTTTCAGCTTTCTGAGCAAAAAATCTATAGTAAAAATTAATTTTGCTTGAAGTTATGATAATACTTTTTTTAATTGTTTTGGGCTACTATTTGAGCTACTTTTTCGCCTCAGATTTTAGACTATAAAAATTTCTAAATTGGGATATATAACTTGTTCAAGACATGGCAAACCCTGATCATTACCTGAGTACTGCTTCATGATTTAATTTCAGTATCAAATGTTGCATCGATGACCTCCGCAAAACGAAATTGACATACTTCATGCAATTGGCTACCGTGACTCGCGGTCACAGGCAATTCAAGCAACAACTTGCAATTAGTCTCGGTAATCTAAATGATCAAACACAGAAACGGCCATAATATTTTTTTATTTTGATTGCCATTTAATTTTTATCTGAAAGTCATTTAAATTTTTAATTGAACAACCAAGAACTAAGACAAACGATTTCACAGTTCACTCATCAAACCAGAAATTAAAATACAAATTCAAAAGTCAAAATCAACAGGTTTTCGAGATTATTTTCGGATATTTCACTTTCGCTAATGCCCGATGTAAAACACACACAATACATAAATATCTACGAAGTGAATTAAAAATAAAACAAAGAAAGTCGGAAGATTTTTTTTTTGAGAAACATTTTCGTATAAATTCGTCGGATTTACTTTTGCCTTGATTTTAGCTCTTCGTATTCTTGTTTTGTTTCGAAATTTACATTAACATTGACCTTGTCGATTTAGTTAATTTTATGAATCAACTGAAAGAATCAAAAACTATAATACGTGAGACGTAAACAAACGCGGTGTGATGTTAAATAGAGAGATGTAAGTAAGTTTTTCTAATAATTGTTTGATTTGTTTAGATTCAAGAGCTGAACAGACGGACACTGATTGAGATAGAAATTCAACAAGCAATCAAGTCCACCAGACACTTTTTCGATATTAATTAAAAATTTTGTTAATTATTTATTTATACAAAGTTCGCGCGGTAATAAAAATAAACTGGGACTTGATTTAAGAATATTTGCATATAAATAATCTTCTTTCTTCTTCGCTTTCGTCAATTAACAGTTTTTATCGATGTTAGTAAATTTGTTTGAGGCACAAATTAGATATTTTTCATGGGTGCCTAAGTATAATGTGATGCTTTTTTCTTACCGAGGCTGCTGGGGTGAGCTCATGTGCTACCATCAGATTTGAACCCGTTGGAAACAAGTAAAACTTGGGTTTTCAAAGTTCAAACTTCGGTTTGTTTGCTTTGTTTTGTTTTTTGTTTTGTTGTTTATTTTTTTGTTTTGTTTTTTTTTTTGCTTTTTTTTTTAAACTTAAAATAGATTTGATTTGATTTTTGATTTTATTTCAAAAAAACTAAAATTTACAAAACTAAATGTGAATTCTGGCAGTCAGCCAGATAATAGCCCTAATAAAAACATTTTCTTAGGTAGGCGTAGTTTTATTATGCACATTTAATTTAAATCAATTTAATTTAAGGCATTTGAACAGAAATGACCCAAATCACCTTCATTCATAGCATCGTTTCTGCAAAATATAACTTCTCTAAGAAATTTATTGAATTTTAATATTTTTCATTTATCTTCAACTCGAGTTTCTCACAACTCAAAGCTTATGCATTTAAACTTCATTACTCATCAAAAAGTTTTAGTTTTTCCTATAATTTGAATTAATACCAATTTTTAATATTATATTTGAATTTTAGTTTGTGTTTCTTATTAAATCTTTTATATAGTGTGGTAGAATTAATTTTTATTTATTTATTTACTAACAACAATGGTGTGGTCTATTAAATTAAGGGGGCAACAACTTTTTTTAAACGAAAAATCATAAATATTTATTAGTTTGTTGCTTAGAATTGTATAACAGTTTTATAACTGTATATAGGTACATAATAACATAAATAACTTAGAAAAAATAATTAAATTAAATACGCAGATAAAAAGCCAAAATGTTTTGTCTTTCATGTTTGGCAATCATATTAGCTCCGAATTTTGACATTTTTTCACATTGATAGACGCGAACTGTCATACAAAATAAATGAGTAAAATGGGTGCACATAAACCTTAGGTTTAATTCCAGCGAATCTTTCATTTGGAGATTATCTAGAATGCGTCCTGATGTTGTGGATTACGAATAAGTGTTAACGGTTTGCAGAAAATTGTCAGGGCAGAATATATAAAAATGCTAAATTTAAAAAAAAACTTAGGCCGCTTAGACACAAATTATTGAATTTTTTTTTTAAGATGGAACATGAATGAACTTATTTGAGAGTTTTATGAAGAATGTTATAAAAGAAACAATGAAGGATTTAATAAGAAAGTATAAAGCATATCAAGATATGCTTATAAGGACTGGATTTTTGTGTGGTATGCGTGGAAGCATTTCGGATGCAGCGGGATATTACACTTCTTGCAAAAAAAAAATAGTTTGGCTGGAGTACTTGCGACATCGAAGACGCTTATCTGTTTTGGTGACTATATGCTTGATTTTATCGAAACGACCCACTTCATTGGGGTTTCACTACCATCGTTGAACATGATGAATATTTGACTCCGATCGCAACAAGGAGTGTCATTTCTGTTTCCTTAGCTTTTTTTTTGCAAATAAAAGTGCATTTCATAAAAGTGGACAGTAGCCCTTCTTTTCTCGAATTCTTATACGATAGTTGTGCTTGTAACTTGTCGAACACCCATCGTTATGTTGCATTCACGAATTGCATTTGGCATTGATGTGTTTCCTTTTTTTAGATCAAACCGTTTTGCTTGTTTTGGATCAGTCAACATTGCTTTGCCAGTTCTTTTTTCACGAACTGTGCCTGTAAATATTAGTACGGTTGTTACTTCACTATAAAAATTAAGAATAAATAAATATTACCAGTTGCAAAATAATCCAAATTTGAAAGACGATAGATTAGTTTTTCAAAAAGAGCATGCATTTTTGAATCGGTTTAATTTTTTTCTGCGCATTAGAATATGCACCCCATCACTCCATCAGTACCGTACCTGAATACAGTAAAGTTCTCTAATAGGAACCACGCTCATTACAAAAATGCCCTGTGGTTTGAGGTTTCCTATACGCAGGAAGTACTACCTAATTACTTCTAAGAATGAAGTCGCGTTGATGGTAAGATGTTTTTCCAATATAGCACTGATGACTTGTTGTTTTATTTTTTCTCAGAATACGAATATACACCCTCTTTTAGACAGGATGCAAACAAAAACCCTTTTCAAAAATTCGTGCAATAAGCCTTATCATAACAATACAATATTCCGAGAAAAAAACGTTTATTCTGATTTGAAAACGCATACCAAGTGCAAAAATTGGTTTCAGGGTCAAATGCTACTACAAAAGGCGAACGTTGCGAAAACGCATCGTTGTGCTTTTACCTTTAAATTGCGTCAAATTTATTTCAGATTATAATTTGAACCCTTTTTTACTGACTTTATTTTGAAAAAAATTATTTTTGAAGATATTTTTCATAAGTTAAAAAATTTTGAAAATTTCTGATTTTGGAGGTGCTAAAAAACCATAAAACAAATTATTTAAAAAAAAAATCCAAAAACAGGTCGATTAGATAACTAAATCAGTAATCAGTAAGGTTCTATACATCCAAACGTTAGACGTTGTGTTTTCGCAACGTTAGGAGGAAATGGGTTAAAACATGTATTCACTTTATTGAAAATTTAAAACAAGAATTTGTTGATATTTGCGCTTGGAATTGCCTAAGCAAATCTATTCGCAATTGCAGCACATGTAAAATGCTGCAAATAACTGGTTTTTCTTCACTCTGGAACGCTTTTTAGCCTTACGATCATGTCTCACGTTATAAAAAAACATTTTAGTTGTAAAATAGAAACGTTTATTAAATTTTGTAGTTCAAAATCTTTACACACGATTATTCTAAGATCTATGAAAAAATTAGTTTTGTATGTTCGCGCCTATAAGTTCTAATAAATACAGACAACTTTCAAAGCTTCGAAACTTCAGTTAATTATGGGCACCACCCGCTTAAAAAATTCTTGGTACTGTACATGAGATTCTTTTGTATGATGTTTTGCTTTTGCCTTTTGCATTTGAAAAATAATTAGAACTAATTTTTTTATTTTTTCCTTATTAAGTAATTGTGTAATATAATTTAAGTACATATTTAAAATAAATTAAAACAGTTACCTAGTCTAGAGTAGATCCATTCCATTTTTCTACACCCAACAAAAATCAGTGCAAAATTAACCTAAATCCGGGCTGGCTTACGAAAGCCCTAGCGCCAATTTGGGCCTACTTATTTTTAAGGTAATATGATTTGATTGGCTTACGTAAATTTGTAAACCTTCGAATGTGTAGAATTACCTTAGAAGTTACATGTTTTGTGTTAGGCCTTTAAATAGGGTGATTTTTACCAATCCATTTACCTTACACCTACCAGCTTAATTTTTCCCTAGACGCAGGTAGCAAGTTGTTTCTTAAGGAAATTGTACCTTGCTTACCTTACCTTAGCAAAGTGATACACTGCCTCAGAAGTTAAGGTATTGGGTATTTTTAAAAACTTTTTTTTTTTGAAGTTGGACTTTTTGACAGCTGTCACTTGCTTTATGTTCAGTTTGGTTTACCATTTCATATTGAAGAGACTCACTTCAGAACCACATTTGCGAATCGTGCAGATTTTTTACCAAAATATTGGTTCAGTTCGGGCGACGCATTGCGAAACAATCAATATATTGAAGGAAACTTTTGGTAAGCCGCTGATTGGCGTCAATCGTCTCGGGCTTATCTGCGTAGACAAGCGACTTTAAATAACTTTCAATAAATTGACTGTTTCACATGCATCACGCGAACTGGTATTATGGTAATAAATTTGCACGATTTGCTAACGTCGTTCAGGAGTTAGTCTATTAATTATGAAATGGTAAACCAAATTGAGCATAAATCAAGTTACAGCTGTCAAAAAGACCAACTCCAAAATATTGGCAGATTGAAAACCATACGTCTAAAACTAACACCTTTTACAATACCAAATATTATTTTACTTTGCCCTAGCGTAAATTTTCCAGTTGTTTACCTTTGTAAGTTGTAAAACTTCTTGGGTATTTAAGCCCTAAAAATAGTAAATCCTATCTATTCAAAATCTTTTATCTTATAGCGTATTAACATAACCTGAGTGACAAAGAAAGATTAACAAAGGCCATCAAAACAAATTTTAATCTTACAATTAGACAACTCTGTATCACTTTTGGCAGACGTTCTTCTTACTAACTATTTACCTACTATTTTTTGAAAAATTTAAATTTATTTTAATAATTTATTTGTCAAACCCACCACAAATACTTTCAACTTCAGAGAAATGTCAAATCTTGCTGAAGTGTGTGTCAAATTGATCTGAAATCTTGCTAAAAACACAACATTTGTTTTGACAGAGTAAAATCAAGTTTGCTTAGAAAAAAATCGATTTAGTTTAGAAAAAATTGATTTTTTGGTTGTATACAGAATTTTTTACATAAGTCAACATAAGAGCTTATGTGTCGGCTTATACGCGCTGAGGAAAAAGCTAAATATAAATATTAAAGTTTCGCATGAGCGAATTGCTCTTAGGAAATTAAAATGATTAGCCTTTTTTCATTAAACTATTGGGTCACTGTAATTGGATGAAAATGATTAAATCCAAAATTTGTCTACGAATATACACGTTAGGTTAAGTATAAAGTAATGGGCAATATGCATCTTAAACCCCGGTTTGTTTTTGGAGGTATTAAGTGCTTAATGTGCATAAAATTGATGCAAAATTATTACATTATTTTATCAAAGCTACCAGACCCCTACAACAGTGGGGTCTAACATTCTCTTGACACAAAAAATGGAGCAAGAATATAGGCTTAAATTTTTTTATTCAAAATTGACAGTAAGGTACGAGTACATAAGAAAGTTTTTTAAAATACAAATTCTATGCACAACTGAAATTAATCAGATTGTCAGATACTTTTATATAGCCATTTAAAATTTACATTTATTTTCAATTGACCATAGTTATGGCCCGAAAGCCTCTTTTCTGGATTGATTAAAAGTGGGAGTTCAACGCCCTGCAAGGGCTAGGAGGTCACCAACTTAGATTTGAGTTGTATTCCTAACACCCCCCCCCCCCAAACGACCAACAAAATTTCAGCCTGCTTCTAGTTTTTTCCATTTGATCAGTAGTTGTCCTGTTTACTGAATTAGTATAACAGAGGGAGGGCACTTGTAATAAATAACGGGTGATTTTTTAAGAGGCTTAGAACTTTTAAAAAAAAAAAAAAACACAAAAAATTCGAAAAAATGAATAAAATATTTATTTGAATCGATAGTTTGAACCTTGCAATTTAATGTTTAAAGATAATTTCATGCAAATGTTGACCGCGGCTGCGTCTCAGGTAGCCCATCCGCTGAGTCCAATTTTGGCATACTCACACATATCGGCCGGTATCTCACGAATGAATGCATGGATGTTGGCTTCCAGTGCGTCAATCGAAGCGGGCTTGTCCCTATAGACATTAGCCTTGACATACCCCCACAAAAAATAATCTAATGGTGTCAAATCGCACGATCTAGGCGGCCAATTGACCGGCCCGAAACGTGAAATTAACTGTTCACCAAACTCGCCTCGCAATTGCGCCATTGTTTCGCGTGCTGTGTGGCATGTGGCACCGTCTTGTTGAAACCACATATCATGCAAGTCAAGAACTTCCATTTCGGGCAAAAAAAAGTTTGTTATCATCGCTCGGTAGCGTTCACCATTGACAGTAACGCTGCGATTCGCATCATCTTTGAAGAAATATGGCCCAATAATGCCGCCGGCCCATAAACCGCACCAAACAGTGGCTTTTTCGGGATGCATTGGTAGCTGTTGCAATGCTTCTGGCTGATCTTCACTCCAAATGCGGAAATTATGCTTATTTACGTACCCATTCAACCAAAAATGAGCCTCATCATAAAATGGAAGCAGCGCGCGATGAACATTTCGAACCGAGCACGAATTTTGATAGTAAAATTCAATAATTTGCAAGCGTTGTTCATTTGTAAGACGATCCATGGTTAAATTGCAAACCAAACTGAAGCTGTTTGACAGTGACACAAAACACACGTCAGCTGTCAAAACCAGTGTTGCCAAAACCAAACCAGCTAAAAAATCAACCGTTATTAAGGGAAAAGAGGAGTATTGTGAGTGAACCTATTCTATTGAACGGCAGTGTATGTCGGTACAATGTAACTTAAAAATAACTCAAATATAACAGAAGGTGGAAAATTCTGTTTTTGTTTTCTTTTTATCGACTTCTTTTAGAATTTTTCGGTAGGCTAATAAAATTTTCAGACAGATTTATATAAGACACCAAAGAAAAAAAAAACTGACGATGTGAATGATAAGCTTATGTTACTTATGTGCGATGGGACATAAATTTACTTTTAGGGTCCATAAATTGACATGTTGCGTGTAATATATAAAGTATTCTCTTTTAGATGAAAGTTCACAACAAGAGGAGAATTGCTATGTGAATGTGAATTCTGTTTGAAATTTTATTGTAAAGAAGATTGACGTAGAGATGATTATTACGATAATGTTCCCGTCATGACTGGAAAATCGAAAATTATAAAATTAGTGTAGGTAGATTGTAAAGATAAATATTATCTGAATTGGAATACGTATGCAAGTAATGAAATAAGTTTATGAGGTCATTGGAAACGATTTTTTTGAAAAGAGAAAATAATTTTAGATGATTCGACATAAGTGACCCATGTCAGATGTGTTATTAATTTGACTTGACTAAGACAATTATTTATGAGAGATATACTTACATACATATATGCATAAATAAATGGCTTGTTAAAAAGTTCAAACTAAAGGTACTTATTTCGAGAGGCTTTTTTAAAATAAGCATCGACAGAAGTCGATAAGAAATTTTCTTGATATAATTGAACTCGACTAACTTCACTTTATATTTTTTTTTCTCACAAGCATCTGTAGCATCCTCAGATAGAACTGGCTGTGATCAAGTCTTGGGCGAGCCTATCAGAAGCATGGATGAAGGAAGAGAGTCAACGGTGCCACCAATAGTCTGAAAGACATCAGAGATCTTAAGCTACCCTTAGAGATTAGGTCAGTACAGATTTTCATGACTTGCCACTTTCCAGAGTACTAAAAAGAAATGGTTGCAATTGGTCCATTTACAACCTCATATCCAACTTTAAAAAAATTTCATTTATGAGAAAAGCCTGACCCGAGGAGCCTTATATAATGATAACTTTTAAATGGCAACAGAACTCACCACGTCAATGGATAACGACTTGAAAATATCTAAAGGTATTTGGAAAGTAAGAACCCTTTGCACCGCAGGTGCTACTTAAAAGCTTAAGTCTGTCACCATGCGGTGAAAGGTAGATTATTAGCATGCGATGGATAGAATCAGGTGCAATGCAAATGGAAAGAAACTAACAAACTAAAGAAGAAATTCGACGTTAATCTCCTTGGCATAACTGAAGATGCCAGAAGCTACCGTGAGCGTCTTAACGAGAAGCTCTCCACTGTGTATTTACTTGCCATAGACGCTCTAAACCAGTGGCCCCAGTTTCGCGATATCATCAAAAAGGCAGCCGAAAATACTATAGGCTACCATAACCACCCCACTCAGCTGAAAAAGTGTCAGAAGATGCACATGCAATATACCACAGTGGAAATCATGGGCAGCGAGAGAAGAGTATAAAACAAAAAGAGAGAACAGGGAGTACGCATAGCTTCCCAGCTCAAAGAGATCGAAGATTCTCACCATCGAAACATCACCCGAAAGTTTTATAAAAACGCCAAGTTAAATGCTGCTGGCCTTAATACCCGAACTCCAGGCTCTTCGAAGAGGCGAAGGTAATCTTTGTCACCGAAGCACAGGAAATAGTAGATTTATTCAAGCAGCATTTCTAGTAGCTCCTGAATGGACGTCAGGTATTGCAAGAAATAGGACAAGAAACGAACCCAATTGGCCAATTTCAGTCAATGAAGACTCCGTACCCAGTAAATAAGAGGTAGACTTATAAAAAAGCTCAAGAACAACAAAGCACGGAGGGAATGTGTTGAAAGTGTGCATGCATCAACACATCAACAAAGTTTGGCTGAGTGGAAGCTTGATCGGTGAGTTGGGAAATAATGATTACTTTTTGTAATTTATTTCAACTTCCATTTCAATTAAATATAATTAGTAATTGAGAAAAGTTCAATTTAAGGAAGAAAACATACATTTCCATTACTTGTCATTGTAATTGAAAAAATATACTCACAAATTATTTTTAATTGAAAATAGTAATGGGTTTTTGGAAGTAATAGAAGAAAAGCACTAGGTTAATTACATTAAAGGTAATTGATTACTTGGACTGTATTTAATTACATATGTTTTTATTATTTAAACATTATAGTAATACAAATAAAAATAAAAAAAGCTATTCAAACTGCTAAGCTAATATAAATACAAAAAACACAATGAGAAATTTGCCCATTTTTTATTATTAATTTAATTTTTTTTTTCAAAAGGATATTATTTAAAAGATGGCAGTAAATAAGAACCCTGATTAAAGTAAAAAAAATATATGTAAATAAGTTTAAGACAACACACGTACAGAGGTTTAATACTGAAGGGAACTATATTCGTGCAATTTCACGAAAAATGTAATTGCCAAGAACTAGTAATTAATTACATTTTGTGTAATGATTCCTGAAAAAAAAATAATCATAAAATATATTTGTAAATGATTACTTTTGTTTAAATTACATTGATGTAATTGAATTACAAGTAATTGACACTTTTCAATTATTTGTAATTAGTAATTGAATTTCTTCAAATACATTTAAAAGTAATCTAAAAAGTGTTCGGAGATTTCAATTACAAGTAATTGAAATTGAACTCTATTTGAATCATTACTCCCCAACTCTGATACTGTGATATGTCTCCGTATGTCCCATGTAACTACAAAAAAGGGTATTCTATGTTCTGCAAGAACTATCCAGGCATATACAACGCGTCATATACAA
This sequence comes from Dasysyrphus albostriatus, assembly GCA_946251815.1. Taxonomy (NCBI): domain Eukaryota; kingdom Metazoa; phylum Arthropoda; class Insecta; order Diptera; family Syrphidae; genus Dasysyrphus; species Dasysyrphus albostriatus. The sequence continues at coordinate 5,522,821 of OX276335.1, read as the reverse complement.
TATCCTACATAACGTAATGTGTTAATGTCTTAAGCCGTTCTTCACACTTAAATCAGTAAATTCTGTAACTTCGACCACAAACCAAATATTCACTCTGAGGAAAAATGACTTTCAAGTCGAAAAACATCACATAATTCATCGACTTTGAAGCAGCATATTATAGCATTCATCATCTTCAAGAGCTCTTTATGTTGATGTCTGAACTTGAGATCCCGAGGAATCTGATCCAGTTGTGTCACATAAAATTGAAAAATAAGCAATTCAATGTGAAACTAGGGAAAAGCTCTTCCGAGCTATTCCAAACATGATGGATTTTGGTAAGGAGATGCGCTTTCATGAGATTTAATCGATCTTTCTCTGGAGGACATACTACGCAGGCAGGCGCCAGGTGTCAACACTGATAGAACAACAGATCTGTCTCTTATGTCAACTTCTAGGGTATGTCAATAAAGGCGACATCATCGACGAAAGAGGGGAAACATATTCGTTTTTAAGTTAACGTCGACATGACCCAAATACATGCTATCAAGAAATAATGAACGATCTGTCAATCGGCTAGGACTGTTGATGGTAACAACTTCAACTTAGTAAAAGGAGTGCATCTACCTCGGAGTAAACACTAATCACACAGGTGCTATCTTAGTGGAGATCCGACGAGGAATAACCCTAGCAAACCGTTGCTACAATACAAACAAACAATAAGCAGAAGAATTCATACATACAAATATTTTACTGACTATCAGAATGAAGACTGACAAGAATTTACAAAAATATCAAGGGTGAAAGAGTGTTTTTGTGGATTTAAGTAATTTGTGTTATTTTTTTTTTTTCGAAACAATATTTGTTTTTGAAAAAAATTATATTACTTTTCTGTCCCCATAAAAAACGCCCTTTTACTATAGATGTTTTTATACTCTTTTGATTCTTCATTCGGGTAGTTCAGAACACATGAAGGTACCATTTTTTTCTTCTTCTTCTTCTAATTATTGTTTTTTATGACAAAAGAATTGTTGATGCCAAGTTTCATCAATGGACCATTATTTTCAATTCGTATTCGCAAATATTTAACTTTTATACTAAGAACGTAGTCATACTAACATAAAAATAGTAATAACTTTTTTCACGGAAGCTGCATGAATTTGTATGTCATTTGATTTAGCGTTAAAAACTACCTTCAAAACATGTGACATATGCTTAGGTTGTACCAAAGCAAATTTGTCCGTGATACACCACACATTCCCCCCTCTCCCCCTCAAAAAAACACCCTTCCATGTGAAATTTTTATAGACTCTTTTGATTCTTCATTCTCAAGGTAACTACATGAAACGTTTTCAACCAAGTTTCATGATGGAACCAATTTTTTTGTTTTATTTATCCTATTTCACCTGTACTACAAGCAAATTTGAGAATTTTCACAACCATTAAAAATTTCAATTTGCAAAAAATTTCAATTAAGATTAAATTTTATAAAACTTTCCAGTTAATTAAAAATATGTTTATTAAAGGTGTGTATTATTATCCCTAATTTGTTTCCATTTTAAATACATAACTATTATTTTCAAATGCTAAATACCTACAATTATAAAAAAAATAAAAACTAGCATAAGTATTTCAAATAATAGCAATAACCAATAATATCAAAATTAATTGCTTTCAACTATGTTTACATAAAAACCAATGATTACACAGAATTTATAGAATTTATTCAGTGGCATTAAATCATTAACTTTGCATATTTTAATTGCAAAGACAAAAACACAAAATGAAAGCCATTCAAAAAATATTGCAATTAAAAATAAAAATAGTTTCGCTTTAATGGTATTATTATTTTTTCAATTCCTCGTTAAGTGCTCCACTAGATGTCCGGGGTAGGTGAAGTGTGCAAGAAAATGAAGGGAGAGTCAAACAAAAAATAATTCGAAATCAATCCATCCATGACAGTATTGTTCAGTGAATTAAATCGAATCCGTTTTAAATTAATAAATCAGCTAATTAATTTTATTAAATTTTAATTAATATTCTTGTTACACATGAATAGTCTCATTATTTACATAAACGAGAAGCTGGACTTTGAAAAAAAAAAAAATTAAATAAGGGCACACTGAGGATGATTAATAAATCGTAGGAATAGTTGATAGACTTTTCAACGCTTCAACATTTTTGAGGAAGTTCATCGAACATAGAAACATGCAGAAGTAGTATTTAGTGGCCATTTAAGTTGGAAGTTTATAATAAAAAGGAACTCAGCGTAAAGTAATTTAATTTAATTTACTGGATGATCGTGATGAAAACGACAAATTATGCTAAATGTGTGTTTCCATCAAGAAACGAGTAATACGAACAAATTAAAGGCTTTCGTTTCGACATTACTCTTAATCACTTTTATGATGCCGCTAGTTGATGTTTCTTCCTGGGAAAACAAGCCTGTATACATTGTTTTATCCTCCATCCTTGATGTGTCTCGTTGAATTTGAAATGAAAGCATGTCAGTGAGTATTTCTTCTGCAAGTTTTGTAATGTGTAATACACTCTGCATCACTTGATTAAAGATTTACTTCTTTTACTTGCTTTCCCTTGCCTTATCTTGCTTTCAGTAAACCTCATAAGCTTCTTCTTCTATGCGTACCCACAAACTCTTAAAATTTTAATATTCCTATCTTTTCAAATATTCTGTTCAAACTTTTTAAAGTATGTGAGACGATCAACAGTTCTTCATTTAATTTTTTATAAGTAAAACATTAGACTAACCATTTAAGAGTCAAAAACTGTGCTCTCTAAAATAACGCCAGAAGAAGTTTAATAAATAAAAAAAATAAATACATTTTGTGGCGCAACAGCTCATGGAGAACCAGAGCCTAGTGGCTGACAACTCTCAACCATTCCTGTGTGCGTGATGTTGTTGGCAGGAATGGAGGGGACCTACAATTTTTGCCGAGTCCGAACGGCTAGATGAGAAGCACTTATTCAGGACAAGTATACTCTTGAAGGATTTGTCAGTCCCTCGCAAGAGGCAGTACCTCGGAAAAAGACATTTCTGTTTTTAGGGGGCAGTGGCCGGGATTCGAACCCAGACCATTGGCATGACAGTCCTACGCACTAACCATTATGCCACGAGGTACTGCAAAATATTTCTTAAAATGAATAAGCTTCGAACCCGTTCACATTGGGAAATAAGGTGTAAATTTGTCGACGTCTTTTTAAATTGGCGTTCAGGCCCCTTTCATTTGAGGGAAGAAATAATATTAAATAATTTTTAAAAAAGCTTCTTTAAAATGACTTTTACAAGTTAGAGCCTCTGCAATATATATTGACATTTTCTTTAACGGTTTGTGTCTAAAATTTTATACGTCAAAATAAAGTTTTAGATAAAACTTATAAAAAATTGTTACAGAGACTTTTTGAAGACTGACTGACAGCAACTTCGATAAAATAATTTTATAGAATCTTTTAAGAGTCATACTTTCATGTCTCTTCTATGAATTTGTTAACAGAGGTCTATCCAATAACAGATGTTAGTCTCGTTAAATTTCTTATATCTAGATTTCAAACAATTTTAAAGAAGCTGTTATTGAAATCATGACTTCTATAAGAAATTTATTATTGATGGAAGCTGTATAGAACCCTTTTACCTATCCGGACTTGCAGCACATCAATATTTCTAAGCTAATAGAAACTGAAATGTTAATTGGGATAGGCCAATAGTTCCAACAGCCACCAATATAACTGCTTTAACATCACTAATCGCTTAACCTGTACAAACCCTGCTGAAAAATACCACAACCTAGAATACTATTAGAAACTTATCAAGGACCCAGGAGCCAGAAATGCCGCCATGGCATGGAATTGACGTGTTGTGTGCGAACTGCAAAAAGAAAAGCCAGCTCTAACGGCTATCGAACGTTTAACTGCTTAAACAGAATGGTGGACGGATCTGGAATACATATCAAAAATGCTGCAGTTGCAGCTGCAAGAGTTGAAAAATGTTTAACTTTCATTGCAGCATTTTTGACATCTATTGCAGCTTTGTGACCTATTCGGTTCAAGCAGTAAGGCATGACTTATTTAAAAAGAAAAACGATGTTGGCTTAGAAATAAGCTCAAAAAGAATTTGTTTCAAAGACAGCATGCTTGGTAGCCCAATCTGCAGTCAGCTTGTAATAGTCAAAGATGGCTTAGCATATATTTATAAGCCATCAACATCGAAGAACCTGAGTCAGCAACAATAACAGCATAAGCAAACAAAAGCCCTTATCAAGAATATTCCAGCAAGGACAGCATCACCTTCAGCCAAGCCAGTAAAATCAGCAACCAGCCATGAACCTTAACAAAGAAGTCCAGTACATCTTTGATATTATTTCTTGTCCGTTATGGAGACATCTTGAAAAGCGCCGTACCATCTTACTATTGTCAACTTAGTGAGAAGGAAAAGTCCGTGGTATTGGCCGCTTTCATCTTCCAGCTATGCAATTGAAGAAGCTTTGCATACTGACGAAAAATGTGGATTCATTATATAGCCTTGAGAAGAAGAGGTCATTTAACTTGTTCCTGAGGAGCAACAATCCTGACATTGTCCTTATCAGTTAGACCATAATGGTACCAAAAGAAGCAAGAATGACCAGGCTTCTAAACTTTCCGGAAGGACAGGGATGAATTCTGGAAAGGGACGGACCCACGCTAGAAAAAACCTTTTTTCTTATTATAAAACTAGGATATGAGAGATACTCACTATTTTTTTTTTTTTTTTTTTTTTTTTTTTTCAAATTCATTTTTATTTTCAATTTTCTTAAAACTATCTTAAAGCTAGACAAAAATTCATAAAAACTAGCCTACTTATCAATATCTTAAAACTAACTTACTGGCCCCAGTCGGGCGCTCTAAGTTAAACTATAATAACTTAATGCTAATGCCTTTCGGCCTAAGAACTATCTTAATACTAAATCCAGGTCGGTTTTATTTTTTACCGAGAAGAATTTACAAAAAACTCGGTATCTATGTCTTTATTTTTTGTTTGGTTTTATATAAAACTTACAAGCTACATAAAACTAAATTAAAGCTAATTAAAACTAATTAAAACTACTTAAAGCTACTTAAAACTATTTAAAACTAATTATAAACTAATTACAACCTACTTATAAGCTACTTACAGACTACTTACAAACTAGAACAGCCACAGCATGCATTTACCGGTTTTATAATTTTTTTTGTATTTTTGTGGATTTTATAATTTTTTTGTGTTTTTCTATGTTTTATATTTTTTTTTTTTTTTTTTTTTTTTTTTTGTGCCAGCCTGACTGTCCCTACTTAAAACTACACTAACTAACTAAAAATGCTGATAACTGCTTTTACCAACGAAGGAAGGGCAATTGCTGTGCTGCATATCAACAGTGATCAGCATTCATTGATGGTTATTTAACAACCGAAACCAACCTTCCTCAGAACACCACTAACATAAGATTTATCTTATTTAATTCTTATTCTGCCAAAAATCAGAAACTTCACCTGTTCAATAGAACCTTAAGCGATTCCGACCATGAAGCTGTCCAATTAAACATCAAACTCCATCAACCCATCTTTCTAGTAGTAGAATCAGGGAAGAATTTCAGAAGACTGGATCCAGGCAGGCTTCGAAAAGAAATTGAAGACACCAACAGTGATATCACCTGAAATCTTGAATCTGAAAAACATTGAAATTGACACATTCATCAACTGTCTAAAGCCTGTTGTGAATGTATTGGATACCCAAAAACAGGCCAAAACGTCAAAGTATAAATATCAGCACCCTAGTTGGTATATCCAAAATGAATGTACATATGTACCTAAATGCTTATAGGCAACAATCAGTAGTCCAATTTAACACAACCATCAGACTCTACCAGACATTTTAAAAATAGAAGTGTTCAAGAATTTGAAATTGAATTGAATAGAACTGAATTGAATTGAATTGAACTAAATTGAATGAGTTATTTTATTCAAATAGAATCGTTACGCATAATTTCACATTGAATTTTATTAATTACATTCTATTTTGTAGTTTTTGTTATTGACAGGCTTAGTGACGGGTTCTCGCTGTCTGAAGTCCACGTATCTAAAAACAAATAAAATTCAAAGAATCAAAACACAAAATAGTTTTTCTTTTTTAACCAAAAAAAAAAATTTGCCTCTCATGTGCAAAAATAACACATTCGCATTCCTAACCTTTAATTAAACGTCATGTTCATTAGTACACCAAACTGGAAAGGCAGCACAACGTGAAACCACAAATTGACTATTAGTTACAACTTACAGCGTATTCCACATCCGTTGCAGATTCAATATATATTTTACACCACAGCAATTCGACTTCAAGACAGGAAGTCGTCATTATTAAGAAAATGTGCTTTGTTCTGCAACGGATTGGTCGAAAAGGATATGGAGTCTTGGTTGACCATATAGGTAACCGGAATTGAAAGTTATTTTAATTAATTCACATCCATATATCTACTTTGACTTACCGCCACACCCACACGGATCAAACAGTTGAATCAATTTTTCTAAACATTTTTTTTTGTTCTTCAAAACTGACACTTGTTTTGACACTTGCTTCTGTTTTTCTGAGTTATACGTCATTTTCTACGTTGGCAAAATAGAATAACCCAATTTTTGGCCATTTTACCAAACTGCTACTCAAACGACGTGGAGTGTATACAAATAAATTTTTAATGCAAAATTGTTGTATACGATGGAGCTTTTGGGTTGAAGCACGAGGATGAGAGCCCTTAAATTCCAATATCTTCCTTCAATTCTGGAAGAAATACAAACACCTGTCACTTGTGTGCACTCATTTACCACCACAGAACACAGAAGAGCAAGTACCATGCCTTGTATCGTGTCAAGGGATTAATTGGAATTTAATTAAATTTCTTTTACCAACTTTGAGGCAGTACCATACAACAAGGTAATGCAAGGGAATCCATTGAGATTGTTGAGTTGGCTTCTCGGATGCATATACCTTCATGCAATGCATGTCGGTCCAAAAAGCTTACAAAAAAACCCAATGATAAATAATTGTTTTTGTTCAAGTGATCAAAAGACAAATCTGTGGCGATGACAATGAATAAATGCATGAATTCAAATACCTTGGGTAAAATGTTAATTCTTGCTCACATGTACCATTAAAGATCCCCTCTCTGCCTTCCCAAAATTGTTATTTATCTTGAAATCAGCAGAACAATTTGTAACGTTTTGGTCTGTCAAGCTTGTGATGTTTCTATTCAGAATGTTCAATGTTTGAGAATGAAGATGAGATATATATAGGTTTATATGCGGATATGTACGGAGGTGTTCTTAGAATGATGCATTATATTGACGATGTGTGTATTTTCAACAGCAACAACTCTTATTTATAAGTAAACTGAAATGCCAGCAAAATTGACATTCGAAGAGAAAAGAAGATTGATGTGTTCATGAATGCAGTGATTTATAAAAGACTAACTTTTTGGACACATCTGACGACTACATAAATTGTAACGAAAATTTACTGATGCATCACATGTATGACAACATGATGTTACATCGTTAAGATGGTACTGTTGGATCTAGGAGCATAAAGGACTTTAGAATACATTTTTGTCTTCCTTTAATATGTGATGGGGAGTAGGTATGTGTTATGTGATTCGAATTTTCGGAATTGAAATCGAACAATTATTATGAAAGTGAAAAAATTTTCTATTTTGGAAAAATAGAATGTGTCCAATCGAGTCAAACTCGGCTGGAATCCTGGACGTAGCAATATAGAAGGAAATGATATAGCAAATGAACTGGCAAGGATAGGGTCAGTGTCAAATAGGAACAGTAGTAAGCCAATTAGATATAAGACCAGACATCCAATTCGGCGAGATTAAAACAAAAATAACAAAAAAAAAACAAAAGAGCAAATCAATTACTCCTAGATGACAAGGAACGAGTGCGTTATCTCTTGTAATTTATGGCCTAGAATTAATGAAAAGGAAACTCAGGATATTGAATCGCTGAGTAAAAAGAATAACAGAATCTTGGTAAGTTACTATAGGTCATTGCGTACCTTGAAAAAAAATTTCCTCCGTTACTTTGGAAACAGATTTGTTAGGTTAGTAGCATCTCTGCTTTAATTGGTAAGGGGATGACAATGAACCAATAGTCCCCCATGCATGTAATAGCCGCTGTGCTGTGCATGCCCCTCCCAACCTTACCTAAGCAAATTTGTCCAAGCTTTGGGTATTGGTAAAAGATTTTACGTGCTTCTTTAACTGAGTTATCGTTTTAAATTTGTCTAGAAACACAAAATATGCTCCGCATTATTCTGGTTATTTAAAAAAACCTTACTAACATAAATAATGTTTTAAAAAATGTATAGTCACTTATTCTCTAAAATTCAAAAATTGCTCTTCTCAGTTTCTCTTTGACGCGAGCGCATTTTAAGGTTATTGAGATTATTTTCAAGGTCCAATCTGCTGCCAATCTTTAGAGGCGGTGGAAGGCGCATGCCATTTGTAGGGCTGGCTACCATACCAAACCAAACGATACTTTTGTTAGTATCGTCTCGGTATCGTCAAAATCGAAAAATTTCAGTATCGTCTCGGTATCGGTCTCGGTCTCGTACACCTCAGTCTCGTTTGGTCTCGTATAACAAAGCCTCAGTATCGGTATCGGTTTCGTCTGGTTTCAGTCTAGTCAGAATAAAATGCACGACTTGGTAACATGTTAGTGATCTAGTAGTCGAACTCGCTTGGTATTTCTAAGTCTTAAGACAAAAATCATTATTATAAAAGACAATTTTTTTCAACTGAAGTTTATTATGTTGACTTAACAATTTTTTAAACGCTTGTTTTACAATGTCAAAGTATAGCTTCGATTAAGAATTCGATACAAAAATTTTGACGCGGAGTCATCACTAAAGAGAACTAAGTCTGAAAATTACATCCAAATTGTGGGCTTCAGCAAAACTTAGATGGGCGTGGCAGTGAGCAGTTTTGATTCAAATTACTGCTTATACTTTCTCCTTGCTAAAGAAAAAAGCTCTGACAATGTCTTCTAAGTCATAAGAGCCTTTTCCGAGGAACCAATTACAAAAATTGATTGTTTGCAATAAATTGATAATAATATTCAAATTTTCTGCCGATTCCAAACGACACTACCGAGAGTATCGGTAAATTTCGGTCCAAAAAATGCGGTATCGTTTGGTATCGTCTCGGAATCGTTTCGGAGCTGGTATCGTCTTGGTATCGTTTCGGTTTCCGATAGTGATACCAAACGATACCGAGACTTTTCCGGTATCGTGGCCAGCCCTAGCCATTTGTGTCACTGCACACGGCCCAGTGCTTGGAAGGGCCCCGAGTCTTTAATCGATGTTATATACTTTTTTATTTGAGATTATAACGTTTTTGGAAAGCTTAAATATTTAGAATAATATTTTATTTTAGATTTCGGCTTAGATGTCGTTTGATGCACAAATGTAAAAATACGAGACCAAAGTATCACTACTTTTACACTCACGGTTTCAATTATAGTACAAAATTAAATTCAAAAGCTTTTGTCACACAAATAATTTTTTCATCACTAAGAAAAATAAGCTCTTGATTAGAAACAATTCCTTTAAGTTTTTTTTTTAACTGTTAAATCAGATTTTGACGTTTAAAAAAATGTTTTTAACCCTTCTTTTCGCAAGAAGCCCGAAAAATTTATCTCGCACACACCTTGTTTTTCTTTAGCGCCACCTCTGCAAATCCTGTTTAGTTCACTTGAGTTTGAAACCTAAGGCTCGGCTCCAAATTTTCGGCTTAGATGTCTTTTGATGCACAAATATAAAAATACGAGACCAAAGTATCAATTTTCCAACAAAAATGGGCTACACTACTTTTACACTCACGGTTTCAATTATAGTACAAAATTAAATTCAAAAGCTTTTGTCACACAAATAATTTTTTCATCACTAAGAAAAATAAGCTCTTGATTAGAAACAATTCCTTTAAGTTTTTTTTTTAACTGTTAAATCAGATTTTGACGTTTAAAAAAATGTTTGGTTTTTAACCCTTCTTTTCGCAAGAAGCCCGAAAAATTTATCTCGCACACACCTTGTTTTTCTTTAGCGCCACCTCTGCAAATCCTGTTTAGTTCACTTGAGTTTGAAACCTAAGGCTCGGCTCCAAATTTTCAGCTTTTGTGCATATCATCGGTAGGCTAAGCCTTAATTTTGAAGTTCTGAATTAAAAAAAAAATCATTAGCAGCTAGCCTTTTCTTGAAATGCAAAAAAATTACAAATTTAGAGCGTTGTTGTAAGTTCCTACCAGTCTTGGTTGCTGAGACACGTGACGTGACCTGTTAACTTCACATTGAAATTACCACTCGCTTGCACCCTTACTTCGTGAACTACAAAATTGGGAATAGAAATGCAAAAAATACTGGAAATTCCTGTCAAGACCTTATTTGCGTGTGTGAAAATTTCCCAGCTAACTTCACAGGCGTCCTAATTTGTATATTTTTTTGTGCCTCACTAATGTATTCATCTCATTCTCAAGCTTCTTTTATCCATGAGTTTTCACGATTCCGGGCTCAAACTTCCAATTTATATAGCCACTTCGTCACGGTAAAATTTGTCGGGACAAAATTTTCTACCCTAATCCTTTCTCCCGCCTTCCCATTTCTTTTATTCGTGCTTCTTTCAATATTCTGAGTGGGAGAGGAGCATTCATGGTACATCAGCCATCGGTTCACTCTCTCAGTGTTTTTAAGAAACAATTGAAAGGCCGTCACTTTAACATGAAAAGTAGATGATCTCATGTGGACAGACAGCGGGCAGTCTTCTAAAATCTGAATCTAAAGTACATGAAACTAAAACTTGTTGCTGTTAATTTTGACAACATAAGTGGTTGGATGATAATTCTTAAAACAAATTTGATGCAATTTCGGGTGACAGTTAGCCCCAGATCACATAGAATAATCACTGATAAACAGGACAGTCTGCTCTAAAATACTGTACATAACCTAAGACGCTACTCATTTTGAGAGTAACCGAGTGTCCAACATATAAGTAAAAATTTTAAATTCCTAAAACTTTATTCTTGATAAAAATGGAACGTAATCGGTTTATCTCTTTATCATCAAAATCTAATAAAGTCCTCCGAAGTTAACCTTTTTTGAAAATCGCGTTTAAGAAAATAATTGCCAACTTTTCCTTCAAGATATTAAGTCACTGGTCACTGTTGTGTTACTGGTGCAGAGTTCCTTGTAATTATTGATTCAAAATTGAATTTTTTTGATTTTTGATATTTTGCGTTTCTATTTGGCTTTTCCAAAAAAAAATAAGGGGAAATTGGCTGAATGCTTTCATTGGTTTCTCAGTTCGGGAAAGTAAAACCAGCGATCGGCGAATTCCATGAGGACGGTGCATAATGCCAGGGTGTTGTGTGTGACTAAGTAGGACCGCTGGATTTCGTCAACGACAGCATAATTCAGCGTGTTAGCTGTGTGTGGCAGAAAATGAAGAGATAGAAGTCCGCGGCTTGCGATTGGCTGAAAGCAAGGGAAAACTTAGTAAAAGAGGATGTTGGACAGACATCGAAAAATCTGAAAGGCACCTACTATTTCTATTTTTCAGTTACTCTGGAATAAAGTGATAACGGTCCATTTTTCTTTAAAAACTAAATTTGTTTTTAACCAGTGAAAAGATTTTCGGTTTTCTCCAAAATTTAAAAAGGGTTCCCTAACGATAAAAGTTTTATTATTCAAATCCCACTTCGGGAATCTAAATTCTGCGTTTTCTTGTTTAAAATAGCTTCCACCGTACGTCGGTTCTGCTTCTCAAGTTTGCTATTTCCTTGTTTTGCAACTACAATACTTAGTTAACTTAATTCCTGAATCAATTTGAGCAAGTTCGCATGAATCAATAGGTACATGTTTTTTCATATGAAAAGCGGCCACAAATTGAGTATTATTTCATGGGTTCTTAGGGACTTATTTCATTTACAGATAAGGGGGCTAATTCCTAGTAAAATAAGTCCCAAAATTTAACTATGAAACCAATAACCAATAGAAATATTTGTCTTTAATTAACTTCATCATAAAATCGGAACCAATACTAGTGAAACCAGCTTCGGGAAAAAGCTGTTTGATTTCAATCGTACTTGACTTTTCAAAAATCAAGTAAGTCTTCAAGATCCGTGAAACAAATCTCCAATTTTGGGGAATAATTTCATATTAAAAAACTTCTCATATACGTATTAATTTTGGGGAACTACGAGTATATTTAGTTTGGGTTATTATTTGCATGAGGAATTTTTTCACGGAGCACCCATGACTACCTTATAGTGCCATTGGGGTGGCTTACTATAAAAAAAAATATATAGTGAAGTACTACGGCAATAGCAACACAGACGGAACTATTCACTGTGAACTCCATCGATACCAGTTATTCATGAGATGACATACGATATATAAAACCTATAAAACATTTTCCAAATGAAGTATACTTATTTTATTTTATTTTATTTTTTTTAGCATTTTATGTCTTTATTCATACAAGCATCTGTTGTATCAGATATAGAACCATTTAAGCTGATGCTATCAACTTCATAGTCATAAAAAAACAAAAAGCACCTTAAACTTTTGATACTTCCCTTAACAGACAAAGGAATATAACTTTTTCTTTTCCTTTTGTGTGTGAGATATTGATAGAATTTATTGAAAGGTTAATATTCGTCATCTTTTTTTATATGTCTGGAACATATCGATTAATAAAATAAGTTGTATAGTTAACATTGAAACGAATCTCCTATCCCATACTCTTTCAACATCATTAAAACTTTTACCCATAAAATGTTTTAGACTACCTACCTACACCTATTGAGTTTTCTTCCTATTTATTATTGATGGAATTTGTAAGAGGTTGGGGGCAAACTTAGGCCCCCACTCCCACCACATCAAAGTTGTTTAAGAAATATTGTTATCAAGTCAAGTGATACTAGATGCCATAAAAAGATGTCAATAATGATGGAGATATTGTTTAAGAATAAATAAGAAAAGATAGGTATCTGGTTAAGTGAATGGCAAGGAAATTTCTTGACATAGGTACCTTCTTTAGGCTGATATAAAAACACTTTTTCGCAAAAATCGTCTGAAAAGAATATTTTGAAGGTCGAGGCCATTAGACTGGGGCCAAGAAAATATATTAAAATACATATATAAGCGCTTTAAACAAATTTAAAACAAAATTGAGGTGTGAGAAAGAAAAATATAAAAAGTTCATCATACAAAAATATCATCATGTTGTTTGGCAATAACTTTCATATTTTTCGAAAGCACATTTAAAACCAGCTTGTTTCAAATATAAAAATTTACCTACTCTTTTGAGTGTAGCCTAGATTAAGTTGAATATTCTACAATTTTCACAACTTTCCTTAAATTAATTGGCAATTTTAGTTCAGACTTCATTTCTTTCCCAAACTTTCCCAAACCAACTCTCTAATGGACAATCGGCAGAAATGTATGAAAGGTGGTCTAGGAACCAATAACAACGAGACGTATGTATATCGTTGGATGGGTATTTGTATGTATGCTACAATAGTCACTATCGCAACTTCTTTCAAATCTCCGTGCGAAAAAAACTTATTTGATAAAAACAGATTTTGTATTTGTGCATTTCAGTATGGAACAAATCTATGAAAACTGGTTTAACATATACCAATAAGATGTATATCTTGGAAAAGGTATTTCTATGAACAATAATGTTTAGTATAGCAACTTACTTAAAATAACTGAATGGAAAAAAATTAATGTGACGTGGTTAATAATAAGCTAATAACTTTTTCCACACAGTGATCTAATACACATAAGTTGTCCTTCCAATTCAAACTATTTTATAGTACACAAAAATACCTTTCCAACGACATAAGTATGTCTCGTTGTTATTGGTCTTGTAGACCGTTTTGTCCTATTCTCCTTTGTTTTGATTCTAGAGCCTAGTACCTATACATACTTGTGAACCATGTCGTGAATCTATGCAAAATTTGCCTTTTTGTTCACCCGTGAACGTGCTCATGAAGTTGTGTGAAGAGTATTCGTTCACGAGCAATTCCTGTGCAAAATACACGGGAACTCTCGGCGAGCAGTTGATAGAAAACGTAAACGATAGATGCAAACGTAACGTTAAATGTTCATTCGCAAGTCTTTACCAGTACCAATGTAAAAAAAAAACAGTTTCTGCAGTGGTAATTGTTCACTTCACGAGGAAGTGTAATAGGCTTAAACCTTGCGCTGCTGATGCGAAACGAAATTTTTGATTGGTCTCCAACAAGACAACGAAATGGTTACGAAAATGAAGCCCAGAAATGATCATTGACAGTTGCCCAAATTAAAAAATTAAAACAAATGCAAATGCAAACAAAAATCAAGTTAGGTATAGTTATATTGTTATGAAAAATAACAACAAAAATAAATAGAAAAAAAAACACATATACATATGTATGTAATTATTCCAAACACAATAAATGGTCTGGGTAACTATTTTTGTGCGAAAAAAGAGTGTAGACTTCTCTAAATTGTCTGCTAAAATAATAATTTCAAACGAAATTTTTAGTTGGTCTCCAACAAGACAGCGAAATTCTTTCGAAAACAAAGCGGAAAAGTAAAAAAATTCAAACAAATGCTTTAATTTTCGCACACAATAAATGGTTTGGATAATTAATTGAGTGCAAGAAAAGAATGTAGACTTTTCCAATTAATCTGCAATAATAAACCATTTGACTACTATCGATATCCCTTGTAATATAACAGTTGAGTCAGTGGTCAAAGACTCAATTGATATTATAAACTCAAGTGCTTCAAATGATATATATGGGCCTGTTACTTTTCAAGATGTCAAAGATGTTCTTTTGGCACTTAAAACAAGAAAGTATGCGGGCTTTGATGGCATTAAAAATTTGTATTTAAGGAATTTGCCAAAATCGGGAATCAAATTCTTGCAACTTCTATTTAACTGTTGTTTGAAGGTGAGCTACTCTTCTAATGTCTGGAAAACAGCCAAAATAATACCCATTTTGAAGCCTGGTAAAAGTGCAAACTTACCAAGCAATTATAGGCCGATAAGTTTATTGAGCTCACTAAGCAAATGTTTTGAACAAATCTTAAAAAGTAAACTTGTGTCTCAAGTGACTAGAAACAATATTTTGCCACTTGAACAATTTGGTTTTAGGCCTCACCACAGCACAGTGCATCAAGTTCATCGAATAACCAAACATATTAAAAATAATTTTAGGATGGGTAAAAGTACGGGCATGGTACTCCTTGACATTGAGAAAGCATTTGATACTGTTTGGCATAATGCATTATTACACAAACTCTTAAGACTCAATTTCCCAATGTATCTTAAGAAGACCATTCAATCCTTTTTGTCTGATAGGAAATTTAAGGTTTCAGTTAACAATTGGTTCTCTGAATGTTATAATATAACAGCACGTGTACCTCAAGATTCAGTGCTAGGTCCAATCCTATACACTATCCTTACCTACGACTTTCCATGTCTAACAAACTGTGATAAAGCTATTTTTGCGGATGATACTTGTATCTTTTCATCAGATTCAGTTGGTTTCATTATTGAAACAAATTTGCAATCTGCTCTTAATGTAGTTCAAGATTATTTTTTTGATTGGAAGATAAAAATAAATGCCTCAAAGATTCAGGCTATCTTTTTCTCACGAAAAAGAAAAGCCTGTTTCTTGCCAAGCAATAATCTTCAAGTTGGTGGATTAAGCACAGAATGGCGTTCAAGTGCTAAGTATCTTGGAGTTCATTTAGATAAAACTGTAACATTTGGTTTGCATGTACAAGCTGTAATCAAAAAGTTTAATTTAACTATCAAAACACTTTATCCCTTTATTAACCGGAAATCAAAACTGAGTAATGATAATAAGCTTCTGATATTTAAAGCAGTTTTCCAAGCAATTATGTTTTATGGTGCACCTTGTTGGGGGATATGTGCAAAAACCCATATTCGAAGACTTCAAATAGTTCAAAATATAGTTCTAAAAATGATTCTCAAGCTTCCATGGTCGTTTTCAACAGCTGAACTTCACACTATCTCAAGAATAGAACCGGTATTGCAAAGAATTGAGAAACTCAATGAGCGCTATATTATATCTTGTATATCTTCAGATAACATATTGATTTCAAACCTAGCTTCTTAGTTCCTTATTTTCCTTTTTTTAAGACTTATTTTGTGATATTTATTTAATAATTTATTTATTTATTTAATTATTTTATTTATTTATTTAATTATTTTATTTATTTATTTAATTATTTATTAAATTAGTTATTTAATTATTTATTTATTTATTTATTTATTTATTAATTTGTTTATTTATTTATTTATTTATTTATTTATTTATTTATTTATTTATTTATTTATTTATTTATTTATTTACTGTTCTATAATCATCTATTTATTTTTTGATTATATTGTTTGTTCAATAATTTATTAACTTGTTCATTTTCGTTTTTCTTTTGTTTTTCTTTTTTCATATATATTTTGTTATTAATTTATTTGATTGATTGTTTATTTATTTATTAATTTATTTATTTATTTATTTATTTATTTATTTATTAATTTATTTATTTTTTGATTTATCATATATGTGTAAAACTTAAAGTTGGGTTTGATTTAAATACCTCACCGCCCACCCTTCTCCTCTCTAAATCCACAAAACACTTTTTAATGAAGGTTTTTATGTAGCTTTTCCTTCAATATATTGTTATTTTCTTTCATTACTTGTATTAAAATTTTGTATTATTTGTCAGTAGCAAGGTAGATTTATACCATAACTCTGTAAATTGTGCAATATAGTTTAAGAAAAAATGTAAGAATATTCTGCTACAATACATACAAATAATAATAATTATTATCAATTTCGCTCGCGGAGAGCATACGGAGCTATGAAATAACGCCGAGTTTCGGAATTCAGCTTTATTTCGCTCGGCGTTATTTCACGGCCCCGTAGAGGTACTACAGAACGAAAAGAAGAACTGATTTTTTTGTTCATGATTTCGTGGTGTCATTTTTGTGTGGGGTTTTTCGTTTCGCATTAGCAGTGTACTAGGCTTAAAGGCTGTATTACTGGAGAGGCAGCACTTTTATTAAATTTTCATCAAATAATAGATTTAATTAAAATTAAATATAGAAACACCTAAATTAATTCTATAATTTATTATTTATGAAGAAGCTTTTATTTAAATTTAAATATTCAAAAATTTAAAGTCAATATCATTAATTTATTACATTAAACCAATTTGTATGATAAAAATCTTTTAACGATATTTACTTGTGTATGAATAGGTAAAAGCTCGAGAAAAGCTTTGATTTCCAGGCCCGGTAGCACTACCCACTCGAGATTTTTCGATTTTAATTTTTTTTACTGGCAGCTTTCTAGTGAAAAGACGTGGTCTACTGTAGTTAGTTTTAACGTTTGTTTTCATTCAACATTTTTCTTCCATTTTTCGCAGAATCACCCATTAGTTAAAAAACTAGAACTTATAATATTTCATACCAACTACCCACTCTGGCTGAACGTGATCTGCCGGGCCTGTGATATCATAGATATATATTGATGGGTTTCCATAAATAAGAAGTTTATTTTCTTCTCTATATAACATGTTTTTACAACAATGTTTTTCTTAATATTAATTTTCATATATTTCTCATGAAACATTTTCACCTGATGCCAAAATTAAGGAAGTGTTCTGCAAAAATTACTATTCTACCAATTTGGCCGGTCTGTCATCTTGAACGGTCTTAGAATGAAGTAATTTTACTTTCGAAATGTTCTCAGAAAACTCTTTCATTTGAAACCCATATCAGGGTAGTGCACAAAAGTTAACTAGTCCACCATCTTTAACTTTGAACCCTAAATTTTGGCCGGGACTTAATTTTTTAGGGAAGATTAAAAAAGGGTAAAAGTCACTTTTGTGAATTTTTTTCAAAAGTGAATATGTCCTTTCACATCTTTTGCCCCGCTAAAAACTTAAGCCCTGGCCGTAATTTTGCTTACTTTTTAGGGAATCCTTCAAAACAAAACCCTTCGCCAAAATTCAACTTTGCCGTAGTTTTTTTTAGGTGAAAAGCCTTATTTTCCTGGGCTAAGTAAATTTTTGATTTTGACTGTCCAAACCTTTTCATTCGATAAAATTTATCACTTTTTTTTATATTTCCCTAAGACTCTCTCATAGTTTTTCTTACATTAATTTGTGTAACTAAAATTTTGTCTATCGAAAAATTTGTATTACGCGTTAAAGTTTGAATCCATTTTATTTATTTCATTCTTGCATGCATTTCTCGAACTAGTACGGAGATTCAAATATCATTTTTCTTACTTACACATAAAAAGTAAAAGTAGCAGCTCATATGCTATTAAATTATTGCACACATGTAGATGATAGATGTTAATCTCTGTTATAAAGGGTATAATTTTTTTTTTTAGTTAAATATGTAAGAACTGTATAGGTAGCTACCATCCAAAGAGCATTAGATTTACAAATTGCATATGCGGTGATAAAACCTGAACTAAAATTCCATTAAGGCAACCAACCAGAATTATTATACCAAGCTCTTGACTCTTTTTCCTGCCAGTTTTTTTTTTTCTACCGTAGGTCTTATAAAACTTTGTATCTTTAAAATGCATACCCTTCTATAATATAGTTCTACTCATAAAATGTATATCCGTTAGCTTAGTGGTTCAAATATATATAATAAATAAAAGAATTAAAGTCTTAAAAAAAAGCTTTTTCGAGTTCCTCTAACAACATTTGCATAACCACCACCATCCGGTGTATCTAAAAGTCTATTCAAACAAACTCCCGTAGAGTACCAGAGTAGATAGAAACCTTAAAAAAAAAAACTATAAAATTAGAAAAAAAAAGTTTTCCATTTCGTGTCATCAGCTTAGCTCTCTTGGATGTGAAAATGCACCATCGATATAGGTACTTTTTTATTTAAATTATCCTTTTCCTTTTTTTTTCCACATTTTACGGTTGAACTGTGTAGGTTTATATATTTAGAGATGTTGCGGTAAAATTTATTAGATTTGCCTAATGCGATTTTACAATCACTCACTTTAACCATTTTTTTTTTTGACACAGTTGTATAAACCTTCAAAAAAAAATCTCAAAGAATGGAAAAAACTTTGTGTGCGTGCCAAACTTGATTCAAATTCTATATGGCTCTGATTTTGGATTGTTGTGATTTGAATAAGAAGGGTCGGATTATCTGCAGCAGGTACATAATATCTAAAAGAGAAAAAAGTAGACAAATTTTTCAGTTAAAAATCCAATCTATGGTTAATAAATAGGGTTGAAAGGCAGAATTGTGTATGCTTTATTGTTCAAAACTTAAGCCTTTTATTGGTTTCTTTTTTTAAAAACGCTGCAACATTGTGCTAAAAACATTGTACCACTATTCAAGAATTAACGTTTCCATTAGTTAACAATAACAATAAACCTTTTACACCGGTACACTACCCGAGTACCCGCTACATTACCCGAGTACCCGCTACAATTCCGAGTACCCGTTACACTACCCAATAACCCAATTACCTGGAGCTCCTGAGTATTAACCTGGTAAAAAAGTGCCGAGTACGATTAAGGTGATGGATACCCGCGCACATTACCAGGTACAAAGGAACACGCGGAACAGCATCACCGGGTTCCCTTTATGAAAATGGGAGTTCTTTATGAGAATGGCTGAGCTTGGGATCCCGGGAAAACTGAGCCTTCTCTCTTACAAAATTTTTCAAACATGCACAGGTTTTCGACAAGAAGATGCACTATAATATGATTTCTTCCATCTCGTTCTACAACAAATAGTGCGCCGAGCAGGCACTAACACTAAAGGCACTATTTTTAACAGTTCTGTCCAACTTCTAGAGTTTTTCAATTATGTTGTTATCATTGGCCGCAAACAACAGTCTATTGAAGAGGCTTTCACGGCACTTGAGGAACAGGCAAAACTTGTTGGTCTTCAAATAAACGACGAAAATATCAATTACATCCTATCAACAAATAATGAAAGATCTGTCAAAATGCTACTCTTGATAGCAAGATCTTTGAAATAGTTTAGGAGCTCATCTACCTCGGAGTGAACAATGACATATATGTATCCCACGAGCGACATTCGCGAAAGAATAACCCTTAAAAACTGGTGCTATTTCGGTGGGACCTTACAGATGGGTTTACAACTCCTGATAAGAAAGACGAAGTACACGCTTGTGTTGGACGATAAACAAAAAGGCAGAACTGATACTGGACTCCTTCAAAATATTGAGGGATATTTGGTGGTGTATGCGAGGAGGTCGAATGGAGGGAAATATATCATATAATCGCAAACTCTATGGAGCTGTATTAAGATGTGGATTTAGTCCAGAAAATCAAAACACGTCGACTACATTGGCATGACCAATGGTCACTCCAACAAATGGACAATAATGCTCCCGCCAAGAGAATCTTTGAATTCCAGCCCACAGGTTCCAGAGAAAAAAGAAGCCTAAACCTCTGGTTTAAAGAAGCCAGAAAGCTTTGTCTTCATGACTAGAAGCAGCTAGTCAAAACTAGTGTCAAAAAAAAAAGTTTCATAGGAATTTTGACAGAACTTGGACTAAAATGCGCAGAAATGCACTGAAAATCACAGAAGTTCAAAGTAAAGGAAAAGACCTATTGTTTTTCCAAGCCTAAATCCTGAAATACTGCCACAACTTCAAAAACCACTCCAAACGGTCGAGCCTTGAGGATGTATATTGGCTTATCTATGACTACAAGTTGATCTGTAAAGCGTTTTTACGTATACAATGAGATAATATCCAATAAGATGAGCAAAATATTCGTCAAACAGAGAAATCGTAATGATGCGGTAGCTGTTTTCATTCCTTATAAGCTAAGAAGATTTCTACAAAAAATTTCAACCTCTAGTTTTTGCATACTTTTGTGACAATAGCTGCAATATTCTCCGCTGAGCACACAGAGACGGAATGAATTCTGGAAAATACTCGCTTATCAATCAGCAAACCAGTCTGCAAATTTGTAATTTACTATGCGCATCAAGTAAAACAAAGGCTTTGCAGTGTATTTGCAAGTCTTTAGCCCATAGTGGCTGATACAAGGACTGTCACACTCACTTCTAGCGGTGCACTTAATAACATTCACTTTTTGATGAACTGCAACATCCGGAACAGAAATGCAAACAAAATTTCACTTTATAGAAGTAACTGCCAATTGCAATATTTCCCCATTTTGTTTTAGCCTTATTTAATAAAAATTTGGAGCAAGAAATTGAAGATTGCAAAACTTCCATTAACTCGTTGAAGTAAGTTTATACTGAGAGGATACGTACTCTGTACAGGGACTGTACCGAGAAATCGATGTTCAGAATACGATTGACGTGTAGATACTGGTTGAAATACAAGTACCCAGTTAATCCAATTGCTAATTTTGTAACTAATTCATTGTTGATGTAGTTGTTCTTTTACAAATCGATCGCGATACTAGATACAGACAACATATAATAAATACATTTAACTATGTACCAGCTACAGTTCAATGTAAATTTAGGCCGAGTGGGCAGGCAGAGGCCCAGGAAGAAATCTCGCATCTTATCATGTACCTGGAAGACCCCCATGTTTGTCAACTTGTACAAACGTACTCCCCAGGTCTATTTATTGTCAACTTCAAGGCTTTGAAGATGATCCTCAGAGAGGATCTACTTTTACCCACAGTTGAAGCTTGCTATGATATCAAAACGGCGCAATCCAACGCGAATTCGCCACCGGAGTGATACGCCTGTGCCACCATTTCTACCTACCTACAACATAATATGATACAAAAGAACTTAATCAACGCATTCATTGCAAATTGAACTTTGAATAATTGAACTTAATTTTGGGTGCGCTGAGCGTTAAGTGCTTGGAAGGATCACAGATCAAATTAAGGTTTTATAAAATAAAATAAATAAATGTGGTGGCGAAACAGATTTTGGAGAACCTGGCCCTATAGTGACTAACAACTCTCAAACATATTCCTGTGTGCGTTTATTTGGCAGGAATGGAGGAGACCTACAATTTTTGCCGAGATCGAACTGCTAGATGAGAACCACTTTTGGAGTATTCTTTTGGAGAAATTGTCAGTTCCTCGCAAGAGGCAGTACCTTTGGCCTGTAAAGCCTTAACGTTCGAAACTCGATGCAGAGCCACAGACCGAGCTGGCTGAAAATTGCTTGTTATGATGGTTTCCCAGGGCCTTGTTTCACCTGGTCTCTAGCACCACCTTAAGTTGGTAAGTAAGTATAAAGGCTCTTACATGCATAAGTCCTGCCCCTGGAACATAGAAAGATCTCATTCAGATAAAAAGCAATACGAATGGATTTTCTACATCAGAACTGCAAATACCCAACATCAATTTGAATGCAAACTCAACATCTACACAATATCGACGATGACAACGCAGAGTGAAACATCCAGAAGTATAGATATAATATGTACATGTATTTATCTTCTGTACATTTGGGCATACATATATACCTAGATGTACTAATGCATCTCAGAGTCTCCTTGTTTGCTGGGGAACCTCTCATGCGAGCCAAGATTGGGGTATTCCTTACTCCCAAGACCATCCCCAAGCATTTGGATAATTTAAAAACATATCTAGTCAAGTGCACCACTCGCTGCTTAGATGTTCGAGAAGGAGAGTAGCTTCCATCAGCATTCACAGTTCACATCACCTCATATATGGGTGATCAGGGGGTGGGGATTTTCTCTAGAGGGAATGAAACTACTTTGCACAGGGAATGTTTTTCCTTGAGATTAAAATCGAAATCAGCTTGCGAAGACAATAACCGGAAGTCGATGTTGAAGGAGCTCCAAAAGAAATCGATGAAATTTTGCCGCGCCATCGCACCACTGCGTTGCAATGCGTTGGTTTGTTACTATACTTTATTTTTCTCTACGATGATGGCAGTGCGGGAGATTGGAAATATGCAAAGTTAAGTGTTTTGGCGAGTTGGAGGAGTGTAAGAGATTTAAGTTGTTTCATAGGGCGAGAGTTTAGAAAATTTGTACATAGCCTGCTTAAAGTTTCTGCTGCTGAGGCTGGTTTGGGTCAATTCCAGCGACGACGACAACGACGTCTCCGTAGTCGTCGATTTCCGTAGCAATATCAGATATACAACACACATCTATGGTTGCAAAGCTCCAGATACTCTCTGATGGCTCGACGTCGTCGTACTTTATCGCTCGACTACGTGTTGGAATTTAAGATAAAACTGTGCGGAAATTTTTTTTCTTTTGTTTTTGCTAACGCGAAATATTTTTTTTTTATTTTTATTTGTTGTTATATTTGTTTATATTGAATGTAGCGCGTGCATTCGTCATTTGTGTTATTTCGAGTCATTATATTTTCATGTGCACTTTGGTGTTAAAAATATGTGCATTGAATCTGATGCATATGTATGCGTGTTGTATAGGAATACGTACATATGTGTATATTCAATCTATATTCGTTGGATGCAGTGTAAAGTGCCCCCTGAAGTGAGATATTTTATGGAGAAGAATAAAACGACATAAATATCTTCAAATGTGTACACATACAGCGCCAGCATGAACATAACAATGGAATTTCCTATTAAATATTTTATATTATATGCGTGTAGCGATATGGTTTCGTTTTAAATTTGGTTTAATGGAGCGAACATGTTCGATGGGTCATATTAATTTACATTATTAATTAGATACCTACCTATTTACATTTTTTGTTGATGTTTTATTTTTTTTTTTTAATATAAAAATAGCTGGGGTTTTCAATTCGAGGCGTGTACCTACCTTATGACTTATAGAAGGTACATTTTTGTATTTGTATGATTCTTGTTTTCCGAATCGAAAGGCTTAAGGGAATAAAAAAATTTGGAATATGTATAAGTTGCTATGATAAAGGAACCTTGTTTTACATGCTTTACAAGCATATACTGGTGTTGTGGACTGGAACGAGCTTTGGAATTTTACTTTTATATACATAGGTGCAAGTAGAGGAACTATAAACATATTGAGTATCGGCTTCTATTTCACATTATCTTTGTGATTAGGTATTCCAACTGGCAAGCCTACCCAAAGAGAACGGAAAGACTTCAGGCCTTTTATCCTCTCCTCTTTTTTTCTTAAAACCTTAGAAAGAATTATTGAGTCTTACATTCGCCTAAAACTAAATTATGTCATGCACAGTATGCCCAGCATGCATGCATGAAGGGTAAATCCGTTGAGACAGCGCTTCATAAGATGGTCGGCAAAATCGAAAAACCAATTCACTTCAAGGAATTTGCCCTGGTAGCATTCTTTGACATAGAAGACGGGGCCTTATTCAATAATATTGACAACCGTGGAATTCGACAAGCCCAAAACTCTTTTATCATTGCTCCGATACTGATAAAATCGATTGACTCCATGCTCGAAACGAAACTCATTAATGTGGAAATGGGTGATACCAAGCTAAAAGCTAGAACATGTTCAGGTACACCACAGGGTGGAGTCTTATCTCATCTGCTTTGGCTTCTTGGTATCAACCAAATTCTGGTAAAAATAGGTCTGAATGGCATCAACGAAATAGCAGATGAACTGGCCAAAAACGGATCACCTTTTGATCCAAGCAGGTCAAATCCTCGATAATTGTGCCGATGGAGCAAGAAAAAAGTACGATTCATCAGAATTTCCTCGAACCTGTAGGCGTCAGATGGTCTTCAATTGACAACTGTCGGGTTTCAAGAAATTTATGGCCGAATATATTAAAGTATTGGACGAAATATTTACTTAAGATAAGCAGGCCTTAACTATGACTTCTGGTTGGGTTGGAGTCTAAACGGCCACAACTCAATGGGAACCTACATGAGAAGATTGGGTATCAGGCCAACAGACTTATATGTATGTAGAGGGTGTCGAAATGAAGAAGTTGAGGAGGGCTCAACACATTTTCTATGTAATTGCCCCAGTTTGGCTAGAACTAGAAAAGAAGCCCACGGAGAATACTTTTCGACAAAATTGGTGACATCTTTTCCTTGCCTCTAAAGAATATCTTGAAATTCATTCAGAGTTCAGGATGGTTCAAGGAGGAATCCTATACTGAAGCTCCCACTACCTTCCTCATACCTACCTACTTTAACCCTGGGGAGCGCAATGGATCCACGGAGATCTGAGTGAGATCGTGAGGGTTGCCGTAAATAATTCATGGGCATCAATAGCAAAAAATGTATCGTCAACTATGCTGCTTGTCAGCTTATTGTCACTTTCGAACCAAAAAATTATGGACATGGGCTCTTTTTAAGAGTAAAAATGCTTTTTCAACTATTATAATTTATTACAGTCCAACAAGAGAAGGAAACTCAAACAATCTGACTCAGAGTTTCCAAAACATGTTTTCTGAAATCGAGAAATTACCACAATATAAATTAGTATAAATCGGGCAAACATTTTCAATCCCATAATTCATGACAGGGGTCCAAGCGCCCGAAGGTTTAAAAAATTTTTTTTTGTGGATTTTTTTGTTTATGTTATTTTCATTAACTTAATGTTAATAAAGTCAGATTTCCTATGAAAAAAGCAAAACAGATATGATTAAGAGGTCAAGTACCAGATGCGTATAGTTTGAATTGCTATTACTCCAACTATCTGTTAGTAGAACAATTTTTTTTTTAAAAACCTACCGTTTTCGAAATAATTGGCAAAACCATTTTCATGACCTTTGACCCTAATGACAGACCTCGCGGTCATCGACTGCTTTTCTCATATAATAAGTAACCTCAATCCCAAATTGCATACCAAAAATCCGTCTGCTACCTACTAATATTTTTCCTTTCCTTGATGTCATTTGTATGGTTCTGGAGACGGGACCTCGCAAATTTCCCATAAATGAGGTGCCAAATATTGGAATTACCTTGAAATTTTTTTTTTAAATTCATTAAAAAAAATAAAAAGGTGACCAATTACTTACACTGGCTGACCTTTTATAAAGATCTAGAAATTTTTGAGATGGTATACAAATTCTGCAAATTTGCCAAAAATCGCGTTTACTAGTACCTTGAATTTTCGAATATGGCTAACCAATTACTGAAAATAGCTGCCCACGAAGTAGCCTCTCAAGTGGCAAAAATTTGGTTTTAGGGAAAGCCAGCTTAATTCAAGTGGGCGGGGTAGTGGGTGGTTGTAATTAAAATTATTGCCATAACCTTTTCTCTGCAAAAGAGAAAAGCTCTGAAAATTTCATCTAATTCACTAGAGCCTTTTCCAAAAAAATAATTAGAAAAATTGTTTATTTGAAATAAATTGATAATAGTATTCAAAAATCTATATTTTCTGCTTATGCCAAATGATACTGCCGAGAGTATCGGTAAATTTCGGTCTAAGAAATACGGTATCGTTTGGTATCGTCTCGGTATCGTTCGGAGCTGGTATCGTGTCGGTATCGTTTCAGTTTCCGATACCGATACCATACGATACCAAGACTTTTCTGGTATCATGGCCAGCCCTAGTCTTGGTCTCTTTCTATTGTTACTTTCGAAATATAAATACACAGAAGTTGAAAGGCTCTTCAAGTTAATGTGGAATTAAAAATTCAGGCCAATTTTACCAAACGGGACTAGGTCAAAAACTTGACACTATTAAAATTCATATCAGTGGTGTGGGGAAAGATACTTTGATGACTTGCATCACTTTTGCTATCCATGCAGCCTTTTTGACTTCAACCAGTTTACTCCTTATTAAATAGATGGAAAGGTAAAACTAACAAACAAATAAAAACCATGGTATGCAGATTGCTTAAGTGTGAAAAAAAACTTTTTGATTCTTTTAGTCTGGCAAAAAAAAAACAGAAACTTCAGCTGACAAAATGGATTATCACAAAGCTATTATCTCTAAGGGAAGCCAACTCTAGTTTTGGCGGAGAAAAAAACACCACGCTACAAACATTTTTTTTAAATTTATTAAAAGAAGACTTCGATTTTTTTCTACTGGAGTCCATGATGTGTATATCTTAGCCGATTATGATTCGGGGAAGAAAAATGGACCTGGATGTGCAAGGAACCGAAACAGGGGCCGATTTTGGTTCTTTGAAAAAGTGAATCAAATAGATCCTTTTCACAATGGCTCCCAAGCATTGCTTTCACTTTCATGTGGCACAAAAGACCAATTCTCGTTCTGTGCATAAGCACTATATACTATCGATGCTCGAACCACCTTACCATTTCTCTCGAAAACCATCCGATTTTTTAAAAAGAATAGAGATAGGAACTCTTATTTTTAATGGAATTGATAGATTTTAAAAATGCTATATATACTATTGTACACCATTTTCTTGGAGGACTCTGATTGTATAGGTCATAAATTTTTGATTTCGTGCGAATATTTGCTTTCATCAGTAAAATGAGAACTGTCCCCTCAGCATTTGGCCCATGTGCCTGACTAATAAAGTAATTCTTAATTAATTTTCATAACGAACACTAGAAAATATTTCTGATAGACTCTATAGAATCTTTGGATGGCACTTGAGGGTATCTTGATGTCAAAAAAGAATACTTGTTATTAGAAGAACCACATTATGTATACTGTGGTTCTTCTAACAAAAACTGTTCTTTTTATTTATTAATAGAAAATATTTAACTATATATAGGAACTTGAAACTTGGTCTCAATATTTTCACAAATATAACAGGTTTGAAATATAAACTGGGAAGTTAGAAATAAGCTAAATATCGTAACTTTATCTACATTCAGGATATATCAGCATGACTTGAGATTATCTTTCCTCCAAAAAAAAGAAAAGCTCAATTTATTAAACAATCAAGAAATCTTAGATTTTTTTGAGTTTTTTGTTGGATTTTGTTAATAATTCATGCTACCGTGTTTATTTAATTTTTAAACCATCCATTTTGATGGGAAATTTAATTTTGAACAAAAACTTGTAATAATTAATTATGAAGACAATTTGAAAAGAAAAGTCTAAATTGATAAAATCAGCTAAGTTTCCGAGTCATACCAAAAACATAGAGATAGATATTCAATAGTAAAAAGTTTTGAACGTTCATACTAAACATATATATTTTTAAGGAAATAATATATTAAAAATATGAAAATTAAAAAATAAATTCTTCATGTTCTGGCTAATGTTTGTTTAATGGTGAACAAATATTATAACACCACAGTACACATATTAGAGGTAACATCATTAGAATTTTGACTTTTGTTCAGTCAATATTTGTTGTTGTGTTATCGTCATCACGTTCACAGCCATTTTTTATTTCTGACAATTCTAATTTTGACAACCTCCGGAATATAATACCTTCTTTTTGTGTACTATAACACTTCCTAGAACCTAGCATACCTATAACCTTAAATATAATATAGACTTTCAGTAAGTAG
This sequence comes from Dasysyrphus albostriatus, assembly GCA_946251815.1. Taxonomy (NCBI): domain Eukaryota; kingdom Metazoa; phylum Arthropoda; class Insecta; order Diptera; family Syrphidae; genus Dasysyrphus; species Dasysyrphus albostriatus. Next base: position 5,494,385 of record OX276335.1, on the reverse strand, counting down.
GTACATTATTATCATAAATATATTAACTAAAATAGATTTTACTTACAAACATTTCAAAAGATCAGTTCACTTACCTGAAAAAAGAAAAGAAAGAATAAATACAAATTAAAAATTCAGTCAAAAGATTAAAAAAAGCAATCACTATTCGGGTGAAAAAAAAAGGAATTAGGCTTGTGTTTTAATAATCGAATAATAAATTCCTAATTTAGTTAAGTGACTTACATACACACGCAAGACAACTAGAGCGACCATCTGCGACAGGAAAAAACCGGTGAATAGAACCTCAATTTAAAAAAAAAAACTATAATTTTACGTCAAAAATCTTTAACGTGTTTTAGTTTTTGAACCAACATTTCCGTTCAAAGTAAGAAAAAAGATATTAAGACATTCGATGATTATTTAAGGATTCCATAATTTGGCCGCCTTGGTAGCTCCAAATGCATTTGTCCTGACACCTTATGACCTGTGTATGACGTTTCAATAAAATCGTCATTAAGCCAACTCGAACTAGAAAAAGTAAATAATTGATGCCAGAAAACTACTTTGACAACTGTCAGTTTGTTTTTTTTTTTTTTTTAAGGAATATATTGCTTTTCTGTCTTAAAAAAGAGCTAATTTACATCGCGATGTAGGTAGTAAAGTGATCCGATATATCTATTAGGGGTGTCGGAATTTTTTAAAATTTTTTTATATTCAAAATCGGTATCATGGATCTTGTTAAGAATTTAAAAAGAAGTAATTTTTGTTCTGGGACATTTTCCAAAATTGAATTTCGAGACCCCGCCGCTTTAAGGTAAAAAACTATAATTCGAAAAAGTGGTCCGAAAAATCATTTAAATTTGAGACGATATGTGCTCAGAATTACTTAATATTTTTTATTTTCGATTTCTTTACTCAATTGTATTGCCTGATTATCAACGCTGTACAAAGTTGTCTGGCCAATTCGAGCATTCAATTTACAAAAAAAAATCAAAGACCGTTAGAAAATCGATTGTTTTTTTGGGGGCTTTCCTTAAGATTTAATAAGGTAAGAAGTTTTTATGACATTTAAGGAGCAGTTTCTTAGCCTCTTTTCTTAGGGGCATTTTACAAAAGCAAAAAAATCACTTTAAGTAACTGCGACAACATATCGATGCATATTTAAATGTTTTTCTGACCAGTTTTTCAAATTATAATTTTTACCTAAAACCAGCCGCGGGGTCTCAAAGTTCAATTATGGAAAATGTCCCAGAACAAAAATTACTTCTTTCTAAATCATTTTCAAGATACACGATACGCATTTTGAATTTAAAAAATAAAACAAAATTCCGACACCCCTAATATCTATAATTATTATATAACTATAAGGTTCATAACGGTGTATCAGAAAGGCCAGAAAGACACAAAGATAATAAGAAGCGCCATCTTATTACATCAATCTGGACAACAGATTTCAGATTATCTCTTACAAATATAAATAATGAACTTAATGAAGTTATTGGCTAATATACATACATAGATTCTATTAAACTCTTTGAAAAACTTCTGCTGTGTGTTCATTAAGTCTTCTATTTACATATATAATTCAAATTAGCGTGACAACGAATACTAATTTTTAAGATGCCCCAAGCCCCTTGATAAAATCGTATTAAAGTTAATTTTCAAATACAAATGAATGTCTCTAAGCAATTCTTGGACTAAGCAGATTACCATAAAATTATATTTGCTTTCTTACTAAAATTAAGTTCAAATGATGACATTGCCTTAAGCTAATAAGTGATATTATTATGTATTTGCGTTTAAGCATGTGAAAGCTTTAAAAGGAAACAAGAAAATCATTGCAATCCGACTGAGAGGTAAACCTCCTATCTGCACAGAATACCTACTGACAATTTTGTTGGACAGAGTATAAAGACATAAATCTTCTATGATCCTTAAAAAGGATTACCTAAAAGACGACGTCCCACAGTTCAAAAGTCATTCCTTTCGATAAGTCTATCAATTTGGCAAACAAGATTTGAACAGTTAAATAGTAGGTACTTTGAGTAAATAAAATGTATATATAGTCCTTATTTTACAACTGTATCTTGAGCAGCCTGAGAACAGAATTCCTTTTTTTTCATATAAAACCACATACCTTAAAAAAGATTCAAGGCATTACCACTTATCCAAATCTGAATATTTTATTAAACCTGGAACACCGAAAACCAAAAATAAAAATACATTTACCTTCATAAAAAAAATGGCACCAAAAATTTCAATCCACGTAGAAAAATTTCGTTATTTTAAATCCAATATAAACCGCCCTCCATTAAAAAAAGAAAAGAAAAAAGTGTAGAGTTGACAGCAAGCAGAAGGGAAGTAAAATCTTTTTAAATTGGATAACCCCTTCGCATGGAGTCTTCCTACATTGACACCCACACACTTAATTAAAAGCATTTTCATGCAAATTTATTGTCCATGTCCACCCTTGGAGCGGATTAAACTCGTCTGTCTTCGCTCCAATCCCTCCAACGACGCAACGAGACGCTAGCTGACGATGGTTCATAAGCTTCTCGTAACATTTATGTATGCATGCATACCTGCGATGCATAATTTTATTGAGTTTTATGGAAGCAACCAGGGACGGATTAATTTAATATTATCGAGGATAAAATATATTTAGACCATGTTTCGATCGATTTTGAAAACATAGTCTTTTCGAGGTCATTTGGCATCAATGGCTGAATAATGAACAACAAATTCAACAGATGCTGCCAAAACCCATTTCCATAGTTGATTCTCTATTGGAAAACCCTCTACAACAGGCTCGTAAAGTTTTCTACAGTTTGCCAGGTTCTATTTTATATTTGGTCTGAGCATGAAATGTTCTTCATTTAGCTTACATTTTAGACTCAATCCAAGTATTATTTTCTTCAAAAATCATTCTTTTCATAATTCCTTATCTCACTAATGAATTGGATTTTATTTTCATTGTGCAAATACAATAGGGTGCTCTCTACGTAGTATGGCCATAGATTCTATTTCCTTTTAATCATGAGTTAAGGTAGCTACTAATCATTATTTCGAATATCAAGAAGCATTAACGATTCCAAACAGTAGTTTCCTATTCCTAGTTCCTACCTATACCTTGTCTTGCTTGCTTTGAATATCATCATAATAATTGGATGCTATCCAAATATGCTTTATAGAATTATTAATTTTCTTTTTGGATGGATAGATTTGATTTCTTCTCAGAATAACGAATATTTCTGGTATATGAAATGAAATATACATGAAATTATGGCTAGTTGGAATACCTGATGGTTGGATTTTCTTTGATTCCCAATAATTTTGTTTGTATCTACATTATTTGAGGGAGTTCGTCTGATTTAAATCAACGATATTTCTGAGTTCGTTAAGCGTATAATATCAACACCATGCAATAAAATCCCCCTCTGTTTTTCTTATGAAACTGAAATGTGGAAAGTTGGGCCTATTTGACATCATTGAAATTTTCAATTATGACTTTCAATGATAGCTATAACTTACTGGCACCTTAGAACAAAGGTACAGATTCTAAGGATTTTATTTTTTGACGTATGGTTTTCAATCTGGCAATACTTTTTTTGGAGTTGGTCTTTTTGACACCTGTCACTTGATTTATATTCAGTTTGGTTTGCCATTTCATAATGAATAGACTTTCACCTGAACAACGTTTGCAAATAATGCAAATTTATTACAAAAAATAATAATAATAATTTATTGAAGGAAACTTTTGGTGGTTATGTGAAGTCGCTTGTCTTCGCAGATAAGCTAGAGACGATTGACGCCTTGGAAGCGAATATGCGGTGCCTCACCAAAATTTTCTTTCAATAACTGGCAGATGTCAAAAAGACCAACTCCGAAAAAAGTATTGCCAGATTGAAAACCACACGTCAAAAAAAAAACCTTTAAATATCAAAATTTTCACAAAAAAAATATTGAATTTTGAAAAATCTTGGTTCGCTCCCAGTTGGCAACAGAAGCAGAAGATGCCGCAAGTAGGTGTGACAGTAGGACCGTCTACGGAATTACCAAAGAGCTAACAAGTGTCTAAAGCTCTAAGCAACACCTGGTAAAGGTCACCAGTACTGCCACCAATACTGTGATGCTTCTATGTCGATTGTAAATGGAGGAATTCAGTGGAACCTGCTATCACACCTCACACATCTGGACTACGTGGATGACGTATAATTACTTTCTCATAGGATAATGGATTTCCATCAAATGTCAACAATGGTGGAAAGATAAGCTGTAACTATCGGGCTTTCGATCAATACGGAAAAAATACAGAGGATCAGCCTCATTTACTCAAATAGATATTTCTGGAGAGCCAGTAGAGGTATTAGAGAGTTTAAAATACAATGGGAGAATTGTCTCTACTGATGGTGGGACCAGAATCAGTCTTCTTAACATTGCGTGCAAGATCTTCTCTCCTGTACTTTGTGAACGCCTAAAGCCATTCGTCAACAACCTGATAGGTTCATATCAGTGTGGTTTTAGACCAGGGAAGTCCACCATTGACCAAATATTCGCATTACGGCAGATCTTGGAAAAAACCCAGGAGTTTCAAATCGATACTTACCACCTTTTCATCGATTTCAAGGCAGCGTTTGACAGCATCTATAGAGACGAGCTATATAGAGCAATGTCTAGTTTTGGCATACCTTCCAAATTCATCTGTTTGTGCAGGATGACGATGGAGGATGCACCGCTGCTCCATCAAGATCGGCAAAGACCTCTTAGATTGATGTCAAAAAAGGTTTTAGACAAGGCGCCGCACTGTCATGTGACTTTTTCAACATCGCTCTTAAAAGAATTGTGCAAAACTCTCACGTCAACACTAGAAGCACAACTTTTCAAAAGTCCACATAATTGGACAAATAAAAAAGTTAAAGTCAAAAGTTAAGTTCTGATAGCCATTTGATCAAAAAGTTGAGTCACTGTTTTAACAGTCACGCCCGATTAAACGCAGTATTTGATCTTCTAAAATAAAAAATTAAATGCATTAATAGTATTTTTCTATTTTTCAATCCCAACCAACTGACAAAATCAATTAAACGGTGGTAGTTTTACTGACTCATCTATAATTGATTCAGCGATTTAGGCGTAAAAACGTTACTAACAAACAAACAACTAAATACCACATTTATAATATTAATAAGAAAGTAAGGATGTAGAAAGTCGTGACTTGGTGAAAAGTGCGTTAGACTGTCATGCCGAAGGTGTGGGTTCGATATTGTCAGCCGCTGCCATTTAAAAAAAAAAACAGAAATGTTTTTCCCGAGGTACTTGTGAACTGAAAGTCCCCCTAGAGTATACTTGTCATGAATAAGTGCTTCTCATCTAGCCGTTCGGACTAGTCAAAAAATTGTAGGTCCCCTCCATTCCTGCCCACAACACGCACACAGGAGTGGTTGAGAGTTGTAAGTCACTAGGCCCTAGTTCCCCAAGAGCTGTTGCGCCACAAATCAGTTATCAGTTATCAGTTTATAACATAAATCCACTCCTGGTTCTAACGTGGAAATTTACAAATCCTTAAGTCTATATGTTTCGTTAATTTTATATCGCTAGATAAACATACAAACAAACATATATGTTCAATGTACATTGTATGTCCCCAATGCTCTCTACATTTTATGCCCTGTGAAGACAACAATGTCATACTCTTCAATTTATTTTAATTTCGTGCATTTATTCACTTTAGCCCGTCTGTTGACTTTAATTAGAGCGGGTGGCATGGCGATGGCGTGCGTTTGTAAACACAAAATGGAAATACTAAAATATTTCCTTACTCTCCTCATCAATTTGTTTTCCCAGATTCTTCTGTAGGTGGGTCGGGTCGGTCTCGGTCCGTAGGTTAGGTATGTAGATTTCCATAAGACGACTTCCATTCCCACCGACACCGTGATATATGTATAGTGATGGAGCTGGTGCCTCAGTGTTTGGTCATAAGAATTAAGCTTGACATCCACTCCTTGGAATTTGTATAGGATAACGGGGGGAGTGAATGAGGAAGGCCCATAAAGTTATTAAATGCCAAAGCTATGATGTTGGACCGAGTGCCGAGACTCTTGAGCACACAACAATTAAAAACCACATCGTGATGTAATTTGTGTCTGATGAGGGGGATATAAGCGTGCGATAATCTTCATGTCGGCAAATAAGTCTACTGGGGACTGGGAATCTCTCCCCACATGACATTTCCCAGACTTGAATGGGCTTCATTTTCAACGCTCGTCTTTGTAGAGGGTAGGTATTCGGTGTTCCGCCATCATCATCAGGAAAAATCATTTTCTTTTTAACATGATGTAATATTAAGCCATATAGATTCACCCAGTACCTATACCATAATTTATATAAAAATATATATTTATGGAAAAACGGGCACAGTATGTGACACCTCGGCTGGCATTTATATTGCACACTCGTAACTGGAGAATGAATATTTGAAACGTGATCCGATTACATATTTTAGTCAATTCAATTTGTTTTTTGCAAAAATTATACTTAAAGATACGAGGGCAGTAAAATTATTTACTTAAGTGATGTAGGTTGTCTCAAATAACTCAGTTTCTTAGTTGGCAAAATTATAAGTGTACGTACGTAGAGTTGACTCATATATTTTCAATTTGGAAAAGAAGGGTTGCTAATCAGCCAATTACCAATTGCATATAAATTGTCTTAAATAAGATAGAATCTATCTATGGATGGTTCATGCTATTAAATATGGAGCTCCGTTTGTTCTTTGTTTGTTTTAAATAATAGGAAACACCTTTTGAGCACTTAATAATTTTGTTGTTGCACCTACTTAAAACAATAATAATATTTTTAAATGTTTTAATTTGCTATTATATAGTGATGAATTAATTACTGGTATTTAAAGGTGATGAGACGCAGATGATTAAATCGAAAGAATGATCTAATAGGACCTTGATCATTATTTTTACTTGGAAGTAAGTCGGTGGGAACATTTCATATGCTCAATTAATCCATTGATTATTATAGTGTGATACTTACAACAAATTATTAATAAACGGCTGAAAGAAGAACTTGATATCAAGTTAGCATCGCACCACCTTAAAAAGAGGTGAAATCTGCTTATATTGAATTGTTGTTGGCTTAATAATTCTCACTTAATTAGTTGTTAATAAGTTTTGACAATTTTGAAATTGTCGTTCTATGTTTTCTATGTTTTTTTTTTAATTCGTAAGAACTTCCAAAATTTGATATTTTAAGGCTTAATAACTGGCCGTAAATTAGTCCTTAATTAGTTGTGACAAATTAAAATTTTGCGTGCGATGTTTTCTATGTATTTTTCAATGATATGAGGTACATTTGAGTTTATGAAAACCTATTAAAGGAATAAACAGTTCGATTGTTGGACTTTTTCTTGGCAATTGGCAATTATTTTCTTAACTGTGATCTTTTTAGGCGGTTGACTAGTTAGACAGTTTTTTAAAAGTCCTTAATAGTTGGAAATATGCCTTATAATTGAATAAAACGTCAATTAAGAGAAATCTTAGACAGCCGATTCCGTTGTCCACGTTAGACAACCTTAGGACAAAGGTAAACAAAGTCTATTAAAAACTTTTTGGAGTAAGACAGCTGTTTAAAGTTAGATAAAGTTTATAAATACGACAGTTAGGAGTCAAAAGTACATATGTATGTGTCTGGCACTCGGGCATTCTCAAAATTAGTAACGTCTTAGCTTCAGGACCAAACGTCCTCCGAGCTTTGTTTCGTGTGGTATTTTTGAGCAGACCATCCTGTATGTCAATCGATTATTTAGGATTGGAGATCAAGTGACACCCACACTTCTTCGGTATTGTAGCACACCGTCCGTCTGTCAATTAGTGAGTGGAGAACTCATCGACTTTATAAATAGCATGTTTTCTTTAACATACTGAGAGAGTGAACCACTGGCTGATGAACCATGGCTGCCTATCTCCTTCTCAGCATGTTGAAACAAACACCAACCTGTAGGGAAGGAAAAGAAATGAAAAGTTGGAAGCAAGGATTTGGGTAGCTGAAAGAACAAATTTTGTCACGGTGAATTTTACCGTGACACGATATAATCAATTTTAAAACCTTTTTGTATATTTTTTCATAGAAAATATTGCTTGCAAAGTAAGAAGTTTCACATTTAAAATCCATGGTAATTATTTAAGAAAAATTATTCACGAATTTAAGTTTCAAAACTTTCTAAGAACTTTCCCAGAGCGCTTTGCTGATTTCAGAAAATAAAACAACAAAACAGAAAACATTTCACGACAAAATTGAAACTGTCACAACTTATTAACGAGCAATTAATGACAAATAATTTAGCAATAAAGTGTTTGGTTTTAGAAGTTTTTAATACTTTTCGAACAATCATAGAAAACATAGAACGACAAATTCAAAATTTCGAAAACTTATAAGCGACTAATGAAGGCATTTGATATTAAGTTAGCAAAGCATCCAACATAACATCGCAATTATTGAACGACAATTTCAATATTACCACAATTATAATGAGAGATTAACTAACGGCAAATTATCCATATATTCATTTTTCGATTCGTCAAAAGTTGTGTTGCTAAATTTTTCTTCGGATCTCTTCTAAAGTTCATATGTTTTCTACGAAGTAAAAGAACTGCTACATCAAATGTAGTAATAAAATTATGTTTCGTATTTTCAAGCAGATATTAAAAACTCACCTCATTCGACTATTGAGTCGATTATTTTGAATAACCTGCAAAACTATTACGAAAAACATCGAATCGAAGATCGATCGAAATCAATAAATTTATGCTTGTAAACTCGTTGCCATGTCTTGAATTAGTTCAATAGCCCAATTTAACAAATTTCATAGCCTAAAATGCAAGTCAAAAAAGTAGCCCAAATATTAGCCAAATACCAATACATTTTCTTATAAAAATGAGAAACCTTGGAAAGACATATAAATTGAAAAGTGGTCCCGAATCGGGGAATGCATTGGTGGAGAAAAGTATTTCTTTTTATTTATTTATTATTTAGTTGTGTTACGAAAATAGCGCCCAAGGTTAGATTTGGGCTACTTATTTCCCAATTATGATTGGGTCGTCACCCTCCAATAACATTTGGCAATTTTTAAAAAAGATAGCAAATTACCGATAACTAGCCCAATCTGGCAAGCTTGCTTGTAAAAAGTTTGACAATAATTTCAGAAATTTAATTTACTGATTTTATTTTGAAAATGATTTAATCAAATACCATAGCTGAATTCATTTAAAAAGCATTCTTTCTTTAAATTTAACAATTTGATCAACATCAAAGAAGAATGAAAATAATTTTATGATGGTTCTACAAATTAAATAAAACAATTTTCATGGGATTTATAACACACAAATCTACGTCCCTCTTCAAACATAAACATAAAACTAAAGGTAGATACATATATGTATGCTTTATTGCATTTATACTTTCAGGTAATTTGATTTTCAGTATCCAAAATCCATCCTCCTTTCTATGCCATATCACTCTCAACAAGGAATACATACAACAAAACCAACAAAAAATCATTATTTTGTTCAATTCTCTGGATAAATCTCTTTCTCTGCCTGCCTCTTTTTTTACTTTAACACCATAATCTAGCTTTGGAATTCAGTTCGAATTCACATACTCTAATTTACCAACAAAAACAATTCAGCAATGATAATATTCTACTACTATTTCTCTTGGTTCGTAAAAGTACGTGTATCGTCTGTGAGTTACCCATTCCTTCGCAGCAAAAAGTCCTTGTGTTCTAGATGAAGTCCAATTATTATGGATTATATTGCACACAATATCTCCCTCTACAATCCAATGATACCTAGATATCTATTGAATGTACAGTATTTACGTTTTTGTCTGTGTTTTTTTTTTGCGCAATTTTTAACTTCTTCATCGAGATTTGTCATTGATATTTTATTGTTGATATACACTGAAGAAAAAAAGGGTTTAAAGGTTTCGATTGAAAATTAATTCACATTTTGTTTCAAAAAACTACAATTTCAGTCAAAAAATAAACTTCCAACATCTCATTTTTTAAGATTCGTCCAAAAATTGCAGTCAAATTTCATTGAAAACGCACATTTTTATAAGAATTTAGTTTAGTTTATTTAAGAAGGTTTTTTTATGAAACAAATTCTATATACTACTGAAATAAATCAGCCTAGTAAAAGACTAAGCATTAAGGATTGGACTTGTTTAGTTTAGCTACAAAAAATATATTCCGTTCGTTAACTTAACTTTATACTTAAGCTTAAAATCATTAAAAATGATATGGTGTGAGTACACAGGACTCCCAGTAATAGCGCTGTAAATATTGATTTTTTCAAGGACATATATTCTAACAGGCAGATTTTTGGTACACACCTAGGAATTGATGTAACTTATAAGCTGAGAAAAGTCCTCAAGAATCCGATGAACGCTAGGTCAGTTATAAGGGGTCAAAGGTCACGAAAATGGGTTTTTGGCAAATACCTTGAAATCGGTTAGCTTTAGAAAGAAAGTTGAGGTAATTTGCCATACAAAACTCGCATAAAATTTTAATTCACTTCGTACTACTCTACACCAAGTTTCTTTTTACGAACAGCTATTACTTAATAGCTTCGTGAAATGAAGTTATAAAGCTAGTGGCTGTAACAGGGTGTCTTTTCAGCGTTTTTGAATTCTTACTTGATTTTCGTTAAACCACCTCGAATTTCGGAAAGAATAATGGCACATTGGTATGTTTCCATTATTTTCCTTTTCGAAAGCTAGGCCAAGATAATTTGGACCATGATGGCCTTGCAAGTTAAAGGCCGTTTTCGAAACCGTTATCCGCATTAGAAATGCATTTGAAGAATAATCTCTTCTAAGGCCTTCTATTTAAAAAGGTAATAATGAACTTCCGGCAAGGTTCCATAATTTAAAAACATTCAACACTCCACAAAATTCAGTCAAATTAAATGAGAAACATTTTGAAATTTAAATTTTAAAATTAAGACTAGAAATAAGTTATTCATGTGTGTATGTATGTATGTGCCTATGTATGTATATAGTTTATATGTTTAAATTTGCAGCTCCAACTTGAGACATCAAAGCTATTAGAAATTCCGTCCACTTACAATAGTTTGCTTTTAGCAAAAATTTAAATACAGGGTGGCGCACCAATTTTGCTACAATAAGAAATTCAAATAACTTTTTTTTTTATCGATGTATTTCATTTATTTTTTTTTTATTGGTTAGAAAATTAAATTTTATTTTAAATAGTTAGTTGTTTTTAAAGATTATAGACCGCAAATGACCTCCACGCTCTCCCACGCATATGCGACACCTGATCAAAAAATTATTCATTGCGGCCTGAAGAGTTGAAGTTGGGATCGCCTCAATTATTGTCGTTATGGACTGCTTTAATTCAGTTAAATTCCTGGGCTTCGTTTTATACACCTCTTGCTTGACATAACCCCATAAAAAGAAGTCTGGTGCAGTCAGGTCAGGTGACCTTGGGGGCCAGCGAAGAGTGGAGTTCCTAGAAATTAATTTGTTTGCGAATTTTTTGTTTAGCTCCGCCATAACTGGTCTGGCTATATGTGCAGTTGCTCCATCTTGCTGAAACTAAACGCCGTTAAATGGTATACGTCTTCGGCGCAGTTCTGGGTAAAAAAACTCCTTCAACATCTTTAAATAACGGTCCCCATTGACAGTAACGGTTACACCGTTTTCTTCAAAGAAGTACGGCCCAACAATACACCTTGATGAAACTGCGCACCACACAGTGAATCGTTCTGGGTAAAGTTCCGTCTCATGGAGCATTTCTGGATTAGACTCATTCCATAAACGGCAATTTTGCTTGTTTACATTGCCGTTAAGATCAAAATGGGCCTCATCAGACATGAACAAACAATTGATCAATGTGTTGTCTTCTTCGGCCATTGATATCATTTTTTGGCAAAATTCCAGGCGAACAGGCAAATCCTCAGGGTTTAACTTGCTAGTAATTTGGACTTTGTACGGAAACAAGTTTAAATCGTCATGAAGTATCCGTTGTAATGACCGTCTACTAACTCCAATTTGCCCCGATAAGTTTCGGGTCGAAACGCTCGGATTGGCCTGTATTGCAGATGCTACTGCTGCGATTGTATCCTGAACCCGAACATTGGCATCTCGATGGTACGGCCTTCGTGCGATGCTTCCAGATTCGGCAAACATGTTTACAAACCTCATAATGGTCCATCTACTCGGGGGATTACCGCCAAACTCCCGCCTAAATTCCCTTTGGACGGAAATGACGGACTGCGAAGCATGGTACCGTTGCACTATCCAAATTTTTTTCTCCGTATCCCAAGCATCCATTTTTATAAATCTAAATAGTAACCTACAAAATGAAAAAAAAAAATAAGCCGATTACTCACACAGAAAAAAAGTTATTACGTTTTATTTTTGTAGCACGATTCGTGCGCCACCCTATACTAAGAAAATAAAAGGTGTGTGTACAGCTGACTCCCGGTTAGAAAAGAGTTCTCATATAAGAACTGTGTATCCAACAACTCGCCAAATCATCAAATTTGGTTTTCATTCATTCATTCATTCATTTTTTTGTTAATCAATAGAAAACCTTATTTTGAAGATGTAATTTAAGTGAGTTTGAAGTAAATGTCATTGGTGCCGGCAAGTAGTTTAAACACAGATTGACCTTCACTTTTTAAAATTAGTTTTTTTCCGAGTGTAGGCCTTAATAACTTTATTTAGTTTTTATAAACTCAACTAATAATTGAGTCCTTTTTTTTATATATTGACTGAATGTTTTTCAAACCTTGAACAAATTGCGAAATCATGTTTTTAATTTGGCTTTTATTTGTAGGGGTAAAGGAAAAACTTGACTCTTAAGTCCTCTGAAGCAAAAGACAACATATAGTAATTCTTCACGTACTTACATACTTTGGGTTGTAAATCATAAAAGCCTCTTAAAGGTTCATACTTCTTCGACATGAGTGATAAATATATTTGTCTGCCATTTATGTTGATATTATGTCAAAAACCTTGTGTGTATAAGTGAAACTCTTAAGCTTAAGGTAATAAAAAAAAATTGTACCCCGATGTCTGATTCCTCCCAAAAAAAGGACCAAAACTTGTCTTCAAACATTTGTTAATTGTTGTTTTGATCCTATTTTAGTTGTTTTAGGAAGGAATCATGATACAAAATTCCTCCTGGTGTATTTGTGTGATTAAACATGATGTAGCACATATCACATGTAGCACATACAAACATATCTTAGCATCCATACACAAACTACACACACATACATTTTGTATTTTGAACATCATTCATACACCTACAACATACCGCAAGAGAGAAATTATTTATTTAGTAATAAGGCTTAAAGCCTGGCAAAATATATTACCAATTAGACCCAAGAGATTCGACAACATTATACTTAGTATATTTTGCTTTTGATTGGATATTGCCTGAAGCCTTATCACCATTGTTAAATGTTTCGAGAGTGTCTGGATTGTGAGTGTGAAGCAATTATGTCTAACCAAAAAACATAAGTTTGGGAAATCTTAAGTCACCCGGGGACTTAAAAAAATATATTGTGTTTCATTACTCGTATTTATTATTTTTATCGTTAACATTCTTATAGTTATTTTAAAAGCATACATATATTTTAAGTAATGTTTAGTTATGGTCTTGTCAACTTATATTTTAGAATTTTTTTTTTTTAACTTTTCCTTTTATGGCCAAAAGGAAACCACTTATAACTTTTTCTCGTTTGTGATGTAAATACAACGTTTTTGTGAATAAATAAGAACTTTAGGTATGGAAATGTTTAAATATTCAAATTCATTTTTGTTTATGTAGGGTACCTTACCTACAATACAGGTTGGTAGGCAAGGAAGGTACTCGTATACCTGCTTCTTCATGGGTATGGGTAAGCTTTGTTTTGTATTTATGTTGAAGAGAAATAATTCCTCAGGAATCTGCTGCTACATGAGAATTTATTCCATTTTTATTTTCAATTATTTATTTTTTAATGTAAAAGAAACTGCCATTGGTAAAGTGACAATAGTTATATCATTTTTAAGTTATGAAAAACTTTGCCTTTTACAAATGTGAGATATTTTCCCTTTATGTGAGAAAAGGAAGAATTGTATCTAGGAAGATAGGTAGAAATGGCTCCACGAGCATTGCACTCGCTCTGTGACCCAACTATCGCTATAATGTGGCATTTTGAAAAAAAAATAACTCGTTTGACCTGTGGATGAAAGTGGATTAGAGAACGGGTTTGCGGATGCACTCTCTAAAGGTGCCGTCACACCGTACAAGTAACTGCCTGAACAGAATGAAGACGGAGCTGCAACTGGAATAGCTGTCAAAATGTTGAATACACACAAATCCAATGATACGAACAGAACACGACGCAGCTGCAGACAAAGCTGCAGGCGCAGCTGAAAAAGTTGGCCAACGTTTAACTTTTGCATCTAGCATTTTTGACGTTTCAATATTGTGAGGGCAACCAATTGCTTACATGGGGGTTGAAGAGAGTTTCAAATACATTTTAGTCTCTGATAAAGACGTTAAGTAGGTTTAGTTTCCATTTCATCATTATCCATTTTAATTTTTGTTTTAATTTTTATTTTTGTGTTGAATTAAATTCGCTCAGCTGACTTAAAATGCCAAAAATGTCAGAAAGCTGTACAGCACATTGTGGGCGCGTAAAAAAATCACGTACATCATTTTTTGACAGCTATTCCAGTTGCAGCTGCAGCTCCAGTTGCAGCACTCTATTCTGGTCAGGAAGTGAAGTACAAACAGCAAGCAAAATGATTGCAAGCATTTGCTGCAAGTAATTTACTTGCGAGCATGTCCTTGCGGCTAGGAAAACTAGTCTGGTGTGTAAGTATTTGTATGCAAATAACTGATGCAAATGATTTACTCGCTTGCAAGGCTGCACCTGTAAGTACTTGCACGCAAGTTAATCACTTGCCACAAGTACTTGCCACTTGCAGGATTTGCACAAGCAAGTTTTTAACCTGCATGCAATCGAACGTATGTTTTTCGATCAAAATAACCGAAAAAATCGTCTCCATCTCATCAATATTGTACAGTACAAGAACGGATTTCAGCACCTCGTTAGTCGTTACCAAAACGGACTGGTCATACCCAAATAATTTACCATCGATCAGCTGCATTTTATTGCTTCAAATGTTGCGATATAGAACATAATCTTTTGTTCTGTCTTACTGCGTGATGGTAGCCATTTGAAAATAATAATACGAACGACTGGATCGCAAGTTGTTGTCCTTATACGAGTATTTCAACATGCTTGGTGATTCAGATCTTTTAAAAATATTTCTTTTGAAAATATGAAGTCTTTATTTCAGTTGTTAAAACAACTCTTAAGAATTGGCTGCATTCGGTAAAGCATTTAATGAGAAGATGGAAATTAAAAGTTATATTGAAGGTAACTTCGAAGTAGGGCTCGAAATTATTCTAAGCCTTCCAGTCCTGGCCGAGCAAGTTAGATGCACAGCAACCATAAGCGCACTTCGACTCAAGGAACCGGGCTCTCGGAAGCACAGCACCTTTGGTCATGGATCCATCTTGCAAAGCTATGACACAGTTGCCGGACTCAATGTGACGACTGACTACTTGCCACCACTTATAGATTTTAACAAAAACGTGACTATTTTAATACCCGAAAGGCAGGGATAGGCCCTCACTAATCAGTGAACAGGGTATCCACTTCTACACCGATGGGTCAAAAATGGAAGAGGGAGCAGGAGCTGGGGTATTCTGTGAACCTCTTAATATCAGAGAATCATTTAAACTTTCAGATGAATGTAGTGTCTTTCAGGCTGACATGTATGCTATTGAGAAAGAAATAGTTTTAACGTCAAACTATAAAATTAGCTTTTTTTAGCTAATTTACGAGTAAATATCGAATTTCATGTTCTTAAACATTTTTCTCTCAAAATTTGCATGTCTTTTATCAACATTATAAAATTAAAAAAAAAAAACAGCAACGATAACTTAGAAGCAAATACATATGTGCGATCCAGTCATTCATTTGAAATGCTCCAAAAGCATTTAATTAGTTTGAGGTTATTTTTGAGGACTTTTTTAAGTTCGTAGTTTAGCTGCAACTAATTGACAAAAACGTTTGTTTGTTACTGCAGCAAACGCGACTTTTAAAAATAAATATTTAATGATCTTTACATTGACATGACCAGTGGCGTAGCGTGAGTTGGGGCGCAGAGTGTTCATTGGATTTTGTTGCTTAACAATACAAGGAATGTCTGATTACTTACTTTAAAGCAGTGTTAATGCTGCTTAGCGTTGTAAATAAATTTGTTGGACTAAAAAATTAAGTCGTTTGTAATTTTGTTAGATAAAAAAAAAGTTTAACGACTCCAAAGTGCAACCCAAGACCTGGGCCCCTCCTCCCCTTGCTCCGCCAGAATCGTGAAACAATTCAACTTCTGAGCTTTTTACACAATATGTACTGTACAAATATAAATTATTATTTCTCATTTCTGTAGAACAATATTCACGCGTTGACTGCAGTTAACTGATCCATTTCGTAAATGGAGAAGTTCAAAAACGAAATATAAGCGCCTTATTGTGAGAGACTGTTCGAAAAATTCGAATAGACCAAGGCCAAAGTCGATAGAATTGAAATTTTTATCAAATAGATAAATGCATAGAAATCAAAAAGAAATATATTTACCAATACTTTTTTGCAATACCGATAAGTAACCCTAATTTACAAAATGTTGGGTCATACCCTTAAAAAAAATATTTTCTAGACTAGTTTTGGATCGCTGTAAGCAAGAATGAAACTGATTTTTTTTTAATGGTTTTTTAAAATTTGCGTAAAAACATTTTTTGAGCAATTTTTTTCACAAACCGGCCATTGAGTCTAAACTTATTTATTTCAAAAACAGCGTTGACGATCTTGATAAAAAAATGAAATCTCAGAGAGTAACCACAGTCTAGTGAACAAGGTTCCGCGGCAAAATGTTTCAGTTTTGCTGTCAAATTACTGACGAAAAAAATATGAAATACGCTTCCTCACTTTTTGACCGAGCAAAATTTGATAAGCCCTGTGAGATCTTATTTTCCTGAGCATGCCTAATCTGTGACCTTTAGGTAATTTTATTTTTACTAAGAACAGTAGTTATTATTACTATACTCTACCAATTTCTATATATATTTTTATGCAGCAGCTTCTTAAAAATATAAAAAAAATACAACAGTAATTTCGGGATTTTTAAAAAATACTCAAATTTCTATTTCTACATATTTTAAATAATAGCTTTATAGGCTTAAAAAAATAAATTTGATTACACTGTTTTTTGACATGGGCGGGTTTCGCTTGTTTTAAAGGTTAATATTGGTTCTGAATTCAAATCTGTTATTTGCTTTGTGTCATCAGTTTTTGAGGTACCTAATCAAGTTATAAAATTTGAAAATAATTTTTGAGGTAACATATTTTAACAAAATTTGCACTGTATTAAGGAAGTACTAATTTTCTTCTTCAAAATTCTATTTAAATAATTATACAATATCCATTTTAGTTGCTAGTCTTCACTTTTCACCTACCGATTTAATTTTTTAATATGTTCAAGCCTAGTACGCTGCTGATTCGAAACTGAGAGCTCCATACAAAAGAAAGTACAAAATATATTGGAAAGGTAAACCTTAACCTAACTAACTAAACTGAATTTGGTTACATAACTTGAAAAATTGGCAATATCTTGAATACCCAAGCTGATGGTGGAAAATGGATGACAGATTTGAGTTCATCGCCCAAAAGTATGCCCATAGAAACATTTTTCACTCTTGTCATGTCAAAAAGTTAACAGATTGCTATGTACACAAATATACCTACATATTTATAAACCTATGTTAGGTATTATTGATTTTCAACTTAATTTTGTCATAAAAATTAATGGGGAACGACAAAAAAGTTCAATTTTCTGTCTGAGGTGTGTGAGTTCTGTCTTTTGAAAAAAACTGATACAAAAAGTCAGAATTTCAAAAAATTATATTGTACAAAGTTAATGCCTTGACTCTCCCCTCAAAAGACAGTTAATTAGCTTTACAGAAAAATAAAACTGCGATGAGGGCTGACAAAATTGTAATTTCGGTTTAAATGGTTCTAAGGCCTCAATCAGCTAACCTTCAGAGAGAAAACAAAATAATTTAATTTGAACTACCACCCACAACCCATGCTTCGCATTCGCTTCTCTTTTTTAAGCACACGACTTACAAAAATGATGTATTAAATGTCTCTTGACATTCTAATATTAGATTATGACACATGTTATCATCGCACAAGATTGCTTTATTTTTTAAGCTGTCATCAATTTATTCTTGGTAAATAAGTAATTAAGAATTCTCAATCATTAATTTAGTTTCCATTTATAACAAATTATATTGCATAAGGTGCCATAAAAAAACTCACCAAATTAAATTGAATATTTCAATTTTTGTTTGTATACAAAACAAATCCGTCTGTCACAACGCAATAGAATCCAAAAATATATGTCGCTATTTTAACAAACGACAAAAATATTTAAACTCTATCAAAATCTCACCCTAAATCAAAAATGTATCTAAATAGTTTCCAACGAATTTGCTCCCCTATGACACAATCCATTAAACAAAAAAAAAGAAAACATTCTTAATGCTAAAATATGAATACTTACACTACATGATTATTTTAATGAAAATATAAACCCCACATGGCCAAGCCAAACTTATGAATGAAACAATAATATTCGATGCCTAAGTAATTAAATTGTCATAAAAACAAATATTTCAGTAGCTAAGCATTAATTTTCACGACGTGAAGTCCAATCCGAAAACATCATCGCACAACAGCACTCATCAGCACTAAATTTATTGTTTCGAATTGTATTAATTCTGACCAAAAAAAAAACGAATCAAAAAACATTCGTGTAGTTTCGTTTAGGAGATTTACCTACTTGTACTTGATAAAGTTTTTTTTTGTTTGCAAACCAAAGCAATAAGCAAACCACATCCAGAACTTTGTCCATTCAAGAGGCATACGAATATTAGAATACTAATTTGTTTTCAATTTTTTTTCTCCATAAGCAAAATTAGCCAAGATAAATGGATTTCATAAAAATATTATTTGTTTCCTTTCTGAAAATAAATTTCAATTGGTCATCATGTCGGTTCGAGTAGCAGTCGGCACGGGACACTGCGGGTCTGTTGAGATACTATACAGATACACCCACCGCACCGACCAGCTTATTGACGTTCGATTGCCTTTATAGACAGTAGGGTAGAATAGCTTTTAGTTTGGAATTTAGTTCACGTACTTTAAGGTGTTAGTGACAAATACTTGAAATCTTGAATTTGCTAAGTGAAATAAAAACGAATATAATTGCAAAATGGATCTTAATTTATTTATTAGAGGTTTTGAGAGAAGCTCAATAGTAAACGCTTTTCAAATTTCAAAATTCAAATAAAGAATATGTCTCTACACTACTATCAGATCAACCAAGATTAATAATTTTTACCACCACGAAGCTAGTGTTTTCACGATATTAAAGCCTTGAACTTTTTAAACGTCACAACAGAACCCAAGCTATGAACCTCAGTCCAACAAAATAAACCTATTTGTTTTTGAAATATTGAATTTTCAAAACAATTAGAATTTGCTGTTTTTTTCATGTT
Source organism: Dasysyrphus albostriatus (assembly GCA_946251815.1). Taxonomy (NCBI): domain Eukaryota; kingdom Metazoa; phylum Arthropoda; class Insecta; order Diptera; family Syrphidae; genus Dasysyrphus; species Dasysyrphus albostriatus. The sequence continues at coordinate 5,474,689 of OX276335.1, read as the reverse complement.
TTTCTAGAAATAATCTTGTTGTAATCGTTGAAGCATTTCATGGGAAAGTATTTTGGCATCGCAAAACAATCAATTTATTGAAGGAAATTTCCGATAATTTTCGAATTGCGCTGAATATTCTCTTCCAAGGCGTCAATCGTCTCGGGTTTATCTGCTTAGACAAGTGACTTCACATAACCCCACAAAAAATAATCCCACGACGCGAGATAATGCGCTCACCAGAAGCTTCCTACCATAAATTGATTGTTTCGCGAAGCGTCGCGCGAACGGAACCATTTTTTTGGTAATTAATTTGCACGATTTGCAAGCGCTGTTAAGGAGTAAGTCTATTCACTATGAAATAGCAAACCAAACTGAGCATAAATCAAGTGACAGCTGTCAAAAAAATCAACTTCGAAAAAAGTATTGCCAGATTGAAAACCACACGTCTAAGAAACACCCTTTTTACTAACCAAGTTTGAAGATTTTAACAAATTTACCAAAATTCTGAGTAAAAGACTGGGGTGGGGACGAACGAAATTCCAAAAATTTAAAAAATAAGTGCCATCCTACTACATTCCTACATATATGTTCCAGCTGCATGTGCGTGAAGTAAGCACCGTCGTTTTGAATTTTCAAAAAAAAGTTGTGCTGTAATGTGCCTAACTTGTGCTCTGCCATGTACCGTATTTAAAAAACTCGTTCTAAGGGTTTGATTTTAATGATTTTGATTTGATGATTTGTGCTCAACTTGTGCTGGCTTGTGCCGTTAATGTTTTTGAAAAATTCGCAAATTTTACTATTGAAAATTTTGCGGCTAAATTTCAGAATTAAAAAAAAAAAAGTTGTGCTGCTTTTGCGGCTAAATTTCAGAATTAAAAAAAAAAAAAGTTGTGCTGCTTTTGCGGCTAAATTTCAGAATTTAAAAAAAAAAAAAGTTGTGCTGCTTTGTGTCGAGAAGATGCTACAAGGAACCAAAAAAATAAAAACCGCATAATTGCAACTACATATTTTGGTCAAAACAAAACTTTGCGAAGGCTTGTAGAGTGAAGTAAGTTGTGCTCAGTTTGTGCCGTACATGTTTAAAAAACTATCGCAAATTTGCAAATTTAACGAATGAAATTTTCTTTAAATATCATTCTTTCTAAAAAGTGAAAGTTTTGCTGCTTGTGTTAGATTTGTGCTGCCATATTCCGAAAAGATAAACAAAAAAGCATGTTTGTTACTTTAAGGCCAAAAATTTATTTATGAATTTTTTTAAGTCTTACATTTTTCTTAAAAATATACTGGTACTATACTGCGCTCAGTAAGTGCGCCATTTTACGAAGAGAAAAAAACGCATATTGTAACTTTTCGGCCAAAAATTAGTTTTGCGAAGCGTGAAGTAAGCACAGCCATTTTTGATTTTCCAAAAAAAATTGTTTTTGCCCGAAAAAGTAACAAATATGCAATATTTTTATCTCTTCAGAATATGGCAGCACAAAGTCAGCACAAAACAGCAACCCTTTAATTTTTTACAAAATTGCTAAATTAAAACAAAAAATATTCTCCGTAAAACTTGTAAATTTGAGAATTTTTTAAGAAATATTTATAGCACAAGATGGCACAAACTGAGCACAATGCAGCACAATTTTTTTTTTTTAGAAGATCCAAAACGGTGGTGCTAACTTCACGCACGCTACAGTCCTTTGCAAAGTTTTGTTTTGGCCATAATAGTTGAAATTAGCGATTTTTATTTTTTGGTTCTTAGTCGCATTTTCTGGAAACAAAAGAAATTTTGAAATTTCGCAAAAACTTGCAAATTTTGCGAAATTTTCAAAAATACTAATGGCATAAGCCAGCACAAGTTGAGCACAAAACAAACAACCAACTTCATGTTAAAAAAATGGGTACCGTCTAAAAATCAAACCTTAGTATGATTTTTTTTGTAAATACGACATATGGATAGGGCATCAAAAGTTGGAGACATTCCAGCACAACTTTTTTTTGAAAATCCAAAATGGCGTTGCTCACTTCCTTCACATTTCAACTGCGCTATATTTTTAACTAAAATGATTGCAAGTAATAATCTGGAAACCAAACTCTTGCTTTTGATTTTGTTTCATTTTTGTAATCCCCTTTATCGTATTTGCTTCCTTAATAGAAGGCTCCCTGGAGGGTTTTTAAAGAATTCCATAGTTTTTCATAGTTTCATAAATAACTTTCAGCAAAAGATTGCTTTTACTGACTCCAGTTTTGACATCAAATTTTGCAATCACCATTAATTTTACTGCATTCAATTGAATGCAATCATAGAAGAATTCATGGAATTTCTTTGCAGTATTTTGCATTCTTTAGAATCACTTTTGTAATCCTTTAAATTTTGTTTCTCTTACCTGATTCCCTACTTGCTCTTACAGTAAAAGGTATAAGATTTGAGAGGTTGTGGTCTTAAGTTCAAACCAAGTGCAAAATAACAAAAATGTTGTGACTGAAAACAATTCGTATTAAAACAAATTATGTAGGTATGTACTAGTTTCAATTCTGTTTAAAGAGAAATTCAGCAAAGCTTAGTCTAGATTCCCGTTCTTTGAAGCGTGGTCGTATGGCTTAAGAAATACAAGGCAAAATGATTTAAGTACATACTTGTGAATCATGTCGTTAATCCATACAAAATTTACACTTCTACTTACCTGTGAACGTGCTCGTGAAGCTGAGTGGAGAGTTTTCGTTCACGAGTAATAGTTCCAGTTCAAAATGTACTGGAACTCTTGGTGGACAGTTGATACATCAATTACTACTCATATGAGGCATTGTGGTTTTAAACTTCAAACGTTCACATTACATTCGCAAGCTTGTACCCGTGAGAAATGTCAAAAAATCATTTTCTCCATTGGCGATTGTTCATTTCACGAGAAAGCATGTTTACTAGGCTTAACTGGGGAAATGTTTAATAGTGTCGTAGAACGTAATGCTTATGATAGACAAAAGAATGTAAAGGCAATGAATGCGATCTTTTAAATGAATCCAATGAATTATTTTTAAAAATTGTATTCACAAAAGATTGCATTCCCATATACAAACCTGGTAGGTCTTCCCGTCTTATTCGCCAATTCCCATAGCTCCAATTAAAACATGTATATGCACCATGTTTATGCACCATTCTCATTCATTTTGTAATATTTTCACATTAAAATTATAAACTCATCTTTGAATAAATTTTGTTTAAATTTATTCCTGCAATGTTCGATTGGCTATCCCACTGTGACTCATCGACGCATTTATTAATTCCATTCCACAATAAATTCCACATGCGATGATAGAATGTTTAATTGACCAAAGAGCTGGAAGGAAAGCAAATTTTTTTTACAAATCACCTCCGGACGGATCAATTGGTTTTTAAAATGAAAAAGTACGCCGCGCTGTCAGTAGTTGTTGATAGTTTTTTAGGTAGGTTAGGTAGGTATCTATATATACCTAGACACAATGTATCTATTCGAGTGAGTATAAAATAAATTTCAATGTTTTCGTTTAGAAAAAAAAAAAGAAAACAAATATTTCGTTCATAAAACTTTTTTCTACAATGAATACATTCTAGACCGCTATCACTTTGGCCCCCTTAACCGTCCGTCGGTAGCAAAGTTATGCAAGGTGAATCCACGAATAGGGAAGCTAATAAAAAAAAGTAGGTATTGTAATAAAAATGCCAAATGAAAATTGATCTTAATTTGTATTTTTTTTTATCGTTTATTCTCCGCTACAGTGCAACGCGACAACCCATTGCTTGACATGTGGCCCATTGTTGGTTGTAGTGAGTTTTATTGGCCGTGCAGCTATAAACTATACTACTTACTATATACCGTTGTTGTTGGTTCTCAAAGCAGTCATATTGCCGCCATTCCACCGGATGACAATTATCCGATTGAATAGGTACTTTAGACGAATTTACATTGCCGCGGAAGCGAATGTCACACACTTTTGAATGTAATTAACTAAAGTTTTTCATACGGAGCGTGAGGTTGGCCCGCAGCCGCACGGTTAATAATGATTTGCCCAGAGCAATGATTTGCATTCGGGGCACGTTTTTATGATAAAAGTGATGGTAAATTTACATTGACAAGTATTTTTTTTTTTTGTTTTGCTTCTATAAGTAAGTTGAAAGTTTTCATTAGTTTTTATTCTTCAAGAATAATTATTGACTGAGATGTTTTGTTTTTTTTTTTTGTATTCATCTTATCTTCCCTCTTCCATCTTTAATTCTAAAGGCATAAAAAGGGTGTTTTTATTTTCGAAGCGTGCTTTAATTTTAAATTTAGAAAGTAAGAGAAAAGTTTTCTATCGCGTTTTCTTTAACAGAAAAAATAGCAGTTTCTTAAAGCTAGATAGAAGAAAAACAAATGTCTTTGAATAAGTTATCATCCGAAGAGCAGTAAAATGCGGGCTGAAAAACTTATAACTAATGCTTATAACGGGTGATTTTTTAAGAGGTTTAGAACTTTAAAAAAAAAAAAAACACAAAAAATTCGAAAAAATGAATGAAATATTTATTTGAATCGATAGCTTGAACCTTGCAATTTAATGTTTAAGGATAATTTCATGCAAATGTTGACCGCGGCTGCGTCTCAGGTAGCCCATCCGCTGAATCCAATTTTGGCATACTCTTTCACACATATCGGCCGGTATCTCACGAATGAATGCATAGATGTTGGCTTCCAGTGCGTCAATCGAAGCGGGCTTGTCCCTATAGACATTAGCCTTGACATACCCCCCACAAAAAATAATCTAATGGTGTCAAATCGCACGATCTAGGCGGCCAATTGACCGGCCCGAAACGTGAAATTAACTGTTCACCAAACTAGCCTCGCAATTGCGCCATTGTTTCGCGTGCTGTGTGGCATGTGGCACCGTCTTGTTGAAACCACATATCATGCAAGTCAAGAACTTCCATTTCGGGCAAAAAAAAGTTTGTTATCATCGCTCGGTAGCGTTCGACATTGACAGTAACGCTGCGATTCGCATCATCTTTGAAGAAATATGGCCCAATAATGCCGCCGGCCCATAAACCGCACCAAACAGTGGCTTTTTCGGGATGCATTGGTAGCTGTTGCAATGCTTCTGACTGATCTTCACTCCAAATGCGGCAATTATGCTTATTTACGTACCCATTCAACCAAAAATGAGCCTCATCGCTGAACACAATTATTCGATAAAAAAGCGGATCCTCGGCCAGCTTTCCAAGAGCCCATTCACCAAAAATTCGGCGTTGTGGTAGGTCGGCTGGCTTTAGTTGTTGCACCAGCTGTATCTTAAAAGGCTTTACGCCCAAATCCTTCCGCAAAATTTTCCACGTAGTGCTGTAACAAAGGCCTAACTGCTGGGAACGGCGCCGAATCGACATTTCGCGGTCTTCTGTCACACTAGCTGATACGGCCGCAATATTATCTTCACTACGCACAGTTCGTAAACGTGTTGGTGGTTTAATGTCCAACAAAGTAAATTTGGTGCGAAATTTGGTCACAATCTTCCGAATAGACTGCTCAGAAGGTCGAGAATGCCGACCATAAAATGGAAGCAGCGCGTGATGAACATTTCGAACCGAGCACGAATTTTGATAGTAAAATTCAATAATTTGCAAGCGTTGTTCATTTGTAAGACGATCCATGGTTATATTGCAAACCAAACTAAAGCTGTTTGACAGTAACACAAGGTACTAAACACACGTCAGCTGTCAAAACCAGTGTTGCCAAAACCAAACCAGCTAAAAAATCACCCGTTATAAAGGTACTTTCCTCAGGGAAACAATTACATATATAAATGTCTTAAGAATGGTTTTGACAAAAAAACTTTAGTTTATATCAGGAAGAGAAGAAATACAAAACGTGTGACTATGGGACACACTTAAAAATATTAATTTTAGGAATTTTCACATTCCAATAAGTAAATCGTACATATATGTACCTTGTTAAAGTTACAGATACAGAGCTGCCACAGTAAATCCTTTCTGAAATTACATTGGATAGTAATCGTACTTTCTCCCCACTCACTTCTAACTCACTCAGGGTGAGTTTAGATTGGCTTCACTTTTTAGTGAGATTATTATGAACTATCAAATGCAGATACAGAGACAAAGAGCAATCGATCAGTTTGAGGTTACACGATGACTATTGGTCCTTTTAAGGTATGAGATAAGTAAATAATGCTGTATTGCATACTGTTAAAACGAGACCATTCAATGCAAATGGAAAGCTTAGGAAGCAATTTTGTGAGCTTTGTTCTTCAGAACAATGGACAGGAGCATGATACTATCATGGACCAGCAAAATTAAACGCATGAATTGTCGATAAGACAAATCCCATACCGAATTTCATCGAATACTTTTGAAATGTGAAACTTAATATTCTTCGTTTAATCTGAATGATTGGTTTTTCTGTTCGATGGTATACCTTTTCTATACCGTGAGCCTTGAACTAAAACGAAATAAACAGAGAGTGGCTGCAGAAATTTTTTAAAAAGTTTTAATTCTTGTTAATCTCTTTCTTTTACAGCAAGCTCAAAAATTATACAAACTAGCATCGGGTGCGTTGGGAATCCACTTTGTTTTCAAGTCTTTTGATACCAACAGTGATGAAATTCAATTTCAATATTTTTCCAATACGAAAAGCTACATAATCTGTGAGTGATTAGCAATAATTTTTCAGTTCAGCGAATTTAAAATTTCACTGCATATGTTTTCATAATCCATCAAGCAGAAACGAAATTCGTTTGGAAAACTGGTTTAAATATAGTGGAGTAGGAATGTATGTACACTCCAAGTCATAAGGGATAGAAGTTCAATTGATTTTATTGCCGTTACATGGTTGATTCACTAAAATAAAACTTGTTGGAAGAAAGGCTAGTTTATTAACAACTTAGTTCTGAGTTTTTAAATTTTAAGAGTGACAGTCAACCGATGTGATCATGCTGTCGGCCATTATTCAAATAACCCAACATCTTACCGGAAACTATTCAAAGGAAACATTTCTTACGCTTTAACTGTCCGCGAAACCCAAAAAATCCAAAAAATTGCATCTAACTTAGCCTTCTCAGCGGCTTAAATTCAGGTATCAGGCTAATGTTACGGCAAGTTTATCCACTGTTATCCGGGAAATTTGAAATGCTGAATACCTAAAGCGACTTGAGCTTTAGGAAAGACCACAACTTAAGGATGCCAGGAAGAAGCGACGCTTGTGTTTTGCTAAAAATCACATGACCCGGAATGTTCAGCATAGAGTAAGATCAGAAGATTGGTGAAAAGTAATCTTTTTTTGACGAAAAGAAATTAAACTTGGATCAACCAGATGGCTTCAATCACTATTTTCATGATCTCAGGAAAGAGGAGCGATATCTGAACCATCATCATAGCAGAGAAGGAGGGATTATGATTTGCGGCGCAATATCCTATAATGGCACGATAGACTTGGTAGTTCAAAGTACAAAGAAGACTTGAAATAGCTGCAAATCCTTGCTAAATTCAGTTTTTCCAAAAAATCAACAATATTTTTGGACCAACCTCAAGGATTTTTCAGCAAGATAACGCGCCTATCCATACACCTCGAATCGTTAAAACTTTAATTGAAAATCAAAACGTTCACTTGCTGCCTAAGCCACCATATTCATCGGACTTTAACATAAAAGAAAATGTGTGGGGATGAATCACGCGGAAAGTTTACGAAGAAAGGAAACAATACGACGACAAGGAACAGCTGATTAACGCCATTGGCCGCAGTGAGATTTCACTGAACTACTTGGCATTACTGTAAAGTTCTCTTAGAGTAAAAAGTAAAAATAATCAACTATCAAAACACAACGGCAATACTTACAATGTATATGTCATGATATAGGCTTTCTGAAAGCCAAAAATCCTTACTCAAAACTCTTTTTCGTAAAAAATGGGTTTTTTAAGTAAGTTTAAAAAAAATATTACGAGGCCTTGGTTCTCCACGAGCTGTTGCGTGTTGCTCCACCAAATATATAAGCTATACAGGACGGTTTATATAAAATGCATGAAAACGATAAGATGTCATAAGTTTGATTGAAACAAGCGAGGGGACTTAAAATAGAAAAAAAGGATTCGTAAAAAGTTTTAGTTCCTTCAACACCTGTTTAAAAAGAAATTGCATTAAAATTCAGTTTTTTTTTAATTTTTTTGACTGACCCCAAACAACTTTTTTGTATAGCCAAACCACAATCAAGCGTTCGCTCCCGCCGACTTTGACATATTCAATAGAAACAATGGGTTCTTAGACGGTGTTCACATTGGACTGAAAAACTGGATTTTTTTTGACGTTTCAGTATTCACATCTTGCTCCAACTTCTTCAGTAAAGGAAGATGTAAATACTGAAACGTCAAAAAAAATCCAGTTTTTTAGTCCAATGTGAACACCGTCTTATGAGGCAATCTTAAATGTTACCTCAGGCTTCATGTTTACCTCAGATCGTAACTTCTTTTAACTTGTAGAAACTAAAAATGTGTTTTTGCGATTAATTTTATGAATGAATGCAACGAGAACAGCAGCAATAAAAATCATTGTACGTGTTTGATGTTGTTTTTTGGTGTACTACATGCAAATTGGATACCTATTTTAGAACTTTGCAAATTTATTAAAGTGTTTCTATTATTCTATTATTTACATAATTATTAATTGAATCAAACTTTATAATGATAACAAAAAACAATCAATCAAATAAAGAAAATATTCTTGTGAAATTAATTATTTTTTATTTCATTTCCAAATACCTACATTTTTTATATTTGACAGCTGTTGGGACTGTTCTCCTTCTTGGGCATGTTCGAATAAATGAATCAATTTAAGTTCAGAGAAAGTGTTTATGTACCCAGTGCCCAGGTTCTGTAACCCTTGCATCGATGAAATATGTCGAGAAATGATAAAATCTGAAACAAAACACGACGTTGATGAATTTTGTCGAAGGGTTGTAGAACATGGGCACTGACTTGCGTTCTTCTAAAGCAAGAGAGTTTTGAACTATCAACAAAAGTTTTTCAATTGAAATACATATATGGTTACTAAACACACAAAGTCTGTTTGTTAAGGGTACTGACAGCAAATTTTGAAAAGTAAAAACCACCAAAAAACCAAAACCAAAGTAAATGAAGAAAGATAAGCTTTTTAAAAAAAATTAGCTCCACTAATTTTAGTGAAATATTAAAAGAGACGCATAATATAGTTCTCTCTTACGTATAGTATGATTTCTTTGACACTTACCACAAAAGCTAATACACACTGAACCATAAAGGGGACTAGTTTATAATGTATATTAACTTTTGGGAGACATTGTAATAGTGGGATACTAGTTTAGAGAAATTCTATCCCTTTCATACTTTACTCTATTGACACTTAAATTGATTTGATGAGAAATAAAATGAAGAAAGAATGTAGTGTCATAGCCTTCTTTCCAACCAAAGAGAAAATCGGCCTGAAATGGTTCTCTTCATGCAAGAAACATAATTTTAACATTTTTCGTATTCAATGTGTATTCAAATGTAATTATTCCTAGCAATATTAAACTATATTCCCACTGGAGCGAGATTTGAGTCCAAATATTCACATTTCCCCATACAGTCTTGGGATTTCAAAATGCGAGATTTCGTTGAAATCTCGTCACGATGCGAACTCTTCTTTATGAACGGACCCAATTTCAGCTTTCACCATGAAAAGCTTTTTTGATAAAAATTAAGATCTTTCACTCCAACGCCAAGCAGGTAAAAAGTGAGAGTATGATATTGTATTTGACATTTGAGCGGAGAGAAACACAAACACATAAGCACACAATGGTAGTTGTTTGTATTTGTATGAGACGAAATCTTGGTTTTGGCAGTGTGAACACCAATTTGAAATCTCGAAAGTTCTCGGATTTCATTTTGTTGGGAACATAGTATTTATTATATCACCATACTTTTGTGTTTATAAATATAACGGAGACTTTCGGTCCCCCTTTTCTGTGAAGAATTTTCAGAGTGTTAATTTAAGGGGACAGAACTTTTATTCTGTCATATTCGTAATTTGTCAACGCCCGAAGCTTGAAATACATTTCTTTTGCTAATTTTACGGTCGCGCTTAATGACACAGATTATCGTAAAGTCGGTAAAAAGCCCATCAAAGCCCGACCGACCCAACGCGAGATTGTGATTTGGCCTTAATGAATTGTTTTGAGAGGATGACTCAATTTTTTAAATCTCGTATTTCTCGTCTAGGGCTTAAGCATTAGTTGAAGTAATATTGCATATTGGTATAAAAATTGAATTAATATTATTTTCTTTTTCTTTAAAATTATCTTCTTAACAATTTCATTGCACTCACTATACATATATGTGTAGGTATACGTCATCAAAGCTAAGTCACTTTTTAAACTTGAATTTATTAGAACAAGTTATTTATGGAATCCATTCGGGTTTTTTTATTCAAAAACAATTTGATATCACTGTGTATTAGATTCGATTATTATTTTTTTTTTTCAACGAAAAAATCTATTATTAACTTCATTTTAGAATTATTTAAATTTAAATTGAAATCCTTTTATTTAACTCAATTTGACACAATCAAATATCTTATATGATGCGTCTTTTACTAAGAATTTCTGTGATTTTAAGCCCATATTTGTGTGAAAATTATTTTATATGAATTTTGACAGAACTTTGGACTACAAAAATTTAAACTAGAGGAACAGGTCTTTAGTCATTGGTCCTTAATATATTATTTATAAATTTGATTTTCGAAGTTATTGTAATTATGAAGAATTTATAAAAATTTCATAATAATCTAGATAAACCGTTAACGTGATTTATTGCAGAATCTGAAAATGAATTCTCCGTAAATACAGACAAAAATAATAGATTTGTTTGGGTTTCGAAAAAATGGGTGTCCTTCAAAATTTTTTCAAAAATGAAGATAAGAGGTCAAAAGAAATTGGTTGTTGAGAAGAAATTTGTTACTAATTAGTAAAGCAAAAAGACGAAAAATACAGTAAAAATGATAATTTAAAAAAAAAAAGTTTAAAATAAATTTATTAATTTAAGAAAAATTAATTTTTCTCCAACTAATTAGCAATTACTTACATATAACTAAACAATATATTTTTTTTTCGTTTATCTTGAACTTAAGAAAATTTGTTCTGCTATAAGTTTATATGAAGGACATCAATTTTTTCCAACCCAAAAAAGCTAATAATTTTTTTTTTTTTGCTTAACTAATTTCCAATTAATTAGCAAGGAATGATGTGTAACTTCTTTATCTGACTTCTTCCTACATAATTTTAAATGCTGCCAGACCTAGCACATACGTTCGACCCAGTTAGTCGTGTGATTTATTGTTTTAAAAGAGAGTTGTTTTAGTGATAACATCAGCAATTTTCCTAATTCTTATATTAATTGGTAGTTGGTTTTTAGACAATACTTATTTAAGTTTCCGAGACATTTCAGATATCTTCTCAAATTATATGTAAGTGGAAAAAATCTTGTGAGTTGTAAAGAACCATCGTAAACAGCTCACCTCTGGTTAAACTAATGAGTAAAGGTTTCCAATGACCATCAGTAAAACTTTCTTCTTAATTGGCCTCTTTAGTGTCTTAGGACTCGAAAATTATTAGAAGAAAAATATTTACATCCAACAGACATCTAAAAACAAAAACTTATTTATCACAGCTGCAAATATCTTTCTCTTTTTTATCAAACGTCTCCAACTTCTTATATAAACTTAATTCCGCCTCATTAATTAATCACATTTACATTCACTGGCAGTTCCTTGTCGAGCGGAAAAATCAAAATAAACATTCAAACCAAAACAGGATTGAATTCTCAATACAAAAAAAAAATACTGAACATAAATAAAAGAAAGACGACACAAATTTCACTTTTTTGTAAGTAAATTGGATACCTATCCCTAAAAAAAATAATTCCCAGAATTTCAGCTTTCAACAACAGAATAAGTTTTGACACGTTCTTTTCTTCCTTACGCACGCACACAGGAGTGTAGGGTAGGTACTTCATTCACAGACAGATGAGACTAGGGCAAACTTACACAACAAGAGATAAGAAATGTTTCCTTTTTTTCTAGCATCCTTCGGGCATATTAATTTTTGTGTTTCATGTTTGTGTTTGATATCAGTTCATGTTTCGCCTGTCCGTAAAGTCGTTAACGCCGCGCTAGCCGCCCGGCCGGACAAAATATATTGTTTCCGTTGGCATAAATTTCATTTTTTGTTGATAATAAAAATTTAAATTTTATTCTTCTTTTAACTTAAACATGAAAATCGAAAGAAAAAAACTAACTTTTAACTACATGAGGACTGTTTTGTCTTTATAGCCTTAGGTTATAGTCGACACGAGGGGCCTATATTTTTGAACTTTATGCAAAAAGTTCCTCAATTGACTAAGTATTTATGCAAATAAAAATATGATCTAGGCCTAGTGGTAATAAAAAAGAATTGCTAGTCAAAACTTTTATAACTCATCTTTATCATCTCATCGAGTCCTGTACACAGATAAAAATGGTTGCTTGTCAACTGGAACTGCCAAATTGATTGATGAACAAATTTATCAATTTAACGATTTGACTGCTCTTAGGGAGTCCTATTTTCGACTTCATCACATTACTCAAAATGATATTTTAGAAGCAGGTTTTTTTTTAAATGTGCTTTCAAGGACATCATGAAAAACCTCTTGATTATGACTGGACTGGACATAGCTATCAACAACAGCAATACCAGTCCCTACTAACCTTCCAAATTCTTTAATTAAACGCATTTTCTCTTTCATCCAACGGGCAACATCTAGAGTATGAGTGCGGTCTTCATTGATTTGCTATTCAAATTGACATTATTTTAAAATGATTCATTAGCAATTTCTGAAGGATTTTTTTAAATATAAAAGTAAAATACATTTTCGATACAAAATATTTGTGCAAACAAATTAATTTTGGCTTTTTAATAAGTATGCAAAGTCCACAGTTAGAGCTGTGTCTATATAATCGATGGTCCTTGTGGAGAAATTATTACCGTTACATTTTATTTTCATCATGGAAAAGTCATAATCGAGAAAGCAAATTTGTTTTTTCTTCGAAAAATCAAATTAAGATTGACATAAACAAACAAACAAAAAAAAATAAGAAATACAACAACAAAAAATCATCAGAATAATTCAAAATGAAGATTAATGAATCCGCTGCTGCTGCTACCCTCATTGGAAAGTTTTTGTTTTTCTTTTTTAAAATTGTGCTGGACGAAGGATGATGAAGATTTTTTTTTATTTTTTTGAACTTTGAATCGGTTTTTCATTTAAGGGGTTGGGAAATTCGTAGAAGTTGTTTGCTCTTTAGTATGATTAAATAGATTTTCATAAATTAAAGAATACAAAAAAGAAAAAAAAAAAACAAATCGACTTGAATGAACTTCGCTATTGTATAAGGATAAATTGGAAAAAAAAAGAAACACACAATGTAGAGCACAAGGGTCTTTCAAAAAGGACTCCAAGGATTTTTATAATGTAAATAAAGTAAGTCGTGTGTAAGATCCACTCATTTTCCTTATTTGACGAAACGTCAAATCAACGTGAAACGTTTTTTTTTATAAATATCCAAAATTTGTCTGAATATGCAGAACATTCGTTCTGGTTGGTTTTGAGGACATCAAAAGCTTAGGTATTATTTTTTCAAAAATTGATGAAAACTTATAAAAAAACACTTTTCTTATCTTTTGTTCTTTAAGTAAAGAAGTTTTTAGAAAAATTATTTTTACTATTATTTCAAAGATTATATGTAGTTCCAAGATATTGCAACACTAAAAACTGTCAAATTTCGACAATATATGTAGGTATTTAGGGGACCCTATGATACGCAGGTATGTTTTTTGTATATTCATATCAAGCAATTTATTCATATCCATACACTCAGAGAAAAAAGCTGGTCTAACCAACCAATGTCTGGTTTATTATAGTTACCTGATTTTCATCTTGCTAATTTTACCTGTTAACATAGTTAACTATAAAATGTTCAACGTCCTGTTAATTAAACATGAAGATCTAGTTAATTTAACATTATTGAATGTTGAATCAACCCTGTATTCGGTAATTATTATGTCTTGGATCCATGCTTGTAGGTCCCATCTGTAACATCTCTGGTTATATAGGCCACCAGGCTAATTAAACACTTAATATAAGGTTATTAAAATCAGGTAAATTTCTGAAAAATCTGTAACTTTATATGGGATTATGCACCCTGTAAATTTAACAAGGCCCAGATTAATTATTTACCTGACTTTTTTCTCTGAGTGTAGTTTTCGCAAGAACCTGTATTTTTAAACTTTGATAATTTCTGAAGTTGAAATATCTTGGAACGGAACTGAGTACTAACGAATTTACGGAATTACTCCTTTGCAGTTAGGTTCAATGACACGTTGTCATTTCGTACAAATATGCAAAATTTGCAATAATCCTTCCACGGTGGTCTTGAAGACGCGGCAGGTTTCACTAAAATAGATCCCAAAAGTAATGATGCCGATTTGTTGAAAATGAACTTAGAATTGTAGTTTTGACTCCAAAACCGTACTTGATATTGAGTTACAGGCTTATATATGTATTTTGGCGTGAAGGCATTTTGACATGGATGGAAAAAAATTGTTAAAAATCAACAAAAGATGACTTTATATTAAGTTTTATGTTTAATTCAAGTTGATTGAAATTTAGTTTAAAAGTCAAAATTTTAGAAAAAATAATTAAATTTGTTTTTTTGGAAAATTTTGTCAAAATTTTGGATAAATATATCAAAATTCATTGTTCTATTACATGCTTAGTCGAATACAAGAAATCGCATGCGAATTTGAAACATTGTTTCTAAGATTATAGAAAATAAGAATCTTTTCCTTAAAAAAAATGTTTGTTTTTTTACGATTTTCTTAATAGTCCTTTAACATCAGACCTTACGTCAGATACGTTGGTTCTGATATTTGCTAATCTGTTTCTTGTTGTTGATATTGGCGTAGTAATTTATACAAGTTTTCTATTTCCAGGGCCGATACAACATGGGTAAACATAAAAAAAAACTGAAATTTTTGTTTAAAATTTTGCGTTTTATAATTGATTTTTCCAAAACTATGGATTAAAAGAACTTAATTCAAAGAGAAATTTTAAAAACTGATTTTTGTCTTTAAGATGAGCTATAAAATTTCAGTCCAGGGGTGTTATCTTAATTTTTAACAACAAATTTTCTATGTGAAGTCAGTTTTGTATGAATTTGACCCTAATGTCTAAACAGGGGAATTCAACCCCTCTCTCCTATGATTTTTGTTCTTCATTTGGCTTAACGTACACGCTTAAGTATTATAATGCATCATACGAGTATGCTAAGCACCCTGTATTTGTTCTCATACTATTTAATATACTAATAGTTGCCATAAATTTATTATTGCCAAATTTTGAAAAGATATCTCATGGAAACTCTTGGGTCTACAGAGACGGAAGCTTATGCAATTAACTTGAAATTTCAAACAATGTTTTTATAAAAACAGTAATTTAAGGTTTGTTAATAACTTATTAAAGCATGATTTGTTGGATTCCTACTTTTTTATTTTGATTTTAAAATTTAATTTCTTAAAAACTGTTCAATCAATCTAAATATTTCAACTAAACATTAAACACAAGAACAGAATCAAAACTTTCTTAAAAGATATAGAACTTTATAGTGTGATCGTTCCTTGATTTTTAACAGTTTTTTTCCCAGCCAGGCCTTTGCGCATTTATACATATATATATGCTTATACCCCAAAAAAGGGATCAGGTACGATTTTGGGCTTCAGAATTTAGAATCCTAAGATCATTTCCATCAAATCTTAATGAAGCCTGCCGCATCTTTAAGACCACCGTGCACCACTGGGAAATGGCTTAAATTTAAATTCCTTTACGCATATACTGGGCGTTTTACAAACGATGCAATAAATGGCAAGATAGCGTAGGTTGCACCGAAAAAAGAAAAAAAATGTTTTGAAAAATTATTCCACGGTGTCCACTTTTTCAGCTTTTAGGTCCACTGTAATTTCAATTAGGGAGGTATGCATGATATTTAGACTAGATCCAAACCAAAATTGTAGTACAGCTATCCTTTTATAGACCTTATAGGCAGCTTTCAAAGCTAACATCATCCTCTAACTGGGTCCAGAAATACCGGGAAGATATCGCATGCCTAGATATTAACCTCAAGGTCACCCTTATCTGGGTTCCTGGCGAAAGGGGCATTGAGGGGAATGAACGGGCAGATGAACTAGCCAGGAAAGGATCAGTCCAATCGTAGGTAGAATGGGTTAACTAAATGCAAAATATACAGAAGGATCTGGCCCGCCTCTTACAAATCCCAAAAAATTGATCGTTTGTGTAGACCCAGGCGAGACATAGCCAGGGTCATTGCAACCTATACGATACCGGACATTGGCCAAGCTGAGAGAAGCCGCCTTTTTCGCTACAAAAATTTGTATACAGAGTTGATACAAAAAAATCAAATAATAAATCGTGTTACTTCAACCGTATTTAGGCGCCAGCTATAGCTTGAATTTTGAGGCATTTAGTAGGTAAAGAAAATAAGTGATTGTTTTGATGCCAAAAAACTCTTATTAATTACTTTTTCTAGCTAGACACAAATTTCATTTTGGCCTAGTTTTCCCCATAAAACGACTTACCAATGATCATTGAAATACGAAATGAAGTGGAAATTTAAAAAAAATTAAAAACTTCTGCATCACTTGGCTATCCCTTTCTTACAAGGAGGTGAAAGTGTGATAAAAATAAGAGGAATCAAAATGAGTCAGCTTACATGAAGCTGGTATGACCACTGTCCTTAGAACATACAAAAACGTTGATAAAATCAAAAAAAATCAAGATTTTTCGGCACTTCATTCTTACGAAACTTAAAATACAACGCACGGAATGCTCAAAATTAGAACATTCTTGTCTGAAATAAAAGTCAATACTATCGTTTACTGGCCGCTGTTTTTTGTCGCAAGTTTTGCTTTTGTCGAGTATGCAATCGTCTTGTTTGCAGAAAGTAGATTCGGTCAACGTCAGTCAATTTGATTGCAAAGGCTTTTCAATTTCAATTTTTACCTCTTAACCTCACCCAGTTCTTCGAAAAAGTATTTTCCGAGGGCTGACTTTCTGGTTCTGGCTAGGCTATAGGGCATTCCCAAAGCAAGTGAACACCCTCTACAAAAGTCATATGAGCTGATTCACATTCTGGTCATATGAGTTGTGACCCATTGGGAGAGATAGTTAAGATCTGCTTAGCCTAAGTAAATACTTTTTTTTTTTCTTTAGAAAAATCAGCCTTTAGCTTTCTTGAAACGTAACAGGTGTCAATTGTTGACTATCTTTCATTAGCAACCTTCAGAAAACTTTAGTGAACTCTTCTTTTTCTTCTGATGGGTGACTGAGTGTGATTCACCGAGCAATCTCAGTGCACTTCGGCAAAGATCAAGATTTGACCTCGTGACAGTTAACAAAATGGCCGCTGTGAAGTTGTCAATATTTTTATTTATCAGTTTGCATATGTGATATATATATATATGTTATATTTTGTGGCCTTATAAATTGCAAGCATTGCCAATTGGAAAACACTGCACAAGTTTGGGAACTTTATTGATTTTTTTATGTATGAATTAGCTGAAACAAGATCTGCGTTTGAAGCACGTTTTCCTCACAGAATGCCCTTGTTAGAAAATCTGAAGCTTCTTGATTAGTTGGGTGTCGGTGAAGTTAATTATGGTTTTGTGACCACAGTGGCCCTTTTTCCAATTTTTGAAACTTTTAAGTCGTGTGTGGACTGCATTTGGATGAACCTATGAAAGAGCGTTGCTTTGGTTGCACGAAGTGATGCAATCGGCTTTCAATTGAAATGAGCATAATACACTTAGCACGTAGCATAACTTAAATCTGAAATGATAAGTTTGTTTGTCATGAAATAACTCTGATTCCAGCATAATTAACCTGGTGTTAGCACACTCAAGTTGTATCTAGATGTTTCATTCAACTTTAAAATTTTTAGAAATAATGGCACGATAAGCTTTTGTAGTCCTATGGGGTACATTATCAAACATTACCAACGTTTAAGTTTATAGCCCCTTTCAAACGAATTTACTCAAAAGTTGTATGCAAAATGTTGAACAACAGAGACCGAAGCTTTTCTACTTTTTTTTCCCACGAGAAAATATTTTTTGCTTTTTACTTCTTAAAATAACTCCCAACCAAAACTTTGACGGAATTCTAAACTTGATTATCCCACGGGAATTATTTTCATGCGTTTAAAATTACTTACTAAAATTACCGAAAAGTGGGTGGTTTTGGTAATTCACATTACTTTTGATAGCAATGCTTTTTTTTTTGTTCTTAATTTGACAGAACGTGAATTAAGTTATTTAAAATTATGGCCACTTATCTAAGCTCTTAATTACATTAAACAATGCAAATCCTCACAGCTTAGAGTCATTACAAATCATAAAAATAAAAACATCCTTCATAATGTGTAGGTGTACCTCTACGCTGCCAAATACATAAGTTCCGAGATAACACAGAAGACAGAACACAAAAACTTAACTTACTTTGACAATTCAACGCGTTCAAGAGTGAACAAAAAAATCTCATTACTGTGAACATAAAGCACTTAGAAAACACTAAAGGCGACACTTTACCTTATACTACAGTAAACAACAACAACAAGGTCTATACTTCAGATTGAGCTTCGGTCTGCTATGTTTATGTTTGTAGATACCTATGGCTATGCGTTGTTGTTATTGTTGTTGTTTTTATTTGGGGTGGTGTTTGGCTTCTATTCTATATCGTGTTCCCAAATGAGTATAAAAATAACTTTAACCAAAACAGCCCACCTTCTTCCGGTTTCATTATCTTTTATCCTCAAGTCCCAATCCTCTTTCCAGAAAAAAAAAATAAAAAAAAAAAGAAACGATGACGACAAAGAGCCAAGTATAAAGCGCTTTTGCCAAGTAATGCAAAGAATTATGGTAACAGGA
Organism: Dasysyrphus albostriatus; assembly: GCA_946251815.1. NCBI lineage: Eukaryota > Metazoa > Arthropoda > Insecta > Diptera > Syrphidae > Dasysyrphus > Dasysyrphus albostriatus. Next base: position 5,455,672 of record OX276335.1, on the reverse strand, counting down.
GAAAGACAAAATGTCTACGTTTATACTTCTTCTATTATGCCAATAGCATCTACAGGGTGTGTATTAAAACAATATTCTTGGACATTTTCCCAGGAAGAAAAGATATTACCTACGTCTCAGGTATTTGAGAGAATTATTATTTTGAAATAAAATACTTATCTCTATCGTCACTTTTTATTGTTTTCTGAATTCTGGTTATAATTTAAAATGATCTGATGACGATATTCCAAAGAGACTAATTGAATAATTTAAAAGAATCCATTTCTGCGTCAATAAATAAAATAATTAAAAACGAATGCAATAAAAAAAAAAAAAAAAAAACTTTTGAAATGCGCCTCCGGCCTTATCTGTTGAATCGCACTTAACTTTTGAGTATATTCCATTTGCGTACAATTATTTCTGAATTTCTTCCCAACAACACTTGCCCATTTTTTATTTGTTCTTGCCAAGCAGTAAATTTGTAAGACTACTTGCTCATATATATATTTCTGGTAGATATAAAAAATTATTAGAGGTCCTTGAAATAAATAATATAAAATATGTACCTATTATTTTATTAAACTGCACGTGGCATAGCTTTGTTGTTACGGGAGTAATGAATATTAAAGAATAAATTAAACTAGCTATTTTAAAATTATTTATTTAAAAACTATAGATAGAAATTACTTCATTAAAAAATAAATAAATAAACAGACTTTTATAGCTTTAAAAAAGTTTTGGTTTTTATTATCTTCACCGATTTAAAAATGTTCAGTATTTTTTCCCCTGTCTTAACGGGGGACATAGGCCCCTATATGTAATTAAGAAAAATACTTAAAAGAAAAGCAAATTAAAGTAATTTTTTTGTAAGGATTTTTTAATACGAGTGGAAACATTTGAAAATCGCATATTCAATAAAAAAAAAATGTGGCTATTTAGAGAGAGAGAACATAAAAATCCGAATAAAAAGAAAACACAGTTTGCGAGAGACAGATGTCGTAAAAATGATTCTTCTCGAGTTAAGGCCTAGTATGCTGCTGATGTGAAACGAAAAATCTTCATACAAAAATGACACAACACGATCATAAACAAAAAATTTAGTCATACTTTTCGTTCGGCAGTACGCTGTTCCATGAACGAAATTGATTATTGTTGCATATTTTTTTGGATAAGTCTACACTCTTTTTTTCGGACACATTCAATTACTCAAGTTGGTCTCCAACAACGACAACAGTTACACCAATTCAAAAAATCAAAACGAATAAAATTGAAAAAAACGCAGTATTGAAACAAAAAAAATAAAAAACCAAAAACATAAATGTAATTTTTTCGCATACAATAAATGACCTGGGATATTAATTGTGTTCGAAAAAAGAGTGTAGACTTCTCCAAAAAATATGCAAAAACTATCAATTTCGTTCGAAAAATAACACTAAATTTTCCGTTTATTGTTGTGTCATTTTTGTGTGGAATTTTTCATTTCGCATCAGCAGCGTACTAGGCTCCTGGCTGTTTGAGACACTCAGCGCCAATTTAATTGTAATTTTCTTATATGTGTCAGCTTCCCTTAAGAAAACAGGGAATGTTTTGAGAGTAGGTACCGTTGTAAATTAGTTTTGATTTTCTGTATATTCCAATGGAGAGGAAAAATTAAGATGATGGGAAAAGCATTCCTCACTAGTGTGATACCGCTCAAAAAAAGGATCTCTGAACTTAACAGTATGTCCGAATTTGGGCTCAAGGTTAAAATGATGAGAATTCCTAGAAATACGAGGTAAGATTGAAGGAAGTTAAAGGAGAAGAATGCACAAGCCTTTCACTAGAATTTTGTTTGTAAAAATAACGATAAAATAATGAAATACATGAAACATTTCGGCGGCGTTCGAAAGATACAAATGCTTCCGTTATATTTTTATCGCCTATCATAAATATTTAAAGCTCTTTTTTGAATTCTTTCTAAAAGACTCAAATCTTTAATTAGTTAAACACCTGCCTGGATATAAGAACTTTGCTTGCGTTATTCGGTTTTTTCATTCCTCATTTTACAATGCCTTTGAGATCAGAATTAAATGAATTATCAGAATTATCAAACTCTGCTGTTCCACACCTGAAGAACATGGAAATAAATCTTATTCTTACAAAACGAATATGAAATGCTGAGGGTATTGTCATCAGCAAAAGAGTTTAATGAATTCGAAGCTTCAGACAGGAGATCGTTAAAAGATATAAGGAAGAGAACCGGAGACAAGACTGAGCTGTGAGGCATTCCAGCACTTATTTTGTGAATTTGAGACTTAACATTGTCCAATACAACTTGTATGGAGTGGCCTAAAAGGTAATTTCTAATCTATCGAAGACTAAATGCACTCATTTTCGATGAGAAAGCTTGAAAGCTTTTGGAAAATTGAATTTCTCGTAATGATGCTTACCTCTATGATTAATTGATTAACTTCGTGAAAATAAAATGATGCGGCTTAGTGTGACAATATATAATTTTTTATCACGTTTACTTATTTTTCATGTAACAAGCCTTACATGAGCCTTTTCTTTAGCTAAATCTCAATAGAAACCAATACCATGTTGCTTTTTAAATATGTGTTAAAAGGCCTGACCCCAATATTGATAAAAGGAGCCAAACACATCATTGCAGCAGTTTTATCATTCGACAGCTTACTAGTTTTATAATTTTGACAATTTAAAGTTAGTCTAAGCAATACCCGCTTTTGGCCTAACATAAATTTTTGTTTTTTTTTTAAATTTTTTTTTTGAAGCCAAAACGGGCCAAGCTACTTAGGCCGTTTTGGCATCAAACATTTTATCGCATAGGGGATATAGTATATCATAGATTTTCGAATTTCGGTTGGATTTGTGTACTTAGGTCTACTATTTATTTTGTGTGGTTACATGACATTTGTGTTTTTTCGCCAAGACTCCATTCTTTCATTTTCTTTTTAAATCAAGTTTTTTTAGTTTAAGGTCATAGATAAAGTAATTTCAAACTCAAAATTTTGAAAAAGAAGAAGGGTGTGAGTGATAGCAAAAAAAGGAAGTCTTGAAGTACACAGCCAGGGTCAGGGTTGTGATTAAACAGTGCATCAAGAAAATAGTAATGGAACTTCTTGCAATTAATTGGTTTTTACCCTAAGCTCCTGAGATCACATATCACAGAATCCGAGTCCATTCAAGAGTTTAGGTAATCATGCCAGACCGATTAAAAAATTCAAAATTCCAAGTAAAAAACAGTTTTTTTAAACAGTCCTTTTTTCGAGGCACTGATGTTTAATCACTAAAGTCCACTGCTGGGGACTGTAAGCCTTTGATTTTTTGAATAGCCTTTAAGAAAGCTTTTGACGTCTATACTTATTTTTTGATATTAATCACATCCAAAATCTGCTATCTGCTCTTAGTCTAGTATAGAAAGTCCATGACTGGATTCGACACACATAGGGTTTTCAGAAATGTGGGAAAGTCGGCGATTTGATTTTCTCAAAAAAAAAAATATATGCAAAAACGGTTGTTGTGAGCCACTTGTCATTTTTTTTTTAAGTGTATATTTATATTTTTGTAAGATAAATTGTTTGTAACAAATATACAGTTTTTGGTTACCTTCACTTTTGTTTACAAATCTGCTCCGAAATTTAGCTACTGAGGTTCAAACCATGGCTCCACTCTATATTGCATTTCGCTGATTTGAGTTTTTAACTTGAATTACATACATATATTCAGTTATTTCACTCAAACTTAAGAATTTTCTTTTCAAATTTTCTTCATATTCTATTAGTAGAACTTTAGTTCTCGGAGATGTACTCAACTTGTTGGACGAGAACTATAAAATTCATAAATATTTGCAAAGAACAAATAAAGCCTTCTTTAGAATAAAAGAACAAACAAAAATTGAACCAGGAAAATATACAGGGTGTTCGAAATAGATGCAACAAAAAACTAGACCATGAAGCTTAAAACAAATACTGAAAAATCGTACCACTGTACCTGAGAATTGTAGGTAATTCAAATCAATTTTTGTTCTTTTTTTAAATTTAAGTTGGGTTACAACGAAATAGTTGGTAACACGCCAATGAAGTGTATTTGGGTTACAAATTATATTTGTTGTACTATTGATTTTATCGGAATTATATTTTTCATATATTGAATACATAATCAACTTCCTAATAAAGTTGTAAAAAGTGGATAAAATGCTAAGTAGGTATTGTTGAGGAATCCAATTGTGTACTTTTCTTTCAGTGTTTCTCAATAGGAATCCAACTGTTTTAAGATTTTAGGGTACAAAATTTGCTTTCAGCCGAAATAAATTGTTAAACCAGACCTTTTGAGTTCTGAGCCCCAAAACAGATATTTTGGTTAATATTCCTCGATCGCATGTATTATTATTCAAAATTTTACTTTTAATGTAGGTAATATGTTTATATATCGGGTTTTTCAATAAGAGCGCTACAAAAGTTTTTTTTTTAAATAAAACAAAAACGGTTTTGGATATCAATGAAATTCTTTATTCCTGTGAAAGTACGTTCGATGCCATTATGTATGGAACTCGATTTCTTTTGCATGGCCACCACGGGCACGCTTGCAGAAGTCCAGACGCTGAACCCAATTTTCGACGGTCTTGATCATCACGGAAGAAGTACGGCCCAATGACGCCGCCGGCCCATTAACCACACCAAACAAAATTTTTTTGGGATACAATGATGACTCATGGAGTACGTGTGGATTGCTGGCTGACCAATACCGCATATTTTGTTTATTGACGAAGCCATTCAGACAGAAATGAGCCTCATCGCTGAAGATGATTTTTCGATGAAAATCCGAATATTTTTCAAGTTGTTGCTCAGCCCAATTCACGAACATACGACGCTTCTGGTGGTCAAGCTGCTTCAGTTCTTGCGTCAATTTAATCTTGTAAAGATGTAGGCCAAGATCTTTTCGCAAAATTCGCCACAACGACGTCACAGAGATGCCCAACACTTTGCCATCATGAAATGGCAAACCATACTGAAGAGAAATGTCAAAAGAGCGGCAAGAAATATGGCGTCGTTTGCTGTCCCTGTCGCTCTACTTTTGTAGTGTCTCTGTTGAAAAACCCTTTACATGTATTTTAAGGTGTCTGAAATGAAAATAATCTTCCTTACTTTTTGACCGAAATATTTTGTCAAAATTTGGACTTCTTCTTCTCGAAGTCGTTATTTACTTTTTCGATTTCTCGTGACTATACTTGATACTCATGATGTACATTTATGAAAAATTCAAAACATCCCCTTAGCTCTGGTCTCTGGTCATAAAATAAATGGTCCCATAGATTCAGTGGGTGTAATTTCATATACAAAATGATACCAATAAGAGGTTTTTCCCCAAATCATAGATTCCTTACCACTGGGTGTCGCCTTCCTTTTCAATTTTTTTTTAAATAGAATATCTGTCTTGTCATTCACCATTCTTTGCCAAAACAGTTGCCTGGTCATATGGTCAAGGTCAAGTTATGAAAGTTCCCTTTTCCTTCGTTATTTATTTTGATAATCAAGTCTGTATAAGGTAGCGGTATATTTTTATATACTTCTGCACTTAATTAATTTTGAAGCACCTAAAATAATTAGAGGCACCCTGTATACACATATTCCTACCTCCATTATATCTACCTTAGCAAACATATCAGAGAACTTATTTTAGGTCGGAAATCAAGTCGATTTTGATGTTGAAATCAAATTATATTGATATGGATTTCAGACGTAGGTCTGTATACCGGAACCATGAAATTAATAATATAAACATGAAAAGAAATAACAACCAACTCAGCTCAATTACAATAAGCTTCTCAATTCATATCTAATATCTGAAAGCCAATTAATTAACTGCCAATTTTATATTAAACAATTCTGAAACAAACACAAGCCATAGTAAAAGTTAATGTCTGTAGGTAAGTAGGTAGACGTATATACAAGACAAAACCTCAAATTGCTGTATAAGGAGATATACGACATCAAAATTTGGAAGCCAGCTAGCTTCCTATGATGAATAATAATATTTGAGGAATTGTATTTACTCACAATTTGATAAATTATGAATAAATTATTCAAATGTGTTAAGTGTTAAAACGTAAACCACAAAATAGCAACACGACTTGAGTGTAATGAGACAAAATTTAAGGTTTGCTTTTAAATCGATTGAAATATAAATAATAAATTTAAGTAAAATTATGAATAATTAATAATAAAGCGGAATTTAAAGTAAAACGCTGACGTGTGATAGGTGATGTACTTATGGTATCAGCCAACACCGAAACGAGTTTATTTTCTATCCTGAGAAATTGTTGGTTTTTCAAAAGCAATTTATCCTTTAAGCAGAGGAATTCCTATATCTCACCACACGTGCCCTTACTGCTTACTCATTCACAAAAAATAACCTCATGTCCGCATATTTGGTAGGTAAACGGAAACACTTTGCAGATATATTTTTTTTTTATTTGTGCCGCATTCACCTTTTGGCACCATGTGGCATTTAACCACGGAAATATATAAAATTTCTCATTTAATTTTGCTGAAGTTTACCTGTCAGATATTCAAAATTACTAAAGTTTAAAAAATTAAAAAAAAATATTGTATGGCTACCTGAAATTCTACGTTTTGTGTAATAACAAGGATATTGAATATAACAAACAGATGCGAAGCTGAATTATATTATTTAACATTTATAATTAATAGTAAATATTTTCCTATCAAGCTTATTATCATTTTATTCATCGAGACTAATGCAGTTTTTTGTTGGTCAGTTACCCACGAATTTTTGCTTAATTCATGTTCAGCCTTGCCTGTAGCATTAGTGACGATTAGTTTCTATTGAGTTCAAGTGGGAACTGTTACGACTTACGGGCGATGACTCCTGTATTGGGAGCCTTGCTCGATTGTAGATTCTTACAAAAATAAGAACATTACGATTTTAAGGTCCTGTCGAAAGTTTTTTTTTATATTTAAAATGGGTGACGGTGTTAATGATATAGGGTGAAGTAATTTTTGTTCTGGGACATTTTCCAGAATTGAAATTCGAGACCCGGGGCCGTTAATACCTATAGATAAAAAAAACAGAATTCGAAAACGTTGGTCAGAAAAGCTATTGAAATTTGCTTCGCAACAACCAGTTCTGTAAAAAAAAGTACTTATGATGCATACAAAAATCAAGGCATGACTTACTTGCTCTCATGTTTAAAATGCTGAGTGCTTAACAACATTATGTAAGAAAAAATTTTAAAAGCATGAAAAACTATATTTAAGTTACCTAAAGTATCTTCTTTGAAATTTCGCCATCTTAATTCTTGAGTGAATATGATTGTATGGAGGAAAACATTTTAAATCGATGGAGCGGCTTTTTTAAAAATAAGTTTTTATATATCAAATTCTTAAACAATCTTTAAGGAAGTTTTTTGGCGTGCAAATCGTTAGTATTAATTTATGTGACATAATAAAAATAAGGCCCTCATTATGAATAGCTTCCACATTTGCTTCAAAAATCTATGCAGCTAAAAAACGTCAAGCAATGGCTAGTTGGGAATTCGAAAAATTATTCGCTTTTAAGCGAACGTTCCATTCGCTATTTATAATATGGGCCTCAAATCAAAAAAAAATTGTCAACCTTCTTTTGAGATATCAAATTTATTTAAAAAAACTTTTTTTTTGAAAATTTTGGTATGGAATATTTGCTATTTATATCGCTTTTTACTATATATATATTTATATTATTACACATATTTATTTTTATATAAAAGTTGACCTAAATCTGTTCTGCCGATTATAAGAAAATTCAAAATTTTAAAAATAGGAAATTCTATGAGAAGTACTATTAAAAATTCCTATTTGTTGATTTTTATAATTTTTGGTAGCATACTAATGTAAGCATACAGAAAAAAATTTATAGAAAGCAAAGGAGCTGTTTTTAAGAAAAATATGTTTTCCTAAACGGTTTTTTAAAATTTGTATGGAAGGTAGGTACCATTATTTTTTCATAAAAGCAACATTTTTTTTAATACATTACTAAGTGTAAAACAATCGACCCTTTAGTTTTCTAATAATTGATTTTCAAAACAAATTTTTTGAACATTTTTTAAGAATTAAAAAAATATTTCTTAGAAAATTTTAGTAAGAAAAATTAATAATCATTTTTCGAAAAATGTTTTCCCATCCAAATATATTTCTTACCAAACGAGATTAAGTAAATTTTTTTTAAGAAAAGTTGTCGAGGCGTATTTGAGAAAAGTAAGGTTTTATAAAATTGTTAAAAAAAAATTATATTGAAGGTACCGTTATCTTTAGTTTTAAGAAAAATTTAAAAAAAAATGTGTGGGCAGATGCACCAAAAACCACTATTTACCAAGATTTAAGGAAATTGATTCAGCCGTTTATGCTGTACCGAAATAGACAGACAGAATTTTGCCACCCATTTTTTTGGTGTTCTCTATCATCGAAATGTCATATTTGATTATTATGTAAAATTTTTTTTTGTACGAATCCAAAACTTTCCTAATACTGCCTACCTACATATATCGCAAGTAAAAATGGAAATCACTCAAAATTGTATTTTTATACAATTTTTTAAGTGCGACAAATATAAATAATTTTTTTATATCAATTCTGACTTATCAAAGGTTCCAAAACAAATTGTATAGGCTTATTTTATGTCACTGTAAAAGAAAATAACATTCACATTTTTTGTAAAGAAGCCTTTTCGAAATATCTATGTATATCTAAAGAAGTATTAAAACACGTTTTTTTGCCATTGTTTGAGGGTACATCACGAACTTTTTTTTTTCAAAAACTCCTTCCGGAATCTATAAGTTTTATTTCCCTTTATTTAGAATCCATTTAAAATTCTCAAAATCTTTTGTTTTGCACGCCGAAATCCAAAGTTGAAATTTGTCAGCCTTTTAAAAATATGCTCAAAACACTTTTTTCGATTTAAAATTTGTCGAAAATAGCAAACAAACGTTTTTTGGTATTCTTTTCAAGCTTTTTTAGCGAGACAAAGGCAATAACTTTGACGAAAATTCCAAATGAAGAATTTAGTTTTAAAAGCTTTGTAATGCAACTTTTTGAAGGTACTATGTAAATGTGAAAAATTTCATAGCTGAAATATATGACACACCCTAAAATAACATTAGGAGCATTCCACGAAAAATGGTAATCAGGTGTGAAATTTAAAAAGTTGTTTGTTTATTTGTTGAAAATAAAAACTTTAAAAACAGAACAATCTTCATTTATTATTTTTAAGTTGGAATGAAGGTATTTTGCATGTCCCGCACGTAACGCTAAGAGTACATTTTCTTAACTTACTTTCATTTAAAAAAAAGTTTCAGAACTATAAGAAATATTGTTAAACAGAGTTTATCTAATGTAATTAAAGTCTATCAGAAATTTAATTTTTCATTGAATAGATTTTGTGAAATCCAACTTTAAAAGTTGTCGCACACGTTACCTTGATGACCTTAAATCATAAAAAGATATGGTATTTCTTTTTCTCAGCAATTTTAATTTAATTTTTGGCTTAAGAAAACTCGTAAGCAATATTGTATAATTCATCTTAAATAATATCTTAGTAAACATACCTTACACTTAGGCTGAAAAATGAAGATGCAGTTGTGTACCGTGTATTCTTCTTCAAATAGCTTAAAAATTCGTGTTAAAACTATTTTACAGAAAGCCGGTAGTAATGGCACATTTGTTAAAATTAAATAATATAAATATATTTATGGAAACATTACACACTTCATTTAGTATTTCTATGCTCAGAATATCAAAAAGTTCATCCTTTTTTGTGTTCAAATACCTTTGCAGGAGGAGTCGTTAAATGAAAAAAACACTTTAAATTATTGAAAAAATCAGTTTTACTTATATTTTGATGTAAGACCTGATTACTAAACATTTTTTATATCATACCCAACAAATTTGATTTTAAGGAAAAATACCCGTAATTTAATAGCATTTAGGGCTTCTTCAAAATAAAGCAAGAAAACGTCGAAACAGCAACAGTAAATTCGAGTTTTTATAAAACGGGCTCGCACCACATTTAAGTCGAAATGAAACGTTCTACTTAATATAGTATTGACAAATTTAGGGCTCGAAACAAAAGATTTTAAAACATACGTGCCCCGCAAAAGTAACAAGTTTGTCGCGCACGTTACGGGGTAGGTACTGAATTGATTTGAATTTTTACTTATTTCGTAGTTTTTAAATTTTTAACTTGGTCATAATTTTAAGAAGTCTTTAAGCAAATAATCCAAGTTTTTAAGTGCATTTTCAACTTCAGACTTTGTTGAACTTGTGTAATAACACAAATTTGAAACAAAAGAAGCTTTGATGTCCCACACGTAGTGCTCAGAAAAATTGAGATTGCGGCAGTATACTTGCATATACATATTAAGAAAAATAAATTGCGACAATATGTTTCTTTTTTAACATTTTCTATTTTATGTCAACATTAAAGATCTGTAAGATAACTATTCTCTTCAGTGCGGAAGATAATTTTCTCTAATTACAAATTTAAGACTCCATAAAAAGTTCTAAAGAGGAGAACTAGTTTTTGACTGTTAAATTTAAGAGCTTCGACCAGCTTCCTTCGAGGTTCCATTACAATTAAAATCTTGTACTTTTCTTAAAGAACCTTCAAATTATACTGCCTATGAAAAATGTAGCCTCTGGGTTTTCAAAATAAAATCATCACACATTTTTATGTTAAGAAACACATAAAGATCAATGACACCTAGATATTGTATTTAAACAATCTATTATTAATATATTTTTTTGCCATTTCACTTCTACCAGAAGCGCCTTAAACCACCATAAACTCTATGTTTTTTATTTTCTCTTTTATAATCTTGTAATTGAAGTAAGTTTTATTACCACATCGTAAATACAAATGTGGTGTTCTATTTCATATAAAATACACAAATAACTAGCTACTAGAAAAAAAACAAATGTTTATTAATGTTGTAATAAAATATTTACATAGTTTTTTTGTTTTAAGTTTACCGAGCCGTATCACTCAGATTCGCAGCGTGTGTAAACAAATTAAAAGTTCAAAGAAGAACCGATTCGCTATAATTTTAGAGTATAATGTCTAGACTCTAGACTTAGGAGAATATTCCTTTTGTTATTCTCTTCACGGTTAGGCTCGCTTTATAAGTCTTTAGTTATTCATTTTTGCTAGCAATTAAATTTTTTTTTATTAAAATATTTATTTTTATCTAAGTGCCATTTAAAAATAGAAAAATTTTTTCTTGAGAAAAAAATGAAAAAAAAAAAATTATTACTTGTTTACTGACATAAATGAACTTCAAAATATATTAATGTGCATAACATAGATATAATGTAATTAATAAATAAAAAGAAAAACAGTTATAGCTATAGTTGAAGTGTTGTCTTAATTATAATCATTGCCATGCTGGTAAGGGTCATGGCAAACACCAGAAATAGGCTAATTCAGCGTAAATGGAAGATGTCACCTCCAATAGGTATGATTCAAAATAGAGTAAAACGCTAAGTACTCGTATGTGAGTATGCATGTTATAGCCAGACTAAATCTGGGTGGTCTTTTAAAAAAAGTATAATTGGATGGTCCAATCTAAATATTCTCATAAAATTACTATTTGTGTGTGTCAGATCAAATATAGATGAAATCTAGACAGAAATAAATTGTCTAGAAAAGCGATGGCAAACTAATGCCACGCGTACTAAATACTATGGGCATGTTATTTGAGCGGCAGCATCAGCAATCTACTTCGAACTTAAATTCCTTCTTTTAGCTGTTTGAAAAGGCAGAAGTTTGATATCTTGAAACAGCCCATAGACCAGGGGTGTGACGTGTAAGCCCTTATTTTTAGAAATTAATAACACTAACGGTTTGCTTGGAAATCGTTTGTCAGATGATTCTAGTTCAGCTTGCATTTTGCTCAACGTGACGAAATACAGCCCTGATATAAACTACTTGGCATCGAGTGTAAAACAACAGTACAGTTGGTTTTCTTTATTTTTTTGTTGTTTTTTTTTTTTTGTTAATCGGAAATTTGTATTTTTTTTAACTAAAATTAATTAAAAACCAGTTATTCAACCCGGAAACATTGACATTTAACTTTTCTCCTATTTTGAGTTTTAACCGAAAAACGAAAATTCCCTTTTTTAGTGAGTACTTATTTTCGTCGAAATGTTTCGCAATTTAGAGCTTTAATTGTTGCTTATCTTTTGAGGGCAAAGAGAAGTTCAGGCGAAAAACTCATAGCAGCCTTTAAAATTTTGGGGGATCAAAAATTTTGTGGGTGAAATATTTTCCAAGTGAATATGTTTACAAAATGAAATGAAGTTTTTATTTTTGTTTGTAGCATTCACTAAAAAACTAGATCAAGACTGTATGTTAGTGCGCCAAAGGTATTCCGAATTATATATTTAAAAAAAAAAAAGGCACGAGGCTCTAAAAAGGTTCGCCACCCTTGGTCTAGGATAAGGGCTATTTCCCTTTGCTTTGGCGGGAGGGCCTACAAATATCTGCAATCACTTTGCTAATGAAAATGTACCTAACCTACCTTAATGGAAATTGTCTTATTGCTTGTAAAAATTATGTCTGTTCAGTTACAGCTTAAATACTTGGATTGATTTTTTTTAAACTTGGTACAAATCGTTATTTAATTTTTTTGTAATGTCATATAAAAGTTATGATGAAAAATGTATTTAGTGCCAAGAAAAAAAAACGTTGAAAATTTTTGAACTGCCTCCAACAGTAAAAATGCATTGATTTTGAAAATTGAGATGGCTATCGATTTGTCACGACAAAATCTCGATACGCCATTTTTTATTATTTTTTTATTTACCGTAAACAGAAACAAAAATTAAAAATGTCGTAAATGTCGATACTGTCGTGACAAATCGATTACCATCTCAATTTTCAAAAGCAATCCAATTTAACGGCGCTGTCACCAGCGCCAATTTTTTGAATTTTTATTTCTCGGCACTAAATAATTTTTTCGTCATAACTTTTTCTTACAGTAAATAAGAATATAAAAAATAGAGTATCGAGATAATGTCGTGACAAATAGATTGCCATCTTAATTTTTTAAATCGATGTATTTTTACGGGGCTGGTGATAGTCCAAAAAATATTTAAAGTTTTTTTTTTTCGGTACGTCTTAGACCCCTCCTCATAACTTTTTATTATGGTGAATAAAAAAATATGACGTATCGAGATTCTGTCGTGAAAAATCGATTGCCATTTCAATTTTCAAAATCGATGTATTTTTACGGCGCTGGTTATAATCCAAAAATTTATGAATTTTTTTTCTCGTTACTAAGTAACTTTTTCTTCATAACTTTTTAATTACGGTAAATAAAAAATTTAAAATGGCGTATCGAGATTTTGTCGTGACAGTTTGATTGCCGTTACATTTTTTTTAAAATCGAACCATTTTTACTGCCACAGGTGCCAAAATATGATATTCTAATCGTCTGCAAAGTTCAGGATCATAAAAAAATTTATATATTAAGAATTAATGTTTAAGAAAACCACTCCAACGGTTTTAAATTTTTTTTTGTGCACATATTTATATTTTTTCAAGCAATCAAATGACATACTTGTTTTTGAGCTTTTTTAACTAGTTGTTTATACAATTAAAAGAACGATTTAAATGCTTTTATATATTTTTATATTTTTGTTATAGTTGCATACTTTCATATTTTAAAAGTTCTTAATTTCAAGCAACTTGAACATAAGAGCAAGTACGTGCGATCCAGTCGTGCATTTTATTATTTTTTTTTAACTTAGCACCCAACTATTTTAAAAACATTCTTTAGATTATTAAAAAATATTTTACACACTTACCTTTCTTAAATATTTTACAAAATTTAAAATTTAAATAACAAAACTTAAAAACCGTTAATGAAAATCTCATTTTTCTCGAAAATAGCTCTCCCGATTTTGATTAAATATTTTCTGTGTACCTATATAAATTTGTATATTTAACTACAAAATATAAAACTATTTTACATCCAGTGTCTTTCAGAGAATGTTTTTTTTTATTTTGAATTTGTTCATTTTCGACTAAAAAATTAAATTTACAAAAACAAATTAATAAAACAACTTTATTTATGTGAAAGTGTAATAGAGTTAAAGTGTTTTGCGGACTCTTATTCTATTTGAAGTGCTGTTAGGGTAAAAGTGTTATAGTATGACAGTGTTACAGCGTAAACAACAAAATTAAAATTTCTCAAAACAAATCAAATTGGAGTTATTGAATTTCTAGTGAACTACGTCGAAAAAAATATTAATTAATTGCGACATTCAATTTACGACGGTAAGAAAATCTAAGGGTAGACATAACGCAGTGTGAGTTTTCAATCAAAAACGAAAATACATCTTTTGTTTTAATCGATTATTTTCTAGAACAACCTACATACATACATCTTCTACATGCTCTTACTTTTAAAACACATCCATTGTGTGCGAATCATCCTGTTCACAGTATACCATATACCAAAATATTGCAATGTATATATGTAAATCGTTAAGCTTGCAAAACATAAACAAATTAAATCCAAAATAAATTATCAAAATTCATAGCTACTCATTTTATACAAATGTTCTGGGCAGTAAATTAATTTATTTAACAGCCGCCAATGTGTTGACATCAGAAATTAAAAAAAAACAAAATTCCCCTCAATTAAAACGTATTCCCAAATTTATAACCATATGAATGTATTTTTCATCATAAAGAACCTTTTTATGAGAACATTATATGTGTTTACTATATTTACCTAGCCCCCCCCCCCCCCCCCAGCACTTGAAAGAAAAAAGCAATTAAACCGACTTCATAAGTACAGCATGTGTTTTTTATTGCTTGACAAATATTATTACCTCAAAAAGTATAAAATGAAAAGTTTCAATAATAAATATTTGCCAGAAGAATTTCAACCCAGGAATATTTTATTTTCATATGAAAATCAACCTGTGAATTTCATAAATGTACATATTTTTCTTCAGAAGTTTACAAATATTTTTCATTTTATTTTTCAAAAAAAAAAAATAATTCTTGAGAAAAAAAAACATGTCATAATAATTCCCATAACCTGAAAATACATATTTCAGTTTGCCTTCGTAAAAGCCAAAACAATTGAATGTCATCCTCGTCTGATTATTATATTTAAGGAATTTATTTTTAATATTATTGTCTCTTTATATTTATGTGAAAAAAGTTCAGTTGACAGCTTTATTTGGGCATCAATACCTTTTTCTTTTATCGATAAAAAGGTATTTTCCTGCAGGAATTTTCATGGAATTTTATTCTCATTTTGTTATACGAGTATGTATCGTGTGTGTGACTTGATAAAATTCTTTTTGCATGCAGGACAACCTCTTGTTAATAGATTAAAATAAAGCAAATAAACCTTAAAAAAAAGGACTCAATTGTATTTTGGGTTTGAAATAAATTATTTATGGTAAAAAGTAATACGTATTGTGAACATAGTACAGTAATCGATTGTGACGTATTTTATTTTTAATTCTGTATTTTAAAATTTTATCATATTTTATTTTATTTTAATTGTTTAAGAAAATATAGAAAAAAAAATAAAATATGGACCAAAAGTATCTTTTAATGTTAAATGAAGTTACTTTGATTTTCAAAATGTGATAAATTAACCGTCAATAAATCTGTTTTTTCTTTCAGAACAAAGATTTAAACATCTTTCAACTGTCCTTTCTTATTTGTAAGTATACATATGTATTTATAATAAATAAAAGCCCCCTAAATGAAACGTCACAAAATAAATCAATCGACAAAACTGTATCCTAAGATTTATGTTTTCATGCTATTGGCCTCCCGTATTTTGTGCTTGTCATGCGGAATTATTCGCCAAGTTTTTCTTTTTATTGAAATGTCTCTGAAACCAAAAAAAAAAGAAAAAATCCGAAATAATATATCCAAGAGCACCATTCATCGTCTTCGTCCTAGTGAGGTGGAGTCCTTCGATTTTTTTTTTTTTTTTGAGTAAACATTCTTTCGATTGTGTATATTTCCCTGGGGACCCAGAGTATAATGTTCAGTGGCAGGTGAAAATCAAAATGAGAATAAAAGAGGCTGAAAGTCTTTTGACCGCTTATAAGAAGGTACCTTATACAATCTTTGCAGGAATATCAGCCATGTTGTTAAAAGCTTTGAAATTATTCGGAGGGAAGTAATTCCATTTCTTTATGTTTGCATTTATATTTTCCGCTTTTGTTCAATGATGTTTGTCATGTGCCATTTCCCTAAATAAATCATAATGTTATATTAAAGAATACCCAAAATCTGATTTAAATGCGTTAGCTGGAGGAGTTCTGTGAAGCGACACAGTGGTCGGTGAAAGCAAAGTGAATTATTGATAAATAAAGTCTATGAAGAGGTCGCATGTATCTGATAAATCTAAGATCACAAGTAAATACAAACTTCTTTTTCTTGGTACATTTTGTCGATGAAACCAAAAAAGTGAGTAACTCCAGGTGTATTAGTAATTTTTACAAAAAAGCATTAAGACCTTATATGGCTTTAAAGTTGTTGGCATGATTTGCCTGCTTGAAATTTAATTTTCAGAAAATATGTTTGCTATTTGTATCTCAAAAGCTGAACTTAAAGAGTGAGATTCAAATCCAATTTTATATTTTTTAAGAATGATAAGTTTTGCACTGAAAACAGTTATATAAATATTTCAGATCAAAGATGATTTCTTACTGACCCCAGGTATCGCTTTGAATGTTGTTGACTTAATAATGATTTCTCACCGAAAATTTGAGGCCATCTTTGCATTGTTAAAGATATCGTTTATAGCAAATATACACCGGCAGTTGTTACATAGACTCAATTGTTTAAGAATTCAGAAAAGCAAGATTTTGTATGTTTCTGGTATAAGGAAAACATTTGTGTTTTTGATCAGCTCTGTTATCATTATGTGTTTCTATAGTGGTATTTAACTTTTGTAAACAGTACATCTGTGTCAATCACACTCATTTTCTAAATCGATAGTTTCATAGTATTTCGAGCTTGTGGGAAAATTTTTTAGTGAAAGGGAATACCTATCTACATACATACCAAGATTTTTCTATAGAAATTTGAGCACTTACTGAGAACAATATTTTAAAAAATTGCTGACATGTATGCACAAAAACATAAAAATATGAAATACAACGAAAACCAAATTGCAAACCATTAACCACCTACCCACTCCCACTGAGCGGGCACCAAAAGCAACTCACTTTTACAATTTCAGAACAAAAGAAACCAAGAGCATTAGACTTAGCCCATGACCGTAGCTAAAAGTGAATTTTCTTCGAAATATCGGCATCTGGAAGAAACAATTTATAAATAACGAGCTATTCACTATTGAAACTTTTTTTTTTCAATTTTGAATAAAATGGAATTGAATGAAAATTGAATTGAAAATAATATAATAATGAGTGTCTAGTTACCAAAGCAAATTTGACGAATCAAAAAATGAATAGGTGGATAATTTGCCGTTAATTAGTTGTGACAGAATTAATTTTCTAATGCGATGTTTTCCGAGTATTTTTCAACAAAACCTCATGTGACACAGTGAAAGCAATAAACAGTTCAATACAAAATCAATTTTAAAGTCTTTTCGAAAAAACATTGAAACCACAGAAAGAAAAATTCGAAATTATCAAAACAAATCAACGACTTAATAACCAAGAATTATTAGGCCATAAATCATTTGGTTCAAATAGTTTTTACCACTTTTTGAGGTAGTGATATGCTAACTTGATGTGAAGTTCACAAAGAATGCAAAAAACAACATACAAAACACTGAGAATTCAAAATTATCATACTAATTCAAGGCGACAAATTATTAAACCATAAACCATTCGGTATTAGCAGCTTTTACCTTTCTTAAGTAATACTTTGCTTACTTTTTATCAAGCTAGCAAAAGACGCGAAAAACATAGAAAACATAGCAGTATTATATTACTTTTTTCACAACTAATTAAAGATTAACTAACGGCAAACTATTAAGCCATAAAATATTGAATATAGGAAGTTTTTAACACTTTTCAATGTTAGTCAAGTTAGCAAAGCACCCAAAAAAACATTGAAGACAATGCACGACAAATTCGAAATTATCACAACTAATTAACTGCAAATTATTCACACCTATTTTATTTTTTGATTTCTCAAAGTTGTTTTGCTAACTTGACACTCATAGAAAACAAATAACCCAAAAAACATAGAAAATATCACATGACAAGTTTATTTTTTCATAACTAAATAACGTTCAATTAACTGCAAATTATTTGGTTCTAAAATATTAAAGTTTTAGAAGTTTTTACCACTTTTCAAAACAAAAAAAAAACATGGAAAACATAAAATGACAAATTCTAAATTGTCACAATTAATTGACGACTAGTTAACGAGTTAACGGCAAATTATTCATTTTTTGATTAGTCAAAGTTTCTTTGCTAACTTGACACTCATAATATAATTTTATTCAAATGTCAAATGTTGCGTCACTCTTTTCAGCATTTCCACCGGTATTATATCCAATTACGCCAGTTATGTTGACTTCGAAGTCCTGATTCGTATTCGCCTTATCGGTAAAGGCATTTGACTTTACATAAACCGAAAAAAAAACACAAAAGGTGTGATGTCACACCAGACACAACCTACATATCCCTGTAGCCCTGTGTTCCTGCCTGTGCCTGAACAGAATAGAGTACTTCAACTGAAACTGGAGCTGCCAGCTGTGTGAATTTAATTCAACAAAAAAATACAAATATAAATGGCTAAATTAGCCTTACTGTGAGTTTCACGTGAACAACATCCCATGCGGAAAATTGACATTTTAATTTTCGCTTATTGTGAGGTTCACCCGAAAAACGAAAATTCCCCTTATTTGTGAGTACTCATTTCGTAATTTTACTTAATTAAAAGCTTAAATTGTAATGTATTTTTTGACGGCAATCGAAAGAACAACAGAGGGTACTGACTGTTGCCTTTGAACAAGTTTTTTTTTTATTATTCTAGGTTAATAAAAGTTCCGCTTTCAAAATTCCGAGGGATCAAACATTTTTCGGGTGAAATAATTTCCATGTGAAACTGATAATGAGGTTAAATGATGAAATGGAAGCTAGAATAACTAAACGTCTTTATAAGAGATTAAAAAGAGTTTGAAACACACTCCAACCCCAATGTAAAAACTCGAGTCCGCTCACAATTTTGAAGCGTCAAAAAAAAGCTACAAGCATAAGTTAAAAGTTGGCCAACTTTTACGGCTCAGTCTGCAGCTGCGTCGTGTCGTGTTCGTATCATTTAATTTGACTTTGTGTTAATTTAACATTTTGACAGATATTCTAGCTACAGCTCCAGTTAAAGCTCCTCCGTCTCCATTCTGTTCAGCCAGTCATACTCAAACCAAATGTCTCCGATTCCAAAGGCATCAATTTTTACTGCAGAAAGTTCATTTTCATGTTTCACCATTGACCGTCATATTCCGTCCAACCTTATTCTGAAATAAATTCGGATCGTTGACTTCACCATCAGCCTTTATGAACAACACCAAACAGTTGTTTTTTCTGGATGTAGTGGCACCTCCTGGATCTTTTCGGGGTGCTGTCTTTCCTAATTTTATTTACTTCAATCAATCCAGAAATCCTTATCTATATTTGTAGAAAACAGTGGATTTTCTTCAAGCTTTTCCGCTGATATTAGTAATACAAAAACTGAAAAGTTTAGAGGTGTTGTAGCAGTGTTAGGCTTTTCATGATGATTTGACAAACAATATTTACTTAATTAAACATAACAGTTTGACACCAGCCACCAGTGATTTGTCACAAGAAAAAGCTATTGAACAAATTAACCTCTTAATGAATCAAACTGCCGTTTAAGCGACATTTTTAAAATATTATAGGAGTGGAAAAAACTTTTTGAGTATTTTGTTTCTGTTTATTTTAGGAATACTCTAATTGAGGGATTTCCAACTCAAAATCTTTTTTCAAATCCCTAAATTTCTTTTAAATAGAGAAATAAATAACTGATCAAGAGTTTTTTTTAATTTAAATTAATTTTTTTTTTAATGTCGCCTAGAAAAATTTTATGGGGAGGTATCAGTATTATGTAAAAATTACTTATTTGCCCATAACTAAAGACTTATCGAAACGATTTTTCAAATTTGATATAGGTACGAGTATACAAACTTAATATTTTACTCACATTTTTAGGAATATTTCTTACAGTTTTGTAATACTGAAGCATTTATGGAATAACATTTTGAAACACTCACCTGAAAATAAACAAGAAAGAAATAGTTAATTATATACTTACACTTTAAATGATTTTTGTTTTTTAATAATAATAAAAAAATAAATGTTTCCAAATAGTTCTAAATGGCCTCACGGCACGGCATTGGCTGACGAAACGCCAATTTGTAGGACTAAAGGCTTGTAAAAGCTATATTCAATTAATAATTCAACAAGTCCAATCCTTAATGCTAGCTAATAGGCTTCCCAAAACTGGTTTTCGGCGAAATCTTTTCAAAAACTCGAAAACCATTCACATCAAACATTACATTTCAGTCTTTCTTAATCAACTTACTCTCAATTTTCGTTTCTTTTTTTTTATGAAAGTAAAATGGTGATTTTTTATATAAATATCATCCATATGAGCAATTAGAATAACCTCTGAGAAATTATAATCAATTTTAAAAAATTAAATAATTTTGAGATTTGGAAAGCATTTCGTCAGCTGTTTTCAATTCTTTTTTAAAGCATCCAATCAGAGTTTTTTTTTAACATTTTATTAGGCACTGAATTTTTCAAAAGGTATGTTTTCTTTTGTTCATCTCTGAAGTCCAACGAGTTTTCAACTGGTTTTGTTTGTGTCTTACGAAAACCTGAAGTTACAAAAAAAAAATATGGGAAAACTTGTGTTTTCGATATTTTCGCGAAAACCGCGTTTAGGATTCGGTGTTAAAAGACAAAAAGTCTTCTTTTCTAGTGATTTTTCGGATGGTTTACATTTTTTGTTAATTTCCGATAAATGAGGTTTCAAAAATCGTCCTTTACCTTGAGAGACTTTAAACCTTTATTACAAGTTATTTAGGCCTGAACAATTTCTTGAAATATTTGAAATTTTCTGATGAATAAGATAGCATCTCTTTTTTTAAATTTCCCATATATGAGATGCCAAATGTCCAGAGCTGTACAAGTGGGAAGAATATTTATTAATTTTATAAATGCATTTTAAAATTGTTAATAAGAGCATGAACTAAACGTTCTTTATTACAATTTGCTTAAAATTTTGTTTTTATCATTATTGCTGAGCATTTAACAACACAACAAAAGGCTATTTTTGGACTCAATCCAAAATGATTAATATATAGTTTAAAGTGTCAAAGTCAACTGGATAAAAATCCATTAATATAATTAACATTGATTAAGCAATTTTAGATATTAAAAAGTGCCATCCAAAATCCAGCTGGTGACACATCAAAATATTTTTGTCACCTGTCCAAGACCAATTAAATTATTTTTAAAAATAACATCCATAAAAAAAATCACATGAACATTAAATAAAATAAACATTAACGACACTTTAGCACGACATGAACTTGACCATGTTTAGTATCAACACAATCCATAATGTTTTTTCTTTTTTGTGAAATTTAATTGCAATTTTGATGACGGCAGTAGTAAAATACAAAAAAATATAATGCAGCTTTGACGTCAGATCGAATGAAAATTGGCAGGTAATAATTACCTTTAAATATAGATTTTTATCAAATCAAGGGAACATACAAAAACTAGAGTTACAATTGAATTTGTAAAGTAATTAAATACATAAGGGTTACATAAATTGAAAGTTCGTAGTATCAACACTGAACTAAAAATTTTAAGGACACTCGAGTGCATAAAGCTGGAAGGTATAGTTTGTACTTTTACTATAACAAATTAATGTACCGGTACCAGAGCTGTGTTTCGATTCATAATTCATTGTTACTTCTATTGTTTCAAAGTAGCTTTGAACGGTCGAAATTAAGGTCAACACAAATTACAGTCAACAGATCTAACTGCACTCTTCAGTAACTTGTGAGTAGAGGTCGAAAATAAAACTCAACCTTTTGAAAGTTTTTTTTTTCCGGCGAGATTTTTAAAAATGATCACTTTGATAGCCTTTTAACTTAAAAAGTACTTTTTTTGGTTTCTCTTACTAAGAAACTCTTATTTCGATTTTTTTTAGGTTTCAGATTTGTATATATAATCTAGATTTTACATACAAAGGTTTCAGTTAACCACGGACCTTTTATCGCCGAGAGAAAAAAATAAATCGCATTTGGATATTTATATTTTGTTTTGTCCATTAAAAAACTCTGCTCTTGGAATTCCCAAGAATTGTTTTATCATTCACTGTTCAGCACTCTTTAAGCTAAGTTTAGTGGAAGTGCAGTGATTCTGAGTGACTCTTTTTGGTCTTAAAGTCTGCACACGATTGCGTTTCGTCGTTTGTTGCCATTTAAACATGATTTTCTCATTTGTGGTCACTGTGCTCATCTCGTAGGGGTGTAGGGGTCTCGTCGTTTGAATCTTCATGATATTATCTCGTTTTTAGTTATAGTATTATCTCGATATGTTCTTACTTGACAACTTTGCTTAAAGGGATCTTTTAAGGTTAATTAGAGCTTTTATAAACGACGATTTCTTGGGTGGCCAGCTTCGCGGGTTCTCATCTTGGTCTTTACCCTTTTTTTGGGAGTACCTACTCCATTAACCCGCTTAGTCGGCAGGCAGGTGTCAAATGTCAATATCAACAGTTTTCTTACGCTAACTAGGAGCCGTTGTTAGCAGCTTGGAAAATGTAGCTGAAATAAAACTAGTCGGACCTTGGCGACGCAAAAGCGAGACCAAAGCGAGACGATGGTAAGACGTGTACATGCACACTGACAAAAACCATGTGTAGATATCACAACAAGACCGAAGCAAAACCCCAACATTGATATCTGTGTAAGTTGAGACTACAGCAATACGAACACCATGACAATGACACTGAAAACCACGTTTGGAATTTTTAACCTCGCATTTTAAGCTTATTTTAACCTTTTTTAAATAAAATAGTTTTGATATAGGAACTATGGTCTAACTATAGCGAGACCAAATGGAGATGGCGGAAAAAAACATGCTCTATGCCAAAAACCACGTGTAAAAGTCACGCCGAGACCAAAGCGAGACCATATAAAAAAAAACACGACACAGATAGCCGTGTTAACGGGTACAACGAGAACAAAGCAGGATCAAAACAATGACCATGTCAATGAAAACCACGTCATCATCCTCACCGCCGCCGTATATACATTTTCTAAGAGAGAACAACCATTTCTGATTTATTTTCTATGGAAACGGTTTTAGGTTAATCGTTTTCTTTTATTCTTTGTAAAATTTATTTTTTATAAAATAAATTATATTTTTTATAAAAGAGATCAACAGATAAGAGTTGTTTTTGAGGTAAAATGAAAAACTCATCAAAAGACCAACAAATTTATTTTTAAAAATAAATCACAGGCCGAATTTAAATTTGACGAATTAAATATCACTCAGTTAAAAACAAGTTGAAAATAAATGTTAACTGTTACTTTTGATCTCTGCTTGTGAGGGACTTTGTCCGACGCAATTTTTGCTGAGATAAGTTCATGCTGCCTTGATTTTTGTAACGCAAATGTGAATTAGGTATATTCCATTCAACAGGTTTGGAGGATGATCCGTACTGAACAAAAATTGCAGTTGACTAGACAAGGCACTCACTATCTATAGTGGCTGATGAAAAGATGATTTTAAGTGAAATCACTGGGACTAGGTGTCAATTAATAAAAATTGTTGAGGTTCAGAATAGGTTACTCCCAATCCCAATGAAATGAAATAATATTTCATATAATTAATCGAAAGATTTACTTTTATAATAAAGCAACAATCATTTAAAAATAAGTCTTGCTTTATGGTGTTTGTGAAAAGAAACCAAAACAGTTTGACTAACCCATAATTCTGATATAAATTACATGTATCTGCGATGTAGGTACATACATTTTTGGGTTCATAGGTTAAAGGTGTGTCAACCAATTGCATCTTTATTTATAATTCTATTTCAGATCTTTAATTTGGAAGTAATAAAATAACAGAACAAACTATAACATGGTATGTAAGATAATAATTAATGATGTGCATATTTCGAGCTATTAATTAAAACCTTCTTCAATTTGAGCAAATTGCAAATTCAATAATTTAAATAGAATTATAGAATAATTATGTATGTAATTATCAACTATAACTTGCGTAGAAGGTGTTTCAGCTTTTTTATTCTGTATGACAAAGGTATACTTATTGTTGTTCTTACGGCAAAAGAAGGGAGTGCCAGGTTCTAGCTCATTCCCCATCCTCATTTTTACTGGACAAAAGTTAAGTTAGTTTTAACTCAATGAATTCATTATTTTCAGCTCAATTTCCCTTTTTTCTTCGCTTTATTTTAAGGAAAGCGAGTAGCATGATTTTTTTTTATTTTAAATGCTATTAAATTGATCAAGTTATAAAGCTTCATTGAACAAAAAAAAAGATAAAAGAAAGTAAACGGTTAACAAACATTTTTTTGTCTACTTAAATTTTTTAAAATTTTTCCAACCAGTTTTTACCATTCACTCAAAAATGTTTGGATGAATTAAGTACTCGTAGCATTTAAACTTGCAATATACTTTTGTAGGTACTATAAGGCAAGTTTTGAATGCGTGCAGTAAAAAAATTTCAAGACAACAATCACACATGACATTACGATGATAGAGAACATCAAAAAAGTGGGTGGCAAAATCTTGTCGGTCTATCTGTCCGTTCCGCTACAGCCTAAGCGGCCTGATCGATTTTCTTAAAACTTAGTACATAGGGGTTTTTGGTGATTCTGCCCACTTGTTTTTTTTTTTTTTTTTTTCTTAGAACTTAAAATAACAATACCTGCCATAAAATTTTTTCCTACCAATTTAAAAATTTTTTTTTTTCAAAAACGGCCCCACAACTTCATTAAATTTCATTTCGTAAAAGCTACCTTTGGATGGAAATCATTTTCCAAATATTTTTTGGATTTTTAAAAATTGTTTTAATTTTTGTTTTTGAAAATCAAATGTAATGAACATAGTAGTAGATTTTTATAAGACTTAATATTCAAGGGGCTTTTTTACACTCTGTAAAGAATTTTAAGTTAAAATTTGCTTTTATCAAAAAATAACGGTACCTTCCGCATCCAAATGTTAAAAAACTGTCAAGGAAAATAGTTTTTTCTTGGAAACGACTGAAACGATTTAAATTAAACTTTTTCTGTATGTTTAAATTAGTTTTTGGTTTCATTGAGGGTATCAAACAATATGCTAAAATGTACTAAAACTGGAATAGACGATAATGAAACTCTTTTACTTTTTGTATTTGTATTTTTTTTTTCACTTTTTGACCACATTTTTCTGATATTCTTGATAATGTGTTATATTTTGACCTTTTGACATTTCAACTTCCCTTATTTTCTTTAAAAATGTATAACTTTTTCCTTTTTGTAGTCCTCTGAATGGCAACCCCTTTCATTGCGCGGAATAATTTTTGTTTGGCCTGTGCGGAGTAATCCTACAGTTCAGTACAAAATAAGTGTTTTTGCA